>OX104024.1:17611057-17873486 GCA_944470205.2 Schistosoma margrebowiei
TTTAAATTTGATGATTTTTCCCAAAATTCGATCGCTGAATAACTATAACTATGGTTAGATGAAAATCTTTCATTTTCAATCGATCCATCTTATGTCTTTTTGTAGTCACGTTAAGTTGTTTTGAGTTCATTGAAATATGAATCAAAAACTGTTATGACTAATGTAGCAAATGATTACCCTCATCAGATCAACTGATAAAACATTTTTTCTTGTGAATACGAAAAATTTCGTTTCACGGGAAAAATAAACTGAAGTACTGAAAGTTTTAAATTCTATTTCTCATAATATGAAAAAAATAAATGGAATAAGTATTTCAGTAGGTTGAATTCTACGTAAAAATATATTTCAAGTGAACAGTTTCAAGACAAACTGACATGAACTGAGGAACTGATGATTATCAGCCAGAACTGGGCATCTATTATCGTCTATTGTAGGACTTCTTAAGACGTAGTACATGATTGAGATCCAGTGGGTCCGAGTTCACAGATACATAAGTTCTAAGCTCAGTCGGCACAATCATTCTCCTATTGTATCAAAGTTTATTTAAATTGTGTAGAGCAAAACCTTACATACATACAATCCACAATAGTAACTGTTATACTTAAAAAGAGAGAAAAAAAATAGAAGATAGATAATGAGTTTTCTATTTAACGTTAACCTCATCATATTTTATTATTCACTTACTCATCTTATTCCTAAATAGATTGACTCCATAAGTCATAGACTTTGGCTAAAGTTTTAGGAATTCTACCATGAAATAAGTCAGAGTATACAGTGATTATCTACTTACTTCATAAAATTACTTACTATAAATTATATTCTGCATCAAACTAAGTTCCTCAACCCTCTGTTTCATATAAGATCTATTTAATACATAATTGCTGACATCTACAAAGTTGCTTAATTATTATTGAATTCAGAAGTACAAAGGTTTAGAATTACATATTACATTAGACAATACTTATTCATGAAACAGCCTTTTGTCTGGACTAATTCCATGTCATTTCAAATCAGAGAATTAAAGCGTTTCTTCTGAATGTAAAGTAAATCGATAAAGCAACCAAGTAATTTGTTTAATCTACATTTTACTTTACTAATGAGTTGACCAAAATGTTGTAATGAACTGGAAAAAGTTATATTAACTTATTATCCTTCAATGTGTATTTTAATAAATTCCTGAATCGCAAAAGGATAGAAGCTCTAATTGAGTCGGTATTTCGTTATAACTTGTTTTTAGAAATTCTGAAGCAGTGGGATGTGTTGAGCTGTCATTTTTCCAATTATGTTGAGATAAATATATGAGTTTCATAGGTTTAGTTCCTCTTATTACCTTGATGAGAGCTCGTTTGAAATATGTAATTAACTGGGGAAAGAGTTGAGGGATAAAAGAGTTAATAAACATAAAAGAAAGCATTTAATCATGTTCTATGTTTTTTACAGGACTATAAATAATGAATATACTCCAAAACAAACACTTGATTCTATAAACTTAACGAGTATAGCAAATTTTATACAAATTCTCGTATTCATATTATGTACGCACAACAATTATAAGCCTAATAGGTAGACTAAGTAATATTTTCCCGCCTAAAATAGTGTAAGAAGCCTATTGGAACTTCGGGGAAAGAAAAGAGTTTTGCAAAGAGGATTTGACTAGGCACAGAAGAAATCAAAGTAAACTTATTCATTTTGGTTCAGTTCACGATCTTTGTATGTATTTAGGGATTATCATATCGGTAGTATGGGAGATTAAATTTTCCAAAACTATGTAGTGCAGACAGGCGCATTTTGGCCTAGACTACACTTTCCCATAACTTTCGGAAGCCTTTATGAGAACCGAAGGCGCTGATGAGCCATCAATGAGTTCACCAGTGGTGAACGTGGGACGTTCTCCCAGGTATGCTGTACATGCATATATTGCAATGCGCATATCACAGGGATAGTTTCCAGTGATAAACATATAGGCACAGATGGGTGCAGTTGCTAGTATGTGTTACATCTAATCATAAAATGCTCAGACAAGTTCACCCATCTCATAATTAAGTACAGGCATTGAAGTTTCCGCTAACAAGTATACGTTACATGCACATATAGAATACACTGGCCAAGGTTCATGCACTCGACATTGTACATAAAGGTATAGATGAGATAACCAAAGGCCGTAGCCCAGAGGCTTTTTTCACTGAATGAATATCAAATATTTTCTAGGTTTGCTAAGTTGCCTGGTAGGCCCGGTTTTAGCTGAGTATCAAATACTCAAACAGTACGCAAATAATTCGTCATGAACAATGCTTTCACTTCACGCTCATATCGCAAGCAGTGTTAGTGTCAACCCCTGTGCACTTGTAATGGCACAATTTATTGCCTACGCTTTGGCCGGCCCCTGCCAGACTTATAGGCCATTCCAGACAGAGTCTGTTCAAGCACCAAAACGAAGTATTATCCAGCGTCGAGATTGCTTTCTTAACTGAAACTTAACCTCCTTCCCCCCGTTAATCAGAACTAATATACACTGGTTGATTAACCCAATCTCCATCATTGGTAGAATGGGCGATAAGCCTGATCTCTACCGTTTTATGCAAAATGACTGGTTAATCCAGTCTATACTGTGCCGCTTGCATTGGTTAGCGAGGACAAAGATCACCCACTATCCAGGGAGCCTCCACCTCACATTACGTCTTATTTATTCAACATAAATACTGTTCTGTCAACGTAAACTGAGTCAATTTTTCAATAAAAAATAGATAGCACAAGCATTTCGAACTGTGCATTTATTTCAATCTTAAATACTCAGAATAATGAGTTTGATGTCTACTTGATCGAGAATGAGTTAGATATTATATTCTAATAGGCATAACAAATAATGATAAAGCTTTAAAAATGGGAATAAAAATCCGCCGTTACAAGATAAATAACGAGATCAATTGGCGACGTTTAAACACATGGTTGTTATCTCACACACAATCGGGTAAATTTTAGTAAATTTATGCTGCAAGTAGATACAGTCATTGTGCAAATTTGTAGTAAATATGAATTATCATTTATTTAAAGATAGTTTTAGCTATCAACTGTCATTAACTGAAAAGTCAGAAAGCATTGAACGATCGATTTTTTCTAGTTTGTAATACTTTAGAAGTGTACCTAGAGAACCTCACCCAAGATTGAACTAATCAAATCGAATCATATCACCTTGAAACCACTGACTTTCAATTTAACAATACATATTTTTAACTTAAGAGTAATCAGTACTGAATACTGTTATTGAGTAATTGTTTCAGTTCAAAGATTATGCATATTTAGCGTCATAATTTAACTGACATCGTACAACTTATGGTATTATGAGTAGGTTCATTTACCTTGACGGATACATTTAACTATACTAGTAGTGAATAGAATTACAAAAATGAACATGCAGGACCTATAGCCATACTCATTAGATATGTACTATAAGACTAGAATCTCAAGAGATATTTTGAACCTAGACAACAAGTTTGAGTATTAGTTCACTTGGGTCCATCAACTATATTTCAGTAAGACAAATTTTGTATAGAAACAAAATTATAACATTAATTATGTTGAGCAAAAGCAGACAGTCAACAGAAGTAGCTTATTATCTATGCATTCTGTTATGTAGCTGGAAATTTCTTATAAGAAAATTATGTGAATTTCTTAATGATTTATAATCATTTCAGTAAATTTACTGTAGCTTTTATTAAATGAAATATTTGCATATTATCGTTTTTTTTTTAATTCTCATCCATTAATGGAACTAGATGAGAATGTCGTGAAAGTCTATAAAACATTTTATCCTATTCTAAGTTCCAAAACATTGACTTGATTTCTGTTTCTTTATAGAATGTAAGCTTGTTATTTAATAAAATTGAACTTGAATCGTTCTCAGTTTATGATAAATATTCTCATTTATATAACTAATTACAAAAAATGTTGATTTAAAACAATAGGCTACAATTCAAGCTATTATTGATACTTTATGACATAATACATCAGTGCATAAATGTAAATTGCTATGTTTATTGGTTATATTTAGTTTTCAACTTCTTGATGATTCAGATTCCATATTTATGTTCATATACAAAACTTTAAGCCAAGTTCATTGTATAAAAACTCCGCCTGTAGCTCTTATAGGGTTACTGCCGGTCCCAAGCCCGGGTAAAGGAGGAGGGTTGGGCATGGGGTTAGCGTCCCCATCCCGTAGAAAACTAACTCGCTAAAAAAACGCTAACCAGAAAAAATAATCCAAACCATTTAAACTCTGCCCTGGGAGTTAGAAGGTCTTCATTTAGAAGAATTATGACGCTTCATGGTGAAAGCCAAGTTCCTTCGGAAGCCACGAGGCCGATGCCCCTTCTAACAACCAGAGCAAAAATTTTTATAGGTACATGGAACGTTCGAACAATGTGGGAAACCGGGAAGACCAGTCAAATAGCATTGGAAATGAGGAGATACAACTTAGCCGTACTGGGAATCAGCGAAACCCACTGGACCCAAGCTGGACAGAAAAGGCTAGCTACGGGAGAGATGCTGCTATACTCCGGTCACGAAGAGGACAATGCTCCACACACTCAGGGAGTCGCTCTTATGCTGTCCAAATTAGCACGAAATGCACTTGTAGGATGGGAATCCCACGGATCCAGAATCATCAAAGCATCATTCAAAACAAAGAAGGAGGGGATCTTAATGAATATTATCCAATGTTATGCACCCACAAATGATAGCAACGACGACATTAAAGATCAGTTCTACGAGCGGCTGCAGTCAGTTATTGAGAAATGCCCAAGGAAGGACCTAATTATTCTGATGGGAGATCTAAATGCCAAAGTCGGAATAGACAACACTGGATATGAAGATATTATGGGACGACATGGACTGGGAGAAAGAAACGAAAATGGAGAAAGATTTGCAAATCTATGTGCATTCAACAAATTGGTCATAGGAGGCACAATATTTCCACACAAGCGTATACACAAGACTACATGGATCTCACCGGACCACACTACAGTGAACCAGATAGATCATATCTGCATCAACAAAAAATTCCGAAGGACAATGGAAGATGTGAGAACCAGGAGAGGAGCTGACATAGCTTCAGATCACCACCTAGTTGTGGCCAATTTAAAACTGAAGCTAAAAAAGAACTGTACAAGTGGACAAACAGCAATACAAAGGTTCAATACAGCCTTCCTTCGAGATACTGACAAACTCAATGAATTCAAGATTGCTCTCAACAACAGGTTCCAAGCCTTACAAGATCTACTGAAAGAAGAAGAAATTAGTATGGAGGACAACTGGAAAGGCATCAAGGAAGCATTGACTTCAACGTGTCAAGAGGTTCTGGGTCCAAAGAAATACCATCATAAGGAATGGATCTCTACAGAAACACTGGACAAGATCAAAGAAAGGAAGAACAAGAAGGCAGCAATAAACAACAGCCGAACACGAGCAGAGAAAGTCCAAGCACAAGCTGAATACATAGAAGCAAACAAACAAGTGAAGAGGAGCATTAGAGCCGACAAGAAGAAATATGTGGAAGAACTAGCAACGACGGCAGAAAAAGCTGCTAGAGAAGGAAATATGAAACAGCTTTACGATACAACGAAGAAACTAGCAGGAAAATACAGTAAACCAGAGAGACCGGTCAAAGACAAAGAAGGCAAGCCAATCATCGAAATTCAACAACAGCGGAACAGATGGGTAGAATACTTCGAGGAACTCCTGAATAGGCCGGCTCCAATGAATCCACCGGACATCGAAACGGCACACACAGATCTTCCCATAGACGTCAACCCACCAACGAAGGAAGAAATCAGAATGGCCGTCAGACAAATCAAGAACGGGAAAGCAGCGGGTCCGGACAACATACCAGCTGAAGCACTGAAGTCAGACATCGAAGCAACTACAAACATGATTCATCTTCGATTCAAAAAGATTTGGGAGGAGGAACAAGTGCCGATGGACTGGAAAGAAGGGCACCTCGTCAAGATTCCAAAGAAAGGAGATCTGAGCAAATGTGAAAACTATAGAGGCATTACACTGCTGTCAATACCAGGGAAGGTCTTCAACAGAGTGTTGCTGAACCGAATGAAAGATGCAGTAGACGCCCAACTTCGAGATCAACAAGCTGGATTCCGTAAGGATCGATCATACACAGACCAAATTGCAACACTACGGATCATCGTCGAACAATCAGTTGAGTGGAACTCATCACTATACATCAACTTCATTGATTATGAAAAAGCATTTGACAGTGTGGATAGGAGGACGTTATGGAAACTTCTTCGACACTACGGAGTTCCTGAGAAGATTGTCAACATTATCCGGAACTCATACGACGGACTACAGTGCAAAGTCGTGCATGGAGGACAGCTGACAGATGCATTCCAAGTAAGGACCGGAGTCAGACAAGGCTGTTTACTCTCTCCCTTCCTCTTTCTTCTGGTGGTCGACTGGATTATGAAGACCTCGACATCTGAAGGAAAACACGGAATTCAATGGACAGCTCAAAATCAATTAGACGATTTGGACTTCGCAGATGACCTAGCACTCCTATCACGTACACACGAACAGATGCAGATGAAGACAGCCAGTGTAGCAGCAGTCTCTGCATCAGTAGGCCTCAGCATACACAAAGGGAAAACCAAAGTCCTCAAATTCAAAGCGGAGAACAACAACCCAATCACTCTTGATGGCGAAACTCTGGAAAATGTAGAGTCCTCCACATACCTAGGAAGCATCATCGATGAACAAGGAGGTTCAGATGCAGACGTAAAGGCAAGGATTGGCAAAGCAAGGACAGCATTCCTACAGTTAAAGAACATATGGAACTCAAAACAACTTTCAACCAATATCAAAGTGAGAATCTTCAATACCAACGTCAAGGCAGTTCTACTGTACGGAGCTGAAACTTGGAGAACTACAACAACAACCATCAAGAAAGTACAAGTATTTATAAATAGTTGTCTACGCAAGATACTCAACATCCATTGGCCGGATACCATCAGCAATAGCCTTCTGTGGGAGAGAACAAACCAACTTCCAGCTGAAGAAGAAATTAGGAAAAGACGATGGAAATGGATAGGACATACATTACGCAAATCGTCAAACTGCATCACGAGACAAGCCCTAACTTGGAATCCTGAAGGGAAGCGAAAAAGAGGAAGGCCAAAGAACACATTGCGTCGGATAATAGAAGCAGATATGAAAACGATGAATTACAACTGGACGCAGCTAGAAAGGATTGCCCAGGACAGGGTTGGATGGAGAATGCTGGTGAGCGGCCTATGCTCCTTCACGAGGAGTAACAGGCGTAAGTAAGTAAGTAAGTCATTGTATAAAAATGAGAGAGACTACTATTCAAAATGAAGTAGATAAATTGTGGTCCGACCGATTTTGAATGTCAAGTACTTAAACTACTGGGTTATAATCTTATATACAAATACATAGTAGTTTTAACCATAGTGAGATTGATAAAATTTCTCTAGCTTTTTTTAATAATCAGGTTTAAACTAAAGTTAGATATAAATTACATAAAGGTCATTTAAAAGAAAAAGATATTACATTTAAAGTCATTTTTACAATAATAATTCTTTAAGATGTGTTTAGCTTATTTAGTTTACTGTATGATTCACTTCAAGGTAAAGCACTAATTAATAGGGTTATTAACATATGACAATATTTTTATGAAGTTTCAAAACTCAGTGAATCGACATACTATTAAAATCAGTATGATTGTGATGAGAAAATAAATACACGATCTCCTATAGTGTAGTGATTTGTTAGTCAGTCATTTAACTGCTGAATTGTAAGTTCAAATCAGGTTCGGCCTACTTCCATTTGAACAGTCAAACAATATCACTGTACACACAAAACCTTAGCTCAGAGAAAAATAAATAAATATTATTGCTCTTTCAGAGTTTCAAAAGTATTCGACATTAGATAAGTTATAATAATTATTTTGTATCTCTGTCTCTGAAGTCAAAAATTTTAGAAACTGAAAGCATATGAGAACTTTTGGGTAACCTTAATGAATTACTGTCCGATTATCTGAAGTATATTAGTATCTGTTAAATTATTGAACGAGACCCAAGGATTTCTATAGATTTTTAACTACAGAGTACATGAGAACTATCCTTCGGTCACCCAGTCTAATTGTACACATCCATAGTTTTTTTAAATCTTACTGTGAATTATAGTGTTTTAGTTTGTTGTTTAACTCATAATTCCTTCTGTTTAGTGTTGTGCATTGCTTGCAATAATTAATATCTCAATAATCAGATATACATCAGATGGCGGTTGGAGGTAGTTGACAGGAAACCCTGGACATAGGTTCCGTGCTATTTGACACTCGTCAGTAAGGTGTACCTGTAATCATGAAGTAACTAATGCTTCCTGACGAATTCGATCCCGTGTCACCTAGCTTCACGTTCAGAGATGTTATTGCTGAGCTATTAGGATCGCGACTGACCTCCTGTAAGAACGGACAGCTCAGTGGTTAAGTCTCTAACCGTGAAGCTGGGCGACACGGGATCGAATTCATCAGAAAGCATTAGTTACTTCAAAATTACAGGTACACCTTACTGACGAGTGTCAAATAGCACGGAACCTATGTCAAGGGTTTCCTGTCAACCACCTCCAACCACCATCTCATCTTAACATAGTGCACGCAATGTCGAGTCACCTAGACTACTGGCCACATTGCAACTTGGTCGATAGGATTCGATCTGCCCTAAGAAGAACCTGAGACACACGACATTGAACACCATTCAGTTATCAATCAATTGTAAATAGTTAAACACAACCAGTATACTGAAATTTAAGGTAATGACTATTATCAATTGTTTTTCGTAATTCTCATTCACTTCACTTTAAAACAGTTAATACTTCAAATATCTGGTGGTAAAAATATAAACGTAATAATACTAATAGTTTATTTCGTAACCAAACATTATATATAAACAGATTCATTCTAATATTATTTATATCTATTATGAATGCACCCTTATGTCTCGTTCACATTTAACCACTTCATTTCATATAGCACATATTACCATTAAGAAAAAAACATTGACTACTATTTGCTCTTATCAGCACACACCTTCTGCTTTATTATTTTCTTGTACTTAAGTTATATGTTGTTTTTTTAAAGAAAATTAGTTAGTCATAAAATGAAATGAAAAAAGTAATAAGGGTTTCATCTTTACTATAAAAATAAGGATGAATATTTTTGCAATTATTTATTATTTAAAATAAGATAATCAAGGATCATATGGTTTAGTGGTGACCGTACAAACGTTTATGATAGAGTTTTCAGTCATATATATAAATCGAGTAAGTCTGGTATGAAATTATTACTTTAATGGTAATGTGCAATAGTACATTATAACATTTGAATAAACAAACCATTCAGAACTGATGATTTATATGTATAAACATAAATTATTAAAAGTGTACTAAGATGATATTTCTTAAATGATAACATTTTACAATTACTAATAATGTTCTATAATTATTTATTTATTTTTAATAAAAATAAGTTATTTTTACTTGATTTAGATAATCATGTTTATACTTTATCAATGATTTATAGTAATGAGTTAAAATCCATGATAAATATTACGTAACCTAAATGGTTCTGATTTGGTAATAATGAAATATAAACGTAAGTAGACTAGTTTGATTGGTAGTTTAAAAAGGCTTCTCTAATCTTAATAATTTGTTTACTAATATCGGTTTTGTTTTCTTCATTAATTTTATTAGTGATAGTATTTCAGAGAAACTCTTATATAAAGAATTACTTGTAAGTACTACAAATTAAAATATCATTTATTTGTTTCCAACAAAGTACAGCTTATCACTTTATGAAATACATCATTTTCATATTCATAATAACAAATGACATTGATTTGTGTATCCTAACTCTGTTTAAACGAGCATCTTTAAATAGGTTTCATGAATGAACTGTTTTGAATACTAGTCTGTTCAATTTTGTCATGAATCTTTTTTTATAGATATGTATAGTTACGAATACGACACAGGTTTAACATACTTAGTAGAGACATAGAAACATAAAATTTGTAAAAATAGCAACTGATAACAATAGTTATAAAATGTTCGCGTTAGTCTCCAAGTGCTGACCACTGGAAGTAAGTTATTTCATAGTGTTTAGAAAATATCACTTTAAGTGATTTTGATGTTTCATTAATGCTAATATATTGATAAATATGCAAGACACAATTTCATTGCGATTATTGACTCTAAAATCGTGTTATTCTACTAGATTGTATAAATATTGAAGAAATTGTTGGATAGTTTTCTTGACTTACGATAGTCTTTGCTACAGTAACCAGCAAATGAAATAAATAGCTTTTATAGATTAGCACACAAAATGCCGTATAATAAAAGTCTAATCAAAGTAAGGTGGTAACATAATATTAAAGACATTTTACTGATAGTTACTCGATTTTTGGTAGTAAAATCAACAATTGCCTTTTTTGGAATACAAATAGTTTTAAGCAGGAGGGGAAGCCATACATTGATTTGGTAGATGGATTTAAGACGATAAATAAATCCTTCTAACGATAAAAGTAGAACGATATATATTCCAATGATAAAAGAAATTCTGTATAAACTTGATTCATCTACTTCATCCAGACATGAAATTCACTCATCATTTGCATGTATACAAAGTTATTATATTTTAATTCATCAATCTTAATCTGATGTTCTACCGAAGCAGTATGAAGAGAAAATGTGATTTTCGGAAACGTAACTGAGCTCTAAAATACCTATGTGCAATTAATAACTGTACACATGTGTAGATCTAGTGTAAAGGACAGGCACACATGCAATGAAATTGTCACCCGTTTTCAATATAAATAAACCTCTATCTAATCGATGGTTTTTTACTATATTTATTAATCAAACGTCCGAGCAACAATACGCTATCTACATTCATAACTGAAATTATGAAAATCTTCTAGTAGTTGATAAACATTATTGAGGCGAAATTATTTTAATGTTTAAACGTAGGCTGATTACAAATATACACCAACTGTAGATAATCTGATAGACATGCAAGAAACAAAACGAATTCAATTTAGAGTTTATGAAATATTAAGGTCAACGTATAAACACAACTGAAAACACCGGGATCTTAAGTTAACCCACTATTCAGCTAGTCTCTATTCTAATTAACCCTGATAACATTTATATTATTACACTAATTACGTTTGCTTAATTATGTGGAAGTATTGTCTAATCTCTTTACTTATAAGTTCAGGTTAATGAATTCATGCTGACCTGCTCAAATCTTTGTTATTGTTCTCTTCAGAATGATGAAGGGAACTATGTGTGTGAAATTTCAGGTTAATAATTGTTATTACTTTTTATATTGAAAAGTGTTATATTCTGGACGATGAAAGAATACTTATATATTACATTTAAGTGTTTTCATTCAATATGAACAACTGAATATATAGCATAATGATAAATCAACCTTCAGAAAAGAGTAACTGATAAAACTAACAAAGTTTTAAATAACATAACAGTAGTAAATTTATAAGTAAATCGCCTTTACTGAAATTGTTTAGTATAAAATATATTGACAGCTACTTGGAAAAACATTGTTTAACATTACAGTCAATCATAAATCTAAGCATGCCAATACCACTATTTGTAATGAACAGATGGCGAATTAGAAATTTTAATTCACTGTACTCAGTTAAGTCATAAATCAGTCATACCAGTGACAAACCTTAAAGACTGGATACACACATAAGAACAGACTGATATATATAAATCAGTTTATTGCTTAAGTGATGATGACCTTTAGAACCGTAAATAAAGAATATTGAAAATCACATGGTCAATAAAACAATATCGATCATTGCATTGTATAAATAGTTAAATATGGATGAAAAACTTAGAAATTCAAAAGGGTTGCTAATCGTCGTCTTTCTCCAGTAACTAGATGTAATTGTCATTTTCATACATACTGATTATCTCCTGTCAGACGTTATTTTATAAATGGTCATCAGAAATTACAGGTCACTCAGATTATGATGACAAAAAACATTAACTGAATATACGTGGTTTTAAAATAACGTAGAAATCATTTCAATATCTAACTGGTGGTAAATAATACTGAGGACGGTTTCAGACCTGATTAGTGAACTATCATCCAAGTCTTAGCACTTAAATGAGTTCTAATTGAAAACGAATTCACTAGCTCGCAACACTGACTATCTTAATTTTCATTTAGCTGACGTTTTTATCAGGATTTGACATTCAAGGATCTATCAAATAAATATAATATTTAATATGAGACAAATCGATTGGACCTAAATGGTAAAAATTATTTTTTAGCAGTTTCATTCAACGATCCTTGTCAATCTGTTTTCATCTGGAAGATTCGTGAATTGGCAAAATCTGAAATAGATCAAGTTAAGCATGTCTGGCATATTTTATTATTGTTCATTATGGATACAGTTAAGTTTTCTAAAAGAAAACATGAAATGAAAGCCGATAAAAAGCTATCATTCAATAGATTTTGTTTATCTTCCATTGAATACTGCTTCATGAAAGAAGAGATTACAGGTACACCTTGCTGACGAGTGCCAAGTAGCACGAAACCTGGGTCCAGGGTTTCCTGTCGACTACCTCCAACCACCATTTAACGCCACGGAGTTATCTACTTAGCTACTAAATTCAGATAACTTCTTATAATCGCATATGGTACACCAGTGATACTGACTAAAGTTTATATTTTCTAATTAGACTCGAGGAGTACTATAGCAAAGTAGATGTTTCGTATACTTAGCAAATAACGGTATTAAAATATCATCCTATTATTTGCTGTTTCTATTAGAACACTCAAAAGGCTATTTACAAAATCTCTAAATGTAAACTAACAAATTAGAAGAAATACTGCAATTATTTTCCGTCTACTAATTATTTTGATTTTATTCCAGTGCTATGTAAAAGAAAACCTAATTTGTAGTCAACTTTCAACAACAAGAATTAGACATTTAGCATGACAGTGACTATATCTCAACTTCACCATAAAGTCATCAAGATTAAGTCTATCCGATTATCTCAATTTGATATTCATCATTAATCGCTAATTTCCATATATTATTTTTTTGTACCCAATTAATGACCTGGTCATTAAATTAATTAATTTAATGCCCAACTCATCTTGAGTTACCTGGGATTGGTTAGGACATTAGGTCATATAACATGCCTGTGACAAGGCTTAGTGATGAAAACAGACCAGAATTAAATGAACCAATAAAACGTTTAGGCAGAATTTCTTTGAATTTAAAATACAGAGAAACATCAATCCAATAGGCGAATAAAACGTAACATCTATATTACAGACAAGTCTACCCAATACTCTTATGTAGTTGTGCGTTACGTATGCTTGAGCGTTTATGTATGTATATGCATTGACATTATTATATAAATCTGTATATACCTGTGCATACAAATGTCTTTACTTGTCCACTACAATCAAATACAAACATTAAAACTTCGATACCTCAAATAAATGCAAAATTAACTAATTTGATAACATTTAACAATTTCTCACTATTAGGATATTTAGCATAAATCACTGAATATTACGTGATGAAGGAGTACAATTCTCATTTGCTTAACTGACTTCTAAGAGTTCGTTTACTTACCAAAGTGCACAGTGATAAAACTCAAAAAACACTTTGTCATTTCCTCGTACACAATTTTAAAATTATCTTCTTTTGACATTACATATACTTAGTACATTCATAATTATCAGAATCAGCGGTAAGTGCAGTTTACTTATCAACTTATTATTTACATTTTAATAAATTTATTTCAACAACCTTTTGTTGGGTTATGTAAATAATTATTCCATTTCTCATGTATTTGGAAATGAGATATACTGTTTAAGTAACTGAAGTTTCCCTTACTATCTACGCGCAAGCAAAAAAATTAAACATAGTTCCTTTTATCATTTTGAAAAGAGCAAAAACAAAGATTCTAACAGAATAGCATAGATTCATTTTATTTCGTTGGTTCTAATCGGCTGTTTACAACCTGTGATATTTAAAAATCATAATCATTACATGAAACGGTTGAATCGGAAGTTATGTTGAAGACGCATTACTGTAGTATAGCAAGGGTGTAAATAAATTCAATAGATCGAATATTGTAAATATATACCTTACATAAAAGAACATTCTACAACATTTATTGTGACAACAGTTCAAACGGATAGAAACAAGTGATTATATAATGAGTATAGGAATAAAACGAGTAGAGTTCAGTTGATGAAATAAGATTATTTGGAGGATAGTTAAAATAAAACTCAATGATGTAATAAATGCAAGAAAGAGTTTAAAGAAAAAAATATTAAGATACAGCAAAGGAATATTAGTCACCAAGGCAAGGAAAGATTAATAACCACCTCCTTTTGAACACAAATCAGGTAAGGTAAATCATGTAAGTAATTTAAACCCATTATGTAATTATGATTTTAAATATCACAGGTTGTAAGCAGCTGACGAGAATCAACGAAATAAAGTGAATTCATGCTATTCTGCTTGAATGTTTGTTCTTGCTCCTTTCAAAGTTGACCATCTTTTCGAAATGGCTAAACCTGACTAAAAGAAAATCTGATATCAAAAACAAACTCTGAATATTCTAGTCACCATTAGATTTAGTGTGGAAATAATGTATTATTGTATTTTATGTTATAACACTGATTTTCTTTTAAACTTAAGTGAAGGTTTACCATTTGTGCATATTACTTTCTTAAGTAGTAATACGTCACTTGTTACAGTCAGCTACCAATGAGAATAGTTTAAGTTATGAAAACCACTTATTACCTATAGCAATTTTTATTATACACTTCATGTCAAAGTAAAAATTTATCAGCATATGATATAGAAATTTAAAAAAAGGCACATGTAATAAACCGCCAACGAGTGTCTATCTACTGATTTGCTTTAAAATGTCACCACTTCATGTCATTCAGTTCATACTACCAACGTTCTCTTTGTTAATTAAACCATACGAGATGATAGGTATCTATACCATATAATTTTAATAACTGATCCACAACCAGTTGATATACAAGGCAAACTGGACACTTTTTTATCATTCAATAAGTTTTAGAGTAGTAGCTATTTGAAATATAGGGTTTATGCGGATTTTATAAATTCACTAGTTAACATCATAGAATAACCTTAGTTAAAGAACCATCGAAAACCAGGAAGCACTGAACAGCTTCTTCCTCTTTGTATGGGACTCAGTGATGCCTGCCGACGACCCTGGCATCTAGGGTAGAACCCAAGACATCTAGTTTCATGCACATCCACCTGACCTCTAGAATACTGGGTTGGCATCCAACGGTCTACATGTTTAACTACAGTCATTTTGCAATATTCCTAACTATCTTCCAATGTACCTTGTGGGCAACTACTTCAGTCAGTATTGTTGAACCTGATTGGACACGGAGTTTAGCCACGATTAATTACTATAAGGAATTTGTGGAGAGACTAGGTACATTTGAAGATATTCGCTGATGTTAGACATTGCTTAGAATTAATCATGTAAGATCATTTGAGCGCCGGCTCGGTGTTAAGATGGTTAAGTGATCACAGGTAAGGCTGAAGGGTCGTTTATGCGCACGGCTTAGCAATTTATTAGATTTCGATTCAGTGATTGAAAGTTATTTTAGGCACATAAACATCTGAATGCCTTGAATTTGACCTCGTAATGATTTTTTAGATTTTTTAAAATTTCCTAAATGTTCTGAGAGAAAAAGCAAACGAGAAACTCATCTTCACTTTTACCCTTTGAAATATATGCAAATTTTTTAAATTATGATCACCTTATCGTAACAGATGTTACTATAGATAGTAAGAGTTTGCAAATGCATTTTAGGTCTTCTACTGACAGGTCACATGACAGATTGACTACAGCCAGGAAAACTACTGAAAAACAGGAAGTTTCGGACAATTAATTTGTCCAATTTTCGAACTTACAACCAGCCCGTATTCAACACTCCAAAGGCAACCAAATCCTAAATTACGGTATCACATTTGATTGGATATGGAAATCTAAACACCTGGAATCATTTTGACCGGCCAAATGGTGACGCTGACACCGTCGAACCTGTAGGTCCCTAACTGAATATTTGGTCAGGGTGTGGATATAAATTGTCAAGAAGTCCCAGCATACAACAAAACGTCTACCTAGTGTTATCCAGTTTTCAGTAGTTTTTCAGTTGATGTCAATTTATTACTCTTTACTTAGGAAAAATGTATTGATTTATACATTTTCAAGCATTCATTTTCAGATAAAACTTTGCATTATGTACTATAAAAGAACTCGTGAGAAATGAAAGGAAAGGGTGTATATTAAAATTATATAAAAACTTTCAGTGTGTGAATTTCATTAATAAATGAAGTTAAGTTTCGTTAGCCATTAAATCAATTATGATTTGTCCCAGTAAAACAGTAATTAAAACGCAATGTTCATTATTTGTTATCATAGATGTTCTAAGTCATGTGACTTTCGCATTATCATACTTGTCGATTGTAACACAATCAAAAAGGTGCTACATAATAAATAATGCAATCAATTTACATGTACCCCATATTCATGCATTTAACGCTGGGTTAAATCACGTGATAATAAATAGTAAACATGGTCTTGAATATCAACGGTTCAGTGACATAAATGAATTATGTCATTGATTAGGGTAGGAAACATTCTAATTTGGTTGAAAAAGAAGTTTATGCATATATATCCTTTAAATAGGGACAGGTTTGGCCTGATTTCTGATATATGAATTAGTTTCTCTTTCCATAGTAAAGGGAATAAATAAGAATCAATATAAAATTTTGTAAATTTTTGAAAAAAAAAAATGTATACTTTTATTCACTATTAACGAAAATCTCCTGCTGTTAGGAAACTTTTATAGGTCAGTTTCTTTCTCAATATTGCTGTCGGTTGAAGAATGACTATTAGAATTTTGTTAAAGTTTAATAATATGAACTTGATTTGAGTGTTTCCGAAATAAAATTGTTTAGGATTTAACTTTTTACAGTTGTGACATAGTAGAAAGCATTATCTAAAAATTAAAAATACCAAAAGAGAAAATGTTCGAGTGGAAATTAGATTGTGCTAAAATTGTATAACACTTTCAGTAATCAGTTACAATATTATCTTCAACCCAAGTTTACAAAATTATATGTTTAAACTGTAAGTATTTACTCTAATTCAAAGAACGATTTGAGGACTTTATGACTGCTTCTTCTAATTTTATTTATATTCATTCATATTTGTTGCAGTCATCATAATTAAGAGGTTATCGATACTATACAAGACCAATACTATCCCCTCACCTTTTTTCATACTAGTCATTTGAGTATTTTAATACAATCCACTGAGTAATGACAGTTCAAACAATATTTAAACTTCAATGAATTTACATTGAATATCCATCGTTCGACACTGAAGAAAGGAAAAGAAAGGAAAAAAGAAATTGAAAAATAGGCGTACAAAAAATTTCTTCTCGATCATCCTGTTTTCTACATGAATGATCATTTAATATAAGAAACCTTTATATCATTTTTGCTCATCAGTGTGAAATGATAAATGATTCATTAACTGATGAATGCTTGCAGTCTTAAACTATTTCATAACAAAGAACCTATTAAAATTTACGTCATCATGTTGTCTCAATGAAAAAAAACAGATATGATATAAATCCGGTAAGTGATAATTACACTTCTATTATTTACGCATGATAATATAAACTAATAGTGAAAAGTATTTTATAATGGAAAAAAAACGATCTTCTCCATAATAAATCCATAGATCTGTATTAAAAACTATTATCATCATGTCCACATTGGATAAATATCAGAAAAAAAAGAATAATGGAACACTTAATAAGGATTTCAAGTACTTGAAAGATGTATATATAAAGATGTATTGCGGAATGACATCATGTGGAAAGCCAACACTATTCAAAGAGAATCAAAAAGTCATTTAGACTGAATTCAAGTTTCCTTAACAATATTTCTTCACATTATCTTATGTGATTTCTAATCAAAGACCTATAGAATTCCCTTCGACGATTATACATAAATTAACAACTTTGTTGTTAACCTAGATTTTGAAATTTTTTACTCTTAAAAATTCATGAAATTCTGTAACTATAATCCAGCAATATCATTTCATAATTGTCTCATTTCTTACTTGCTTATCAATGTGAAAGTAGTAATTTAAAGAATATTAACAAAAAATCAATCTTTTCATTGATCACAATATCATGACAACATTACCTGCTTACTCACATACACCTGTTACCACTCGTGGAGGAGTATGGATCACCCACAAGTATTCTCAATCTAACTCTGTCCTAGGCAATACTTTGCAGTTTTTCCCAGTTATTATTCATCTTTTTGAATCGTGACAACATATAATTTAGAAATTCTGAGTAACTTCACTCATATTTTCTTTTAACTAAATAAAAAGAACAAATGAAAAATAGGTCCGCAATAAATAAATATTTTAAACACTTAGTTAAAATGAGTGAGTAGATAAGTATAATTCCAAAAAAAAGATTACAGTCTTTGTTTAACATTTTGTTTCAGCCGTTTATACTCACGCATACACATATACATGTATTTCATGTTTTCGTGGATAAATCATAAAAGAAACATCGAAGAATAGCCTCACAATCCAAAGTCATTATTTTTGTTGAATAGTATTTGTAAATACCTGTAAAATGTTTGTTTCACATAGTTTTCAGTTATGATGATTTATATTATGAGAAAGTTTGCAGATACTGCACAGATAACTCTAAGTAATATCATATATACATATATTTATATATATTATAAAAAATGATGATTTATTAGATAAGTCCACAGTTTATTTGTAAACATTATCTTATGAAAAGATAGATTATTGAAGATTAAAAATAGGGGAATTAGTAAAACAAAGGATATGTATAAATAGTGCTATGTCCTGACGAGAATTATGAATTGTACATTTTGAGAACCACTTATGGACAAATATTATACGTATATTCTTACTGTAGTAGCTAGATTATGTATGTATATTTATACTCTTTTTATAAAAAACTTTACTTTGACCTATAAACTACTATTATGTGAATTACCATTTTTTGAGTTCTCTCCAGTCTAGTAATTACAGTCTCCCACATCCACAGTCACTTATGGCTAGATCTTGTACACATGTTGTTTCTATTTTATGGTATGATGTGATCTATTTGGTTTGTATATAAACCCAGTATGTTTGAAATACATGTTTCATATCACGGAGGCTGAGATTGGTGTTCTGGATTTAACAGGAAGAGTTAGGTAGGAAGCATGACCGATAAAAACTCTATACTGCTCGTACGAGTCTTATTTTTCATCGGTCCTGTTGATAATTCACTGTTCTCTAATTAGCAATATCATTACATTATATATTAATAGGGCACAAAGCAACAAGTTATAACAAACAGTATAACAGAGCGTTTAAAATTAAGTGATGATGATAATAAAATGAAGAAAAATGATGCTTTATATGCTTACTTCTTGCATGCCACACTACAGTTTCTACAATTATCAACTTTCTATAGATAAAGGACTTGAATATGCAGTGTTGAATGTATTAGTGTGGATTAAATAATAAATTAACAAAATCATGAACTAAGATTAGTCTATGAATTATATGTCCTTAAATATTGTCTAAAGCAAATTAATGATTTAAATATGATCACAAATAAAAATTGTTTAGCTTAATTTTCCATTTGCAAATTACAAAGATTTTTCTTTACTATAAATCATATTTTCCATTCTGAAGAATATGAATAAATAGTGTACGTTTAAAGAATCATTTTTATGACTGTTTATTTCATAAATCAATATCCAATTCAAAGTGTTTGAACTTTCAAAAAACAAAATCAGTTTAATTTCAGAGCAATAAAAAAGTGGAAAAACTATACAGATGGATAAGTTAATGAGAAGCATATATTTCAATCGCTCCAGATCAAGTTCTTCATTTCTGTATCTTAATTGATGGTTGAAGTGAATAATTACGCCTAAAGTAGTTAAATTTTCAAGATATAGAATATAATTCTAAGAATATTCGAAAAATATCATTGCTGTTATTTTAAAATGTTGTAATACCTAATCGAAATATATAAATAAAACATGACTTGCTGCAATACTAGTAATGTAACTAATTTTCACACTGAAATTTCTATCAAATGTCACGAGGATACCGAGTAGGTTGTTCATATTTACATGAACAAAATGTGATCAAAGTGGTTACTAGAATATAATTGAGTAATTCATATTTCAGTTATACTTCAATTCATAATAGAAATTGTTACTGACTTAATAGATGATAATGTAGTTTACGTTGTAGAAAATACTAAATAGCTTCCTTTGTTGCTTACAAGATCCACAGTTTATGTCTATTTATTTTTAACTGCTTTAAAAATGAGAGACTATAATTAGTAAAGAAAGCCTCAACTTCTATAATTCGACACATATAGATCATTAGTAAATTATTTATCTTAAAAATATACATAACTGAAGATTTTATAGACGTTATGTTATCTGATTATACAGAGAATTTATACTTACGAAAAGATAAAGTATCATCTGTCATCAACACATTAATTCTGACCAGGAAAAAGAGGTAAGACTCTTAAGAATAAGTGATTGACTAAAATGATTTTTAGTCATTTGCACAAATAATACCATATTAGTTTTTCTACTTAGTTCAATGGATATTTTTGCTGCCTAATGTATTTTGTAATTGAAAAAGTGTCTATTTTTATATCTAGTTTTATGTTTTATACAGATTTCCTAAGAAAATTTATGTCAAATACCATAGATAACTTGAAATGTAGTCATTTCACCAATAATGATTTCATCGTTACGATCACAAAAATTAATCAATACCTGATTAATTTATGCTATCTAACATAATGCAATAGCTATTACTTAAATTTGGGTAAAACTCTGAATGATCGACATAGATCCCATTTAGTGTGAAAAAAACAGGCGCTGATTTTGTAGCTCCAAAGCTTATTCTTTCAATTTACCCTCTAATTTTCTCTTCAAAGGGGGTTTTTATAATAAACTTATTCAGGTAAAAATAATTACTTAAGGTTTTTGTATGCACTAACTCTTCCTTATATGGAACTTAATTATGTTTGCGTAAACTATTGTTCATCTGAAAAATAATCTTTAAAAAACCACATTTGTAGCTAATTAGATAAGTTCAGTTTCATATACAATTTAAGACTTCATATTTGTATATGCTTGAAATGCAAAGTAACTAATGAGCATTTAAGGCAGTATACTGTCAAAGGAATAATATTCATATTAACATGTTCTGTTTAGTAAACTGCTTGAAAAGTTTCATAAGTATAATTAGTGTCTACATTTATATTTATATACACTTTAACCAATAAATACATCATTTTATAGAGGGTAAGCTAATTCAGCGACCAACAAAAGAACGGTATTTTGAAATAAAACCACAATTTTAAAACAAATAAATCTGATTTTGATTTTTCCGCACAAATGTTTGAGTTAACAAAACAAAACTTAAAATGTTACATACTCATAACTGTACTCATCAAAATTATGACACCTAGTAGTATCTTTCGTCTGTTTTGAAACAAAAGACCAACAGACAAAGTGAAAGTTCTAATGTTCTATTATGCTATCTTTGTCAACTGTTAGATATAATATTTTCTTTATTCGATAGATATCCGATGACAAAATTCCTGATCCCTATAGATCTCATTCGTTATGTTACAGTATAAATAATTTTTAATAACATTTGAACAGGCAGTCTTCTTTTAAGAAATTTCAAGTAATTAGTCACTTTGATAAATTTTGATCAGATTGTTTGAAATGTATTGCGCTAATATATCACATAATTCTGATAATTTTCGTCTTCTTATTACATGATCAAAACATTTGAACAATTTAGATTGGGTATTAATTAATAAATTTTGGATATTGTAACGCAAATTAACAAGCATTTCATCAATGTTCTATTGAAGTTTTTAGACTTTATTTTCAGTCTATACAAGATTATTTACCTCTGGTATCAATTTACATTGATGAATGATATTCCCCGGAACAATCTAATGTTTATGAATGCATATTCAATCATAAACTGGTTATCGATTGTTTCGCTACGCAATAATACGTACATGATTACATATTCATTTGAATTCTCACCTTATATTTACGTCAATTAACTTCGTTATTCAAAACAATGTATATTATTATTATTATTATTATTATTATTATTATTATTATTATTATTATTATTATTATTATTATTTAAAAGGATACGTACACATCTATAATAACATTCGAAAATATCACATGTTAATTTCCCTGTTATTTTTTCCAAATGTTGAAACAAACAAGTTAGGCAATCAATATTTTTACGATTATTACCGGAAACAATTGAACATTGTAAGCATAAGTAGATTGACATTCAAATAAAGGTTAATTAACTTATAGGTTATTAAATTACTTAAAGGGGAACAAGCAAAAACACAAAAAAGAACAATAATTAATAAAACATGTTTTAATAATTACCAATAGATTGTCTTTAAAATTTAATTAAAACTCTTTGATACCTTACATACAAAGTAAATGAATAAGTTTGTTAGATGGTTCCCTACTTTTTGATGTATCAAGTTTAATGGCTTTCAATAATTTTGATGAAGACGATTTTCTTCTTGTTAAATATGGTGAAAGTAAACACATAAGATTGTTTTTATAAATAAATGGTATTCCATTTATTCAGTAACACCATTAGAATCAAGTCCACCAACTATGTGTAGTTAGCTTAGATTAATAAGTATTATAAATAGTTTATAGGAACGCATTGCTTCTATTATGGTGAATGAAAAAGAACGATAAACATTGGATTATGATCAATCTTAGTTGGCATATGTTCGTGCTGTAAGGAAGTTGTTTAGAACAAATTAACTGTGGCTAGCAGTGCGATGTAAGAAGCGAGTGTCGTTCTTTTTATGTCTTTGAATTAGTTGAGTATAACGTGGGTCATAGACTCTGATCAAGATTTGTTTTCTCTTATTTGTAGGCTCGTCCAGTTGATGGGCCTTCAATACTTCAAATATATGACTGATTTATTCAGCTTCGGTAGTTCTAACTAATTACTGAGTTACCTTAGCTTATCGCTGCTAGCGTTTTTTCTTAAAATCACTGAGTTAAAATTTCTTAATCCCCGTTTTCAGTCAATCAGGTTATGATATGATTCGACTTTGGTTCAGTGCTATTGCTGAAGTTCTACCATAATTCCGATATGATTTCCCACAGCTTAATGACTAACATCAGTCTGTCAGGAAAACCAACTTCAAGTTATTCGCTGTTTCTAATAAACCGATTATCGTAATTAAAATACAAAGTTTATCTTACCATCCGAGTTTTGTGCAAATTGAGATTTTAATGCTTTTTTTCAGGAAAACTTACTGAATATAAACCAATAATAGTTCTTAATAGGAAAAAAATCGTTTACTATATAAAGCATCTTTTTACCATTATCTAATTTACATTTTGCAATGTAAATTCACAATATTTGACACTGTACAGTCATATGCTTCTATAGCATACCTATTACTTAACCAACTCTTCCTAATATGTCTAGTAATCTGTATTATAATTCCCTAGAATCTTTCTATTTTATCCGATTTATCATCTATTCTCTGAAAGATTTGTTAGGACATTTTTTACATCAAGTTTTCTTTTGAAAGAAAACTATTTCTTTTTTTGCATTACCGTCTAAAAATGTCAGTAGTTGTGTCTCGCCATTCTTAATTATTTTGTTCTTTATTTAGAAAATATCTCTTAACTTATTTATGTAACAAAATGTTTAATCATACATATATGTGAATATGGTATAACTTTATTAATTTACTATCAAAATTTGACCTAATCATCCCAGAAAGTAACAACTTGTTGTCTTCATCTTTCTGCAATTTTTTCCAAACACATTGGTTAAATAAAAGTTTGGGTATTTTTTAAAAATTTCCAGCAACATCTTGAAACAAAGGTAAACCTTGATATCGCTTCATTATAAATGACTTAAGTGAACTTGCAACTGTTTCTCTTATTGTTCAAACAGTAATAGTTTTCACTATACTTAAACACCAGAATAAAAAACTTTGAAATTAGAAGGAAAGCTACGTCGTCTTTATTTGGGACTTTTAAAAACCATAATTACACGACCTTATTTATGACCAAATAACTTTCATATCTCTTGACAAGCGTCCTACCGTTATGGAATTACTGAATGCTATCCAGTTCAATTAGATTAGTTATATGTGTTATCGATGAGTTAGTGCATTAAATTGATTGACTCTATAACTCACGAATTCTCAATATATATGATTACAACACATGGGTTTTGTGATAATTTCATAAAATGTGAATTTTATCACAATTTACTAGACACCTTGTCAAAGTTCAGTGTTTTAATAAATTTATTTTTATTCTAATAATTACCATCATCACCGGGACGATAAATTTTTTTTTTTAAAAATGGAACAATTTGATGCCTTGTTATTAATAGAATATGAAGAAGCTTTTTAAACCTACAGAGAATAATAAAAGTATTTGGTAAATAGTTATACATAATTTATTTATTTTTAACCCAGAATAAATAATATGACTTTCTAGTGTAGAACTAATGTTATTTTTATGTGTTTTTAAAAAAAATGGTAATGATGATGTATCTTAACAGAAGCATTAGTCATTGTAAGTCACTAAGATGTTTCTTTAGTTCCAAAAAAGAAAAAAAAAGGAAAGAGGAATATGTTTACATTTGCTTTTTTGCATTTTTTCCCCTTACATCCTTTAGTTGTTCATTCTTTGTTTACCATTATTTTTCTCAATAAAATACAGATTTTTTTTCTAAATATCTCATTTCTATAATTTAGATCATTGTAAATAAATAGCTTAGTCTAAAATTTGATTAGGGAATATAAAATTTGTCTATTGTATAACAAACAATGAGTAAATTTGAACAATTTGCATATGGTCATATATTACTACTAATATTGATTAGGATTCTTGCTTTTTTTTAACATTGAATGATGATCTTGGGGAAGTTGATGAGTAATAGTGATTATCAAAACATGTACAACTATAAATGTAAACACATTTTTGTTATTTTGTTATTATAAGTTAATGACTTAGAAAAACGTTTCATAATGCTCCAAGGAGGGGCATAACTAAAAAAAATTCAGTCATTTTGAGAGTAAAACAATAATGAATTATTATATCAGACAATGATTTTACTATAATTCTAGCTGGCTTTAACTGAAAACTCGAGAGAAAAATTTTAAAATCAGCAGCTTGAATTTGTCGTACTGGTCATGAATGATTCGGTGTTCTGTTTATTCACTGACAAGCCACTTCTTCAGAGTGACTTCAGAAGTGACTTACATTAAGTCACGGGACTTCAAGAATACAATGTTTCTACTCATAAGAATGTAAGAAAAATATATATTTATTATTAACTCTCTACCCAAAGCCCAATTTATTTACAAATAAGTCCAACCTTGGTACTTGGTACCTATAAACTCGAAAATGGTATTATAAGTGTACAACATTGAGAGGCGTTAGCCAATGGTAAAACTAATTATCAACTACATCTTTGCGCTTCATCTCAAGCGAATGTTTAAATAATTTCGATGATTGATAAAAAACATGTTCAACTGTTATACTTACTCAATAATCACAATCTCTAAATTTATAATTTATTTATTTTCATGTCCTTTGTTCCGTTTTATTGTTAATTCTGTTTCATAAGATGATATTCAACTGTTTTGTCTAATCCTTTTTATAACGTTATTCCAGTGTAAATTCATTTTTAAACTCGAAGTCACTTATCAGACGAGAAAATTTTAGTAATTTAATGGTTGATTTCATGAGTCAATTAAAGCTAGACATTAACACTGTTGGATGATGGTTCACCGGTCTAGAAATTAAGCGTTTACGCGCGAGATCGATAGGTCCTGGGTTCGAATCCTGACAGAGGGGTCGTGGTTGCACACTACTGAGGAGTCCCATGCTAGGATGAAGCGGCCTTCCAGGGCTTCCAGGTTTTCTATGGTGGTCTAGCTTTAATTGACCCATGAATGCAACCATTAAACTATTAAGACCATTTAATCATATGAAAATTTTTAAGTAATTATTGTACTAACACAATAATCTAGCTGAATGACGAATACCAGTAAAATTACACAATGACTCATTTGGCAAATTATGTATTACAATACTAATGATAATACTATAAATTTGATGACAGTCAATTCATAAAATGATTCAGCTTAAATTATTATTCTCAAATTTACTTGAGGTTTCAATTTATAACAAGCCTTAAATGGAATAGACAATAGTTATCCAAACCAGATGGTAGAGATTTTGAAAAGTATTACATTTAGCACACATACATATTCTTATGTGAGTGAGTGTTATAAAGTCCCCTGTATGCTGAATGTAAACAATGAGTCACAGGGCGTATACGTACAAATAAAACCCTCCTTAAATTTTCACTCAAGTTCTTTTTAAGTCTGTAGAAGAAAACTATCAAGAAATTTACATCTATATAATAATCAGTTATCTTGTGTCAAATAAATGATTTCAGCTGTTGTAGAAACCGAATTGCCAACATTTGTATGCAAAATATCAACTACCAATAAGAACTAATAAGCACAAATTTGCAAAATACACCAATTCACTCTTCCTTGAATGTATGTTTAATTGGATAGAATGGACATAGTTGTGAATTTTTCCATATATTTGAAAGTTTCAAAGTCATTTGAATCAAGTGTTTGATAAGAGTTGATTGCATAGATCAAAAACATCAGTAGAGATTTAAGATCTCTGAATTATATTATTTTAGCGATTAAAATTATTATTTATGTTAGCAGTGTTTTAAACGAAAATGCTTAAACTGCTATACTCATTTTCACAAACTTCGTTCTGATGGTAAACCTTAACAAAGTAAAAACAAGACTATATAGATTCATTTGTATTGGTTATTTGAATCTTTCCATTGAGATTTAGAATTGCAATTGATCAATCTGTTTTGACATATGTACATCTTGTGAATATTGCCTCGATATTGTCTTAAGTCGCGAGCATAAAAAGTATTGATATATGTTCGGTAGTAATGGAATTCAGGATGAGACTCGTCATCTGGATTAACTTTCATCCCAAAATTGATTTTCACTCCATGACTCGAACTCAGTACTATATGCCTTAAACGTCATGAAGTTATCCAATTTGCTACCGAGTCCAGACAACTACCGACTATATTGGAAACGAAAAAAAACATCCTATTTTAAGGATTCTTTTCAAATACAAACAACCTAAACTTAAAAATAATAATTTGATTTAAATTAACTCACTTAATGAAGATGAGATACTTGAAAATAAGAAAAAACAATGATGAGAAGGAGAAAACAAAAGTATGGTAGATATATATGTGACTTATATATTGAAACCTAGTTAAACAAGGTAGGAGGCAGTAGTCATAACTACTAGAAGCCGTAATGAAAATAAGTAATCACATACTGAATTGTTATAATCAGGACAAAATAAACTAAATCACTAAATTTCTTTTCACATTATTTGAGCGCCGAGTTAATCTGAGACATTAAAAAGGAAGAATGTATTTGGATTTGGATTTACTTCAAATTCTTTCGCTGAGATTTTACAAATACATTCTTCCTCTTTAAATCACTAAATGTTTATGAATGTGGAAAAACAAGTTAATTACATTGATTTTTACCAAGACAAATAGAGATTAAACTTTTCTTACTATATATATATGTTTAATAACAATGTCATCTACTAAGCTTGTCCGTTATTTTGAATAAAATCTATCGGGATATCCACCTTTTGCTCATTATCTTTTTATTATAAATATCGAACATGAAATAAACGTTACCATTTTTTTGAACATGTTCCAAAAAGCCTTAGAACAAGAGGACGAAAGATTCTAAACAGTGCAATTACCAAATATCTCTTTGATGCAGGATATTAGGTCGATACTTTGCAATTTTTCAAACTCCAGGCTTCTGAAGTTTGCGGAAGCCGTTGCTGTCAGGCGTCAAAAACCTGACTTATTAGTTCAAAAGGAGATGGTTATTAATCTTCCTTACCTTGGTCACAAATATTCCTTCGTTGCATCTTAGACATTTTTAAAACTCTTTCTTGCATTTATTACATCATTGAGTTTTATTTCGACTATCTTCCGAATTAGTGATTTTATTATATATATATATATATATATATATATATATATATATATATATATATATATATATATATATATATATATATATATATAGAATTTATTTACACCCTTGCTATACTACAGTAATGCGTCTTTAACATAACTTCCGATTCAACCGTTTCATGTAATGATTATGATTTTTAAATATCACAGGTTGTAAACAGCCGATTAGAACCAACGAAATAAAATGAATCTATGCTATTCTGTTAGAATCTTTGTTTTTGCTCTTTTCAAAATGATAAAAGGAACTATGTGTATGAAATTACCATTTTCTTTATCATTAGAACTAGTAATAGTAATATGTTTAGCAATGCAAAAAAAAAAACAACCGAACACTAATTCAATTATGATTTCTGTCAAAATTTTATTGTAAAATACAATTGGAAATATTTGTTTATTGCCTTAAAGTATATTAATGAATAAATAATTGTTCGATTTAGTTAGTAACAAGTAAATACAATTATAGATTAATTATAGAATACTGTTCGCTCACATAAAACGATTATTTTACGTAATTAATCATAATAAATTATTATTATTATTGCCCCTCTTTATTGCCAAACAATAAATGATTACATTCTACAAGAACATTAATCTTTCTCTCTTTTGCTTCAGTGAAATCCAAGAAAACCTTTTAATGATAAAATTAAAGTGTATTTCATAGGATTAGTTAAGTATGAAATCTACTGAGTATGTATATAAAAAAAGTCGTAATCACTTGATATAAATTAAAGGAATATCTCTTTTTAAAGACATTAATACAAGGAAACTAATTGACCAAAAAGAACTTTACTTTGTCAATTAATTCTGTGATTTATAAAATCTATCACGTCATAAATCACCATAATCAACAATAATCAGTGTTTATTAATAGCTGCTTCAGTTTTAAATTACTTGACCACTATTCAGTAGCTCTAGAATACAAAAAGCATAAGATTGTGTAGTGTGAAATAGTAAGGTTCAATTTATTCATATATTTCTTCAAAGATAAAAATAGAGAGTTGTATCAAGCCATTTCTATTTCTTATAGATAAAATCTGTCTTTTATTCTTGAAGTAGAATTTTAGTGTTTATTATTCTATACTATATGATGTGAATTAAGGAACGTATTTTTCATTCATTGAAAAACGCCAGATACGGGTAGACTCGTGAATTTACTTTCCACATATAAGAATGAAATTTATAAATAATCATAGGATTCAAAGCAGTAGATCATGAGATTTATTCAAGGAACTTAAACATTGCACAAATGGAAACTATGATCAGTCACCGCTTTCAACTAATTGATAAACATTCATTACAAAATTAATCATTTTGTATTATCATTATACATGCCTAATAAATATTTCCTTGAAAAGTTAAGCAATGGTTAAGGGATTGTATAACTGGGAATTTTTAAAACATTTTCTATTGACGTTGAGAGAATGCGCTTAAATCGGGATTTATTTTGTACTAAATATTTTCAGTGTCATCCCTTCTTCTACAGGGTTGAACTGAAAAATATCAGTTTGCTAACTTTGACATGTGAAATGATATAAATATGAATAGAAGGCAGTTTTAAAACTGGTTCAAATGTGCTTGTTTATTGTAGGAGCTTGTATTATTTACCATTTTTGACTCAAACAAAGAAATGACTATTTACTAATAATGGCGACACAGGATGAATAGAAGAAATAAATACACTATTCTAGTGTAACCAGTAAGTGAAAAAGATGTCACTATGTATTATTTTTTTACTGTACTATCATATAGGTTCTAATACCAAGTTTGTAAACAATGGATTGTGCCTGATTATCACTGCTAAAATCCAAGTATTTATAAAGTTCTTCTTATGATAAATCGTTTGTATTCGACTATACTATCAGACACTGTTAAATAATGTTGTACATACAAACGGCTTTATGAGAGATTTATTTCATAGATCGTTAGCAGATTCGACTGTTTTGTATCTTCAAATGAATGATAACGATTTCGTTCGGAAATGAACAACTCCCGGATACAATCAATACGAAATTCAGTTGTCTGCTAAAATTCCAATTTCTTTGTCTTGAAAAATAGGTTCAAGTAAATAAGACGTATGAATTTTATCATGTTAGAATGTTAATTTCAGTGTTCTAATGGATAGTACATTGATGTTGGAAACAAATAGTGCTTGGTCCAACACATATTATCCACATCAAAATTGGAATGAAGATCATAAGCTTGACCGATGTTGTGACGTCACCTAAACAGAAGTTCATGGAGGTAAAGTCATGTACCCGCTAAGCCACTCCTTTACCTGTTGTTCTATAACAGGTGCAAATGAAATAATTTTACTTAATTATTTCTCTACATTAGTTACTAGTTAAGAGTACTAACATAATTAATAACATGATAGTAACCCAGTACTGACTTGTATTTTATTTGTGAAATCATTGTTAGGAAATAAGTAACTTTAAATCTTTCAGACATTTTTCTTTTAAAAATGCTTAGGTAAAAAAGGATAAAAAAAGTGTGTGAATTGCTACTTAATTAGATGAAATAAAGTTTTGAACTAATGATCTTGCAGTTAAAAATGCTACTTTGATCATTCGATTTGAAGATACTCCAAATTATAAAATGACTTTGACTTTAAAGCTACTAAAAACGACAAATAACCGTATAGCTGTTTAATCGTTTTCTGAGATTTCTAACGTCTTCGTACTACAATCAGCTTATTCATGATCTTAACCATTAAAATTACCATAATATCCAACAAAACCCTTCTATGATTATAATCATCATATCCTGAGGTTCTAATGAGAAGCAGTGACCAGTGGAGTTCAACTGGGCCTTTTGTGAGATAGTGACTCACTGAAGATAATGATGTACGACGGCACAACTTTGTGGATTGGTTGAAATCAAACATTAACACCGTTGGATGCCGGCTCAGTGGTCTATTGGTTATTCACTTGAGCGCGAGACTGATTAGTCCTGGGTTCGAATCTCACGAGGTCAGGTGGTGGATGAGCACTATTGAGGAGTTCCACAATGGGACGAAACGACCATCTAGTGCTTCCAGGTTTTCTATGATGGTCTAGCTTCAATTAACTCATGATCTCAATCATTGAAATTACTATAATATCCGCAAAACCTTCCTGATATGAATTATTCATTATTGACTAGCAATCCATTTCTTTAATTTAATAACTATGCTTAAACTAAAATACATAAACTTATTACTTTGTACGTAACTGAAAAGAAAGCAACGAAACACACGAAATCATCGTACTTTTTGATAAGATTATTTTTGCTTAATTTAAATTTATAAAGGAAACCAATTATGTGGAATGTTTTATTAATCTAATTACCTTTAATTCTTATATTCAACATTTGTATTTGAAATTTGACACAAAATTAATGCATCCTATAATCGTCTTAATCAACACATACTGATATGATTTTTAACTGTTTCATTTTAGCTTAATTAAAACATGTATTTTACAAGTATCAGTGAGTGTTTAACTACACACAGTTTCTTTCTCATATTGTTTATCTTTTTTTTTAAAAAAAAAAGCATAAAATCTAATCGTTTTAGTGAAATCTAAATGACTTTTACTTTTTGTCGCAAATCAACAGACACTTACACTTCATTTACATCTCTCTTATTTTCTGTCCCAAATTTAACTTACGTCTCGGTTTTGTCACACCGCACCAATATTCATGAAAAAAAAAAGAAGTAATGAATTACTCTAAAAAAAAACGTCAGTACAAATTATTTGTGCATAATGTACAGACACTCTAATTTGTTAAAGAAAAGTATACATTTTTATATTATCAGGAGAAGAGAAAAAATTATTTCCTCAATCAACTGTTGAAAAAATATTGGGTAAAATTTCATTCAGTCTTGTTTACATCACTTTGTCCCTTTCAAAATTGTAGTTGTGTATTTTGGTTGTTGTTGTTGTTGTAGTTGCTTTATTTACACAAAAAGAAAAGTTATGATGTATTTATGATCAATGTAGAACGGTCGTCTAAAAGTCTACCTAAACTCTTTTTCACTAGTTTAAATAATGTATACATATAAGTGTATATATTATATTGAAAATTGACCAAGTCATAAACAGATTGAATGATAAATGGGCAACGTTAAAGTGGGTTTATCTATGTTTGTGTATATGTGTCTTTGTGTAAGAGACTCGTCGTTTTTAAGTGTGTCAGTTTCATAAAAAATTAGGGAGAATCAGTGAAAATAAGAATAGTTTTTCTCTAAAATTATACTATCTTGTATACATATTCAAATACATAGCAAAGTATTTGAATCCATTTCATTGTACACTTCCTTAAAGTATTTTAAATTAGATCATGACTCATTGTAAAATAATGATAGAGGAAACAGACAGTTACTAGTACTACAGCTTTTTTAAAAAAAAAAATTAAAACACTAACTTAGATCTGACTAACAAACTAATTTATCATTATTAATAGTAATCGTAGTAAGAGGTAACATAGTCATCATAACATAATTTAAAATGACTGGATGACATATACATTTTAATGTTAAAATCTCTGTAAAACGTTTGAATTTAATTAAACAGTAATTTTGGTAAAACTAATGACAGGCTTCGGAATAGAATATCAATTTCAAATTAAAGAAAATGTTGTTTTTTTGCGAAGCCTGTATATTGTGATTTTTATCCTGTATGGATAAGATGAAAGGGATATTTTTTACAAAGTTCTGCAATAGAACGAAATATACGTTCAGTGCTTCATGATTTTTAATAATCATTCATTTAGTTTCAATCTTCGACGTAATTGACAATTTTTACCACAATTATTTATCCATAAATTAACTATGCATGAAATATATTTTTGCTGATCCATGGTAATGATAGTTCAATTTTCAAAAACGTTGATTATTACCAAGAATAGGACTTGTAGTGTCTGACTATTGTTAGGCTATTATAAAGATGAAAAGTGAACATACAAACATATTTAATCATACTTGTTACTTATTCAGTTCTATTTGTTGTATCTTAAGTTGAAAATGATATTTTTTTATTTATCAAGTAGCAGTTAAGGCAAAAATAAGTGAGAACAAATAATACGTAGATAACAAGTTTGTTTTGTAGGCAAAGAAAATATAACCTCATATTACGTATCTTTAAAAAATATTCGTACATTTCAAATATTCACATAACTGAACTATATATACATATATGTATCTTCAAAAGAGCCACTTCTCTGTAGTTCACAAATAACTGAACATGAAATGCTATTATTCCCCAACTTCTGTTTACACACTCCTAGTTAAATGTGTTTCATTTATATATATATATATATATATATATATATATATATATATATATAAATTATATTTTTGATACAACATAGAATTCTCAGCATAAAGTATTTCAACAAGTTTCTTTTTCTTATACCTTGATCGATTGTGACGATAAGTTTTGAATGATGATCAGTTAGGTGTTCGGAGTTCGGTAGTCCACATTTGATTAATATTCATTCGTTTCAATGCATATTGCCGGCCACCATGATGTCGCTGATTGTACCTTTTTGTATCCCGTATAGCGAAAGGTTGTAAACTTTTCATAAACGCGCCTGAATAGATTGTGAGCACAATAGACATAATGATGTGCTAAAACAAACAACAAAACAGATAACTTCATAAAATATGTAGATCGGAGGAACAGGTAGCCCAGATATTCAAGCAGGCCGCCGTTGTTATGTTATATATATATATATATATATATATATATATATTTACAAGCAGAGGATACAGTGATGTGTTTAACTGTTTACAGACATAAACTAAAAAGGAAAAAAATACTATACCACTAATCAGTTTACTATTTTAATCAATAATCATGAAACATTTGTTAGTATTTACTTTAAACTAAAACTGTCGAACAAATTAATGTAGCACTAATCCAAATGTATCTTCTAAATATATAATTACCATTATGCCTATCATTGTATTTTTTTTTAATCAGGGAACGCCAAATTGCTCCTTATTACAATACAACAATATTTGGAATTACGTTCTTTTTTTATATAAACAATTACCCTTTTTTTTATTATAAATAAGAAATAATTTCTTCATTTGCAATGAATACAAACATTTTCATTCGGCTTAGACTAGTACATATGTATTGTAATTGAATAAGTTAAATAAGTATCTAATTAATAGAAAAACAAAACTGACTGACAACTTCATTGAATATTTTCTATCATCTAATTAGTCAAATTTATTTCATTTATTAAAACTAATTTGTTCTCTATTTTCTATCCTCTAATTTTCCCAAACTTATAACAGATAACTTAAATGGTATCCTAGCCGCCTCCCCCCCCCCAAGAAAACCACTGTTGTTTATTGTAAAAATAAAGTGTTTCAATATAGGGTAACATTGATCATAAATATTTTGTACCAAAGAAATCAGTGCGTAGCAAAAAATTAGGCATATCAACAATGAAATTAAATATTGGAATGATTCTGTACGAATATTGATTGATAAGAATTTATCAACCGAAATAAACTATTGAATGTGTTGTCTTCTGTATGCCAGATAGTTTGATCTCTATTTTCTTTTTTTGAAATATGTATTGATGATGTCGCCTAGACAAAAAAAATGAGAGTTTACGACTAAATTCTACGAATGAAAGAGTGAAACACGTTCAGAATTTTGCTTCTGCTCAACGAAATTTCTATTTATCAACCCGAATAAATTTAACTTTTAAATCCATTAAATCCTTCCATTGGTTCTTTTATAGGAATAGTGATTCAAGTTTTTTTTCCCTAAATTAGTAATTTTGCTAAAGTCTAGATTGAAAAGTAAACATATTTTTACATCACACGACTTGTAATAACAATTTTTGGTCTTCAAAAGTAAAACTGATTAATATAAATTCTCAATCGCAACTCAAAAATCATAAAAAAACTTCAGTTTACTTTGAATAAATTTCCTAGAACCGATGACTTCAATATATCTAGTCAATTAGCGTGGTCAGAACGTGAGTTATACATGACAATTTAGCTCTAGCCTTGACGCTCGAAGCTGATTGGAATAAAAACATTTCGGAAAGGCTCTGCTAGAAGTACCAAACCAGGACATGATATTTTTAGCATGCTACACACCACTCATCTCAACAGCAGTGTTCATATAGCTTACAGCATTCAGTATCAAAATATCTACGAAGATGTAATGATGATTATACATGATAACCATTGCTTAATTTAATTTCTGACTTCGGTTCTATTTGATTTGTATACTTAACAATGATTCATTTTATAATATTAATCTAATCACAATAGTAATTAATACACAAAACTATTTCTTACATGAGTTTTTGGCTAATATTTCAATAAAAAATGTCCCTACTTGTCATTCATATTGAAATGTAAATAATTATGAAGTGATATTTTTTCGGTTTATTCTCTCTCTTAAGTCACTTAATCATTTTGTTTAAATAGTAAATCTTACTAAACTTTATCTCTATGGTAATTATTAAGAAATAACTCAAAGACTATTGGAATTATCTTTTCGTAACTACTGTATTCATGTAGTTTGCCATCTGTTTTAAAGTAAAAAGTTAATGCATGGAAATATTTTTTTAAATGAACTACATAAAGAATTTAATTCAATAAAGTTGGAAACAATTTAAAGACATTAATCATGTGACCAAGACAGCATTTCTGTCACAGTTTTTTTCCACTCCAAAACTATTATATATATATATATATATATATATATATATATATATATATATATATATATATATATGATACTGATACACGATATGCTACGCACTAACCCTACCACTGAATACTTAAGCGAGAGTACAAGAGTAAGCGAGAGAGTGTTTCGGGCTACCACATAAAGTACACAAATACTCATCCATATATATACCACTCTAATCCTTAGGAAATTGATCCTTTCCTTACCCAATGAAATGTACTTGTACTTTAGGTAACATCTGATTGCCATCGATTGACCTTCTCATTAGGCTACTTCTGATTGGCTCTCCATATTATATATATTATTTGAAACAAGTTAAAAAATTTTATAAACTCGCAATCAATTATCCCAAAATTGTCATTCTAAGATTCTAATAAACTAACTGTCAAAACATGAGGAAAGGTACATGACGGTTTCGAATACACATGAAAATTAATCAGCTAGGTTTGTAAACAGTTCTATACTTTTAAACATTTGCAGGTATATATGTTGTGTGGAAATTCATTTCATAACAAAATTCTTGTCCAAAAATCTAACCAACTGTGTTCCAACTGTATATTTCTATACTCATATTGATTACTAATTTACCTTCTTTTATCTGTTCTGATGACGATTACAGTCTGTTGATAAACATTGTACAGTATGTTGTACAGCTGCTTGTTCCTTCACTTTAAACGTATGATTAAAATGAAAGATTTTCATTGTCTTTTAATACAATCGATAATATATAGCTATTGTTACTTAACGTGACTGTATAATATATTTAAGTAAGTTATGGTATGCTACTGTTCTTTGATTATATTGATGGTTAGAAATAATCTTCTCAGTAGTCTTTAGTCATTTTGGTAAGTTTGATTTACAAATAACAAGGTCATCTGAAAACAGATATTAGCTGGGACAAACAAAAAAAGTAGCCATACTTTTTTAGTCCTCTATCTGAACATAGTAACATGGATCTTTAATATCCTAGTAAAAGTATCACAACCACTGATACAAAGCTATTTCAGTAGTGACACAATATTAACCAATGACTGTCAACGCCTATTTGAGTTTCAAACAGAGAACTGACTGACATATTTCTCTAGTGTACATTTGTTGGACCGATTTCAATCCAAATTCATGTTTACAGTTAGAAGATGTGTAGTATTCAACTCACACCTGACAATAACCCTGTTGATTGAAGGATACAATTTGATTTACAAAGGTGATTACATATAATTTTAAGTTCAACAATATATTTTTTTCTAAACGAAAATAAACATTACACTGACATTTTCACTATTAGTTTGAACAGAAGTGAACATAGACATACTTTTGAATTATAAAGATGCTGATAAAGCTTACCGACAAATTTTCTTTAACAAGAATTCAAAATAAGAGTTTATTAGTGGAATCTCACAATATTCTCACGACATTCTTTATCAATTCATCTTTCAATCATTTTAAAATATACATCATAGAAACAATGATGATCAACTTGAGGAATAAATTAATCAGAGAACTTAATAAAAAGTAAACAAAACAGTTTTGTTCTTTTCACCTGTGGTTACGATCGACCTACTGTTAATTACATTCTTGTATGTGTTCGTGATACAATATTACTATCATTCATTTGAATTTGCTATAACCCAAGAATGATATTTAGTTTCCCCATAAAAGATCATTCTAAACTTCTTTATCCTATATAACTAATGTTCGCTTAAATACACTCACTTTAATTAGATATTATCAATTACGAATAAACTTCTATCATAATATTCACCTTTCTAGAAGAATGCCCAAAATAACACGGTTCGACCTATATCTGTTACCGCTTCTGAAATATGGTAACTATGACTACTGCAACTGAGTGAAGAATATGCGCTATGCTTGGGAAAATAATAAGAGTTGTCTTAAATGAGTAAACTGTAACTTAACGAAAAAACATACGACGTTGTGTCTTCAGAACTTATTAATGATGTTTCATAATGCTTTTTTTTATTTTTCATCCTAGTTACCTCAGAAATGTTTGTAACAATATGACATCATTTGCCAAAGCATGTATAGACTTTTCTAATAATTTGAAAAATTTACGTTTTACTAAATCAAATGCTACAACCACTTCTTCCACGGTCACAGTGAACAATCCAACGGCTACAATGACTAAGTCATCAGTTGTTTTAAATTTTGAATCGGATACAATAAAAAACTCCGTGACAAATGAATATATTATTTCAGTCACTAACAGAATTGTAGCCAATAATCCTAAAACTAACAATCATCATTCCATTATTAATTCAACTGAAGAAAAAAATCGGTTTGAGAAGAATCATAAGGACAGTGAACACTTTACAGATGATAAATGTACCATTTGTAATAAACTGTTCTTGATTCCTAATAATAACAGTACTAGCGCTGCAAGAAACACCAATAGCGATACTATCAGTATTAGTAGCACAAATCTTGGCGGTAGAATTCCAGATGAAAAAAAAGACTCATCAATATCGGGAAAGTCAGTGGTTGTAAAACATTCTGAAACTAATTCCCTTGAAAACCCTACAATTTCTCCTAATACAACAGCAATGACACAAAATAGAAAAAACATTATGCCTAATGGATTTGTAAATAATGATTCTTTGAAAAGTGTGATTTCAAATTATTCTGATTATCGATTACCGGATTCGAAGATCTCAAACTCCTTACCTAGTAGTCCAGTGCCAAGACATAGTTTTACAATGAAAAATAAGCCTTCATCAGATAGCAATACTGCGAATAACAGACGTGCTCATAGTAATATAAATAGTTTAACAGATTCCCCATTCACATTCAAAGCTACACTTTCGCCGACTATGACACATCGTTTAGCTATTCTTGCACGTAACTGTAAAAACAGTATTGTTAGTAACAATAATAGTATCAATGGTAGCGATTCTACCGGCTATACATACAATCGTTATTCAAATAATTCAATTTCATCGTCTTCTTCACCCTTATCATCTCATCGTGGAACAACAGTAGCTGCCATAAAACAAAGATTGGTAAATCAAGGACTACGAATTAATTTAAACATTCCAGTTAAGAAACTATCATGTACACGTTATCGAGATTATGTAAGACGTCAAAAAAGAGGTTGTCCACATACAATTGAATCGTTATGGTTGAATAAGAATTTCATGAATAATATATTTGTTTATTTAACTGGAAATGAACTGATTCACTATTCAATCGTATGCCGTACATGGTATGAATTTATGTGTTTAAATGGTTTCCAGAATAAATTATGCTTTGTTTTAAACATCAAAAAATTAATTAGGGAAATAGAAAACAGTCACGAGGATTCAAAATCGAATCAATATGCAGACTATAAAGATCCAGTTATTATTTCAAACCATTGTGATCACATTCCATTACCAAATGATTTATTGTACAGTTATTTAGAAGACTCTATTCGAATTCGCATTGTATCCGCTATAAACAGACACCTGGAAACCATTAAAATTGTACAGTTGGTTGAGAGATTTAGTTCAATATTGTATAATATACTAGAAATGCTATTAAGCCCAAATCACAACGTAATTTTGACATCACTATCACAATCTTCCACTATTGAAACGTATTTCCCTCAGATAAATACAACAGTTGCAAACACTTTAACTAAAACTAAAACATTCAACAACCGAATCTTATTGACATCGAATGAAAATTATTCAACATGGATAAATGAAACAAACGAGAATAATAGCCCAGTGTTCAAGACAAATGATTTTATCAATTCATTCCAAAATCAAGTGAAAAAACAACAACAACAAAATGGTTTTATACAAGACAATAGTCTTATAAAAGTAAACTATGCTATACAAAATAAATTATCATTAAATAGTGATTCACCTTCAGCATCGAATGATACATGGAAATTAAAAAATATTAGTGATTCCAAAAACTCTATCTCTTCAAATCGCTCAAGTCTAGAGAACATTAATAGTAATTCATCATATACACATAAATTTACTCACATAATATTTAAATCATGTAGTATACTAGACCAATCATTGTCACGTTTAATAAATTTATTTCCTTCTCTAAAACAATTAGAATTTGAGTGTTGTAACGATTTTACTGAATTAGCATTTTGGTCTTGTCTTTTACCGAGCATTGAATGTTTAACAGTGTTTGATTGTATCAATGTTTCAGATGAAAGTATGAATGCAATTGGACATCTATTACCAGAATTAAAATGTTTTAAATTTCAAGCTTATCATATAACAGATGCAGCATTAAGTTATTTCAGTACAAAACAACGAATTAATATGCATACAATGGAATTGACTCAGTGTATGGATGTAACAAATCAAGGTATTATGACACTGGCCTATACACTGAACAACCTACAAGTTTTGAGTCTAAGTGGATGCAGCAAACTAACTGATGATGGTTTAGATGTGATATGTGAAAATTTAAAACGTTTAATATCATTGAATTTATCATGGTGCTCGAAGATCACTGACAGTGGATTAGAATGCGTAGCATGTGATTTAGTTCTGTTGAAAAAATTACTACTAGACAGGTGAGTTTCAGCAAATCGACGATAATGATAATATTCTTGTTTACGCTTTTTCTTATCACTTACACTGATACTTTTATTTCAACTATGAATTATAAAAACAGATACCACACTTATGGAATTTTGGAAATGCAGTCTTAATACTATTATCAGTAGGTATTAGAATTTTCCAAAAAATTAGCTGTATCCACAATCGTCAGAAATAATCAAACCAGTGAGAAACAATTTTGAGGCATTATCATATTATATCTTGGATCAAGTGAATAACTTTCACTCTTTATTTAAACTCATAGGTCATTCTGAATTAAAAGTGGACTATTTAATAAACTTTTTTAAATTCTTAGATTTATGTAAAACGATGGCAGTTCACAGTATTAAAGGCACTAACCAAATAACCACGTTACTTGTTACAGAAGTTAAATGTTATCAGACCGAAATCAATCAAGACACTGAAGCGGATTTCGTGGGACTGTATTAGGTTCTAAAGATGGATATCTTTGAAATTATTTTGCACCGCATCAAAAAACAAGAAGTTCAGCGAAGGAATATCTGTTCAACGAATTTACCGTCAAGCTATACTATCACGCATATATATATATATATATATATATATATATATATATATATATATATATATATATATATATATATATATATATAACAATGAATAAACATTATCATGTAACGTAACATTTCTTTTAAAACAATATCCCAATGATCTTAAAGATTGAAATGGCAACAACATTTTTACCATTATATCAGAAAGATGAAGTATGTATTAATATAATAACTTACCTGAGTACAACGATTTAGGTATAAAATGCAAGACAATTTTTAATAATATAACCGCCACTACTTCTAATCAAATGGTTTAAATAAAATACTAGTAAATAGGACGATCATACTGATTAATCGTGACTCGATTGGGCGACTTTGAAAGTGTTTCGTTCTCTAAGCTGGATGGTTTCGTAATAATAGAACTAGCATATTAATCATTTGTGGAGAAATTCTAATAGCTCGCTTCTTTTTGAAGTATATGTAGATGACGTTTATAAAGACAATGAAAGTTTCACGATTCAACCAACCAGTCCAGAGAACTCAACACATCCAAAATAACCAGGGTGAATCGCGTCAAACTTATACGATAGATGTGAGTTAAATATTATGAATTTCAAATAGCTTATTTGAATAAACGCTTATCGAAGTAAACTTGGGGGTCAATGAAACATAATCGAAATAATGTAGTCAAGTGTTGTTTGCTGTATTTATCCAGAAAATCTGTTTTTCGTATAATGAGAAACGACTAGGTCCATACGCTGGTACTCGTTATTGTTTCATGTCCAATCAATTTACCTAGGTCAATCTTGCAAAGAAATTTTTGAAAATGTCAGCATTTATTTAGTTTACTTTTTGTATTTAATGTATTGGTCGGATTCCAAAACGTTTTCGAAAAATTGATGTTTTATATATTTGGACTGTGATCAGAAGTAGAAGCTAGGACATGTTTCATCCAGTTTAGCATTCGTCAGCCAAATGTGCCTGAATTCCAGTGTTGATGTGCACACTCAGACTCCGAAATGGGACCTACTATTTCAAATAGCAATGAGTTATACACTAAGCTACTGAATCCGGATATCCACCAACGTTTTTAAAAAATATAAACCCTTACAAATGAATTCAATTTAGTTAAAATGAATGAAAAGTAATTATTATAATCATTATTAAACAAGGACTAATCATGAAGGATATTGTGTATAGGTGTTTTTAGTGTAAAAGTAATGTATGATAATAAAATAATATATTTCTAATATTGTCGTGAATAGAAAATTGAATTTCTGATGCCTCACAGTTCAATGTTAGTGACTTCTTCAAAGAATAAATAAGTGAATTAAATTAAAACAATTTTAAACAGTAAAGAGAAACAAAGAATATTTAGTACCATCAAAATCGGTTTGATCATATCATTTCCGTCTAGATGATTCTGGATAAAATATTATTTGCTTCTCTCATTAGTATAACGCGTATATTATAAGTAACTTATGACATTCTAATTGAATAAGGATTTCTAGAGATAACATTACTAAAAAGTTAGGATCACTTTGAATTGAAATTTGATTATAATTCTACAGTTTAAGTATCCTCATTAATTGGAATTCAATTTTTAAGATGTTTCTAATCATTATTCTCATCAATGGCGGAGAGATACAAAAGAATATTTGGCTTTACAAAGACGAAATGAATACCAGATAAAAGGGTTAACACGTATTTAGACAAATAACTACATGAATTCCGTATAAAAATATTCTTCTTAAATGAGAACAGATAAAATTTTATTTGTAATGTAACATTTAAACAAGAAATAAATCTAAATGTAAACAACATCAAGGTTTCGAAAATTCTTGTTAAGATATAAACACTGTATTCCAAATATGCATACATACCTCACGTATCAAAAAGGGGTTTTCTGGATATTATAGTGATTTTAATAGTTTAGATCATGAAGCTAGACAACCCCGTAATATCTGCAAGCACTAGACGGACGTTTCGTCTTAGCATGGGACTCCTCAGCAGTGCTTATCCACAACCTCACCTCGCGGGACTCGAACCCAGGAATTATCAGTCTCGCGCGCGAGCGCTTAACCACTGAGCCGGTATCCAACGTTGTTAATACCTAAATTCAACTAATCCACAAAATTGAGTGACACATCGACCATTGTCTTCAGTGAGTAACTATCTCAAAAAAGACCCGGTTGAATTCCACTAGTCATTGCTTCGCACTAGAACTCCAGGAAATACCTCTTGAAGCCAGTCACTAGTGAGCATATGGCGGGATCGTGGATACGCACTGCTGAGTCCCACAATAGGACGAAAAGGCCGTTCAGTGTTATCTAGTCATGAGATTTCCTTGCATATGATAAGCATCATCCTAAACACAGTATTCCTAAAATAAACATAATACTAACTCCAACTATACATGAGATAGGGTTCGTGAGTTCCTATTCTCCCGACGATTGAGTCACTGTTAAACTACTGAGTTGAAATTTCACTGTACACAGTTTATTAGAGTTTTGTCATTATTTATCCGTTAGTTTAATATTTTATTCATTATAAAATTATTGTTCTTATTTTCAAATCAAATTTCTTTTCAGAAAGATGTAATTTAGTGTTTTTTAGTAAGAAGAAATCAATGATTTATTGGTTGATTTGACATTAATCAAAGTCTGTATGATCATAGGAAAACAACATCTCTCATTTCTGTATTAATATGACATAGTGGAACGTCCAAAAGCATTCACTTAATATCAGGTAGTAATTATTACATAAAACCAGTCATAAAAATAGTAGAGCATGACTCAACTATGAAGCACTTCAAGTTACCAAACTTCAAATCCACACAACAAGAAAACAGAAATTTTTAGTAGAACGTCGCTAAAAATTCACTGAATATTTGGACACTTTAAGACCTTAACATATGGAAGTATTATGAAACTTGATAATATGATCTATTCGGCCACGTGAGTTTATCAGTCAACGCTGTATTTTACCAAAATCCACTATACTAATTTAAAAGCTACCTCCGAGTGTATCTTTGCATTTACGGAAAACTATATCTGAGAGACTAATACTCCATGACTGATTTCCTAGATTACAGAGAAGAAAGCTCATGAATAAAAAAAACTGTACTGAGTTACCCCTATCTAAAGAGCAGTTGTCTCACTTGTTTTGAAGAACACACTTCAGAGAACACTCCTCATGTTCATTGTAATTTTCTTCAAAAGTAGAATTAATGCGATGTTAACATTTTAGCTTATCGAAAGACTATGGTTATTATATCACTTATTGATATTATTTATCAAATATGGAGTATTTGATTTCAATTATTTTTAATATACAATAGGCCTGTTTTTACAAACCTTTAAACCTATCCACCATCTTTTAGTTGTTTTGTTTCATTTTCAAACAAGCTGTCAAACATGAATGCAAATGGTAGATGACCACATATTTCCTCACAAATATGAATGCATTTGGTAAAACACCTAAGTATACCATACTGAGTTATTGCATAGTTTTTTTAAGAAACGAAGATTAAACGAATGATAGTTTAATGAATGTGCACATTATTAAATACTTTAATCATATAGCTGATTATCACCACTCTAAGGTATTATAACGGTTTCAGGAATAGCATGTCAAACAAGCCTCATACGGCTTATACCTTAAAACCTAACAGCTTTGTCTTTTCTGTTTTTATCCCCGTACTTTTATGAGTTACATAATCATTCATTTTAATTACTGTTAGTTTGGAAGTTGATCTTTATCTTTTGAAAAATATATTTAATAGTCATAGAAGCAATAGTAATGGTAATAATAATAATACACTCTGGAAAACAAACTGTAATAACTAACATGACCAATTTCTCGGCTTTATTACTAAAATTTTATAACTTGCCAGTTAAAATGAAGACATAAAATAAAATGAACCTAGTTATCCACTGTCTAATCACCACCACCTCAGAATGTGTCCTTCAAAACTTTATTTCTTTGCACTTGAAATAAAAACAACAAATAAGTTTCATTTTACTTCACTGTTTAATGATTAGTAAATAAGCCATTAATTAATTCATACTGATATGTAAGCACAGTTCTTCATATGATTTAGTATAAATATCGTACAATTTCAAGAGTTTTTTTCCACAAAACGATATTTGCTGTAGAACTATTCGAAAACTAGAGATAAATCATTTGATAGTATTGTACTCATCATAAAATCTGAAGGTCCTTAGTATGATTACGTGTAAGTAGGGGATGCAGACTCCCAAGAAGATTCAAATTAGAACTAGATCACTATGAAACCACCTCCTATGAACGTGGGAATCTTTGCATTTGAATCCTTATCCTCTTCAAAACATAAGAATTTAATTACTCTTTCTTCAATAAGATTTGTGACATTGATTATATATAAAAGATATCGACTGTTATTACACAGATTATGTTGAGAACAGTTTCACCTTTAGTATCACCAAGTAACCACTGTGGTTCCTAAAATTAAGTTTGTTCTGAGAATAACTATGTTCTGTATTTGTATGTAACACTGACTTTTTCTTAGGAAGTTCATTATCATCCTGGAAGACCGGCCATATGTATATTTAAACTTTACAACTCCAATCCTCACTATTCAAAACCGGTAGTGGAGTTAAATATGATTTTCCTTAACTTTCCATCATTAACTTTCAGACTCAAAATATGTTTGCATAGACAAGCATGCAAGCTGACTAGAACTTTTCCAATGTATTCAGTTCTGTCATCCAAAACCACTGTCCGTTTCCTAGAACTTCAACAAATTCGTCTAGAACGTGTTTAATCTCCCTACAGGTGGTATTGCTCTTAAAAGAGTAGACATCTTGTGCCTCATAGCTCTTTGTCAGTGCAAACAGGAGTGTATATGACAATGAGTCACCTGTAAATCCTTATATTTATCCGGGCACAAAAGGCTTCAGTACATGAAGTTCTGTGCAGCATGCCGTCATTGATAACACCAACACCATGCAGTTCCTTGACATTGAGTTACTTTAGTGGCCCTATATCTCGTCCTAGTTAGATCGTATGTTGATTGTTATCGAAATATACGTGCCGCCAACCCTCGTATATTTTCATCAACTTAATTCGCATTAGCGAATAACAGAATAAAAAAAGCCAAATATGAGAATTAATTTTGAATACGTATATTTCACACACTCACTGATCTGGACAGACAATCAGAGAAACGAAATGAAGTGACACGCAGCGAAGAAGGCGAGTGAGCCAACTGCTTTTGACCAACTATGACTTAATATTTACATTTATAAAAAAATGGTCAGGGTTAATAAGAAAATAATTGACAAGGTTAAAATGTGGCTTGAGAATAATGAGCGAATTGTTCAATAGCTAGAATAACCTATGTGTGCTTGACATCATACCAATCTCTACTATACAGCTCCATTTAACTGAGATTATGTTGGGGTGATGTCTTTAGGCATATTTTTAGAGGTTACGGTTCTATAACAAGCTATTATTTTTTCATAATCTAACAGCGAAACTAATACACCTGACCACTTTTGTTCGTACAAGCCATTTCACCTACTTATGTGTATATTTGGTATTTCAGTAACCATTATATCCAACAGGTTCCAAAAGACTATTTTGCACGAATACTTAGAGGTATAAATAAATGAATAAGACGTGAGACAGTCATTTGGTGGTAACAGACTTATCGTCTAAGGTTATGTCTACTGTGGAAAGAAACGTTACAAAAACAGTTAGTCCTTGTTCTTCACCTAGTAAATCATGATCTAGTGAGACCTGCATAACTTCATCTTCACTCTTAAGTATTGACCAACTCTTTTGTCCTGTTAACATCTTACTTTAAATTCATTTACAAAGTTTGTATTTATTTTATTCTCCATTTTGTTTTAATATGTTACGCAACCGATTTACATAGTCGTTTATCTCTATCCAATCACAACGTCAATTTGAATAATGATAATAATAAATGTCTTTTGTCTTACATTAAATTATCGATTGCTTTGCTATTATGCATACAGTTTTATAATTGTTTTCAATAAATTTACTGAATCACGAACCAAACAAATTTATTTAGAATATGATCAATGAATTCATTTTTTCTATTTATTTCATATTTGAAGGTAACTACATGTTAAGACAAGTGAAGAAGTAATAATAGCAACTGGTACAATATACGAACTGAAATTGAAAATAATACTTGCTGGCCAGAATCAACTGATATGAAGCCTAAGTCCAGGATTCTCCATCTATTGTTTTCAACTATGCCATATCAGAAACATAATATACCGCCATGTTGAATGGCTTAGTCTAGTGGTCGCATTTTCACTTAATCAATATATTTCGATTAGCAATAGAGATTAAAAATCAGAACATCGGTTATTATTACATGATTGATCAGTGTATTCAATTGAACAAACCAGTATTACTTACCAAGTTAGAAAATTATACTAAGGTCGTCCATCATAGATTATTGTAATTTTATTACTACAAGAAATTTACACATTTTTGTTAACTAGAGATAGACGTAAATGTACACAAAGCATATCTGTAACTTTTGGCTGTTCAAAACCAGTGTAGGTATGGTAACTTGAAAAATTACAATCCACTAACTTAAGCGACGTAAAAAATAAAACAGCCAAATCATAGCTTCACACAGGTAGATATACTTTGGTTATTAGAACTAATACTGCATTATGAATTTGTTACACAAGATTCAAATGTTGTATAGGTCTTGACCAGATATACGAAGAATATATTTCTTTATTTTATTAGATAATAACCATCTTACTAAATACTACGTCAAAGTATAATAAGAAATTCTTAACACAAGATATAAAATCTCGATAAAAGTTCTTCTTAGTCAATATCTTAAATGTGAAAACTCAATGACAAAAGTATTAAAACATTGTTTCAACCAGCCAATTCTCTGATTTGCAATTTTCTCTTTGAGTTGGTTAAAGTGATATGTAGATTTTGCATTTGGTTTTACATATATGAATCCTAACTTACACGCTTCTTGTTTCACCAATGAATAGCTATGAGTAAGGAGGATAGATTGCATTTGCTTACATAACACTGATCAGTTGCTTACACGAGTTTAAACGTCCATTCACAATCAATTAACTAATAAACACAAAAGGTTTATCATCGACTTCACTGAAAGACTTCTCGATCCTGAGTCACACACTTTGGCTTTTTCTCGAGTGTTCAAGAGATAGTAGGGAATAAAGCAAGAAATTTAAAAAAAAATAACCATTCATTAACAATTAACGGTTACGAATAAATTATTGTTATTCATAACCTTGCATAGTATAGGTAAACATTAGAAATATATTTCCCCGAAATTCAGATCGACTCAACTTGATATAAAAACAATGTATTTTGTCCATGAGTAATTACATCCCATCAATGATAAATCCATTGTATTCGTCAACATATGTCTCAATTGCTTATTACTTTTATGACTAGAATAATCAAGCAACCAATAATAATAAAGTGTATTTCACTGAATTTCTATTGCAATAACTTCCAACTCAATAATTTAAATCATTGATATATGATATTATTCTAATGATTTCTTACTGCATGTTCGTAGCATACGTATACGTTAAAAATTACAGCACTAGGTAATTATGTCAGGTAGCAGTCATACACAACTATCATAACGTATTTCGTCATCACAAGTAAAAGTGAAAGAACTCCAAGGATAAGCATAAAAACCCATCCATCAACCTCGATTGCAATTACATCCTGATTTGAATGAATAATCAAGCGACATAAATCATTAGTGGAGGTATAAAGCATTCTCTACAGATTTTAGACTATCAAAGAACTAGCATCATTAAAAATTCAAAGATCTATATCCACGAAAAGTAGGTTGAATCTTTTCTACTTTGATTGGTCACAGGTTCAATAAGTAAAAGATTATCTCAAGTTTAAGGTAGCCTATATTTATTTTCTCTCTGTATTTTACCGTTTAAATTTATTTGGTTGAACTATTTCTCTTCTTAGATAGCTTAGCAATGTATTGAATAGTAACTCCAGTTTTATTATCTTTCACTTAATTCATATCATTTCAAGAATTACGTAATCTGGCTGAACATTACAAGTGGTTTTTATTCTTTAAACTACTTCTCTTTATTGTGACCATTGACCTCATGAATTTATTTGTCCTAAAATCCAATTCAAGCCTAAATTACATTATATTCGGGACATTATCAACAAATGTTAATGTATTTCACCTTCAATCTTATAATTTCAGTGCTGTCTCCAAATTACCCATCACTTTTGATTATTACTTTGAATTGGTAACTATAGTATCTAATTTGAGCTTACTTCTTTTTAACTATTCATACACACATCTGTGTTGTGATTAGTTATTGGTAGGATATGAAGAGAACAGGTATACTTATGAAGGTAGTTTCAGAGACTGATATTTTTTCTTATGATCAGAATAAAATTATTATTCTCTTTTCTAATCATAAATTTATTTTACAATTTTGATATCTCCAACCTCCCATTCACCCGCTTTCAATAATTATAGGTGTATAGAATTGACTGATCTGGGAATAAGCCATTTAGCGACAATGTCTAATCTTCAACATCTCAGCGTAAGATGGTGTGTCAATTTATCAGACGGTAGTATACCTCATTTACTTAGTACGACAGGATTAAATTATCTATGCTTAAGTGGTAAGTTATACATGCATACTTACTTAGCAATGACATTGTATTTATCAAATATGCACTTTCAAAATCATAAGAGAGTGAGTAAACGAATTTATCAGAATTATAATTTGTTGTACTTTGTTAAACTGTAATTGAAGAAGTGAAAGCTCATCAAAGTAATCCTAATGTTACATACTGAAATCGAAAACGAATGATCAGAAACGAATTTGTAGCCTTTTTAATTTCAGATTAGCGAATACAATTTACGGGTCCACAAGTCCAGTTCATATTTACACCATTTCGAATTCGAATTAATTCAATATTTTAAAATCTCCCGTTCATAATTTTGGAATCAAATATCCTTTATTAGTAAGATATGCTTCAATTTCTGGATGAGCCAGTAACAATAATTCTAAACTAGGTTATTTTGAACATTTTTAACTTTAGCCAACAATTCCAGAATATTTTCTAATCTAGGCTAACACTACACAGTTACATGTACAATTTACCAGTTTTATGATTCAAGCAAGCCAATTATAACCATTACTCAGAGCCTTGAAATTGACTTAATGTTTCGTTCGAACGCAAGAAATGATTTAAAGATAACTACTAGTTTCGAGCGTTCGTATATTATTCGACTTCAAATAATACATGTAAGTCGTACGGTAAAACAAGAGTAACTTTTTGATCATTAACTTGCCTACAGATAAGTGGAGTGATAAAGGAAGTCAACCACTCCATTTTATCAGTGGAAAACGGTACCAAAGAGTCAAGCCATACTTTACAGAAAAACTAGGATTTGGTTTTTATAAAGATTTCACAGCCTATTTAGTTGACTGTTGTTTTTTATTGTAAATGGATTAAATGAAAAGCAGGAAGCAGAGATACTCATAATACCTCTCTATAAAGAATCGAAAGAAAACAACTTTAACGGACAAGACTGGCTATTTGCAGATTGAATAACGAATAATCATGAGCTTGACAAAAAAGCCTTTCGTCCAAGAAGAAATACATCACAAGAAAATATCATCAATGAAATTATTTGTAAAATACTAGTATTCAAAATCTGCCACTTTAATTTTAAGTCATTTACGACTAATAGAGAAAATAAATAGGTCTGCGAGTCAGTGCAACTTTCTGATCGAATTTTCGTGCAATAACACTTGCTTGTGAACCGATTTGTATACACTATAGTGATTACTATGATTATTCAGACACAGAGACCAAGAAATACACTACTTCTACAGTCCTCCGGCTGCTAGTCATTGGGGAGGAGTTTGGAGCGCATGATTCGCTCTGTACGTAGAGTATTGGGTGCTCTGTAAAGGAACAATCTTTAACAGATGAAGCCTTGAAACTTTCATGATAGAGGCTGAGCGTATAATTAACAATAGACCTTTGGTGCGGTTACGGACGACTCTAATGATCTCGATGCAATAACACCAGCGAAACTATTACTATGAGAGAGAACGTCGCCCAACTCACTAACATCCTATCTAATGACAGTATTCTAAGAGATGGAAGCAAGCGAATAACTTGGCACAAGTATTTTGGAGACGTTGGTCTAAGGAATATGTTTCGTTGTTACAGCGTAGATACAAGTGGACCCAACTAGAGAGGAACATACGAGAGGGTGACTTAGTAATGATATATTCCGAGTTCTCCGAGAAAAACAAATGGCCCTTGGGTCTAGTGCAGAGAGTGTTACCAAGTAAGGATTAGAGGCTTAGGTAGAATTGAGGACAAAAATGGGGATCCTAGTGAGAGATATTAGAAAATTGTGTCTTCATGAAGCCGAGTGGTAAGTAGCTACTCGGGTCCCTAGGCGTACTGGTGTAAGTTCTAGGGATCACGTAATTGTTGGTATATTGAGTGTTTGTTGTTGATTGTTTGTGATGCATATATTTGGATTCTTGTTGCTTATTTGTTTGTCTGTGAAAAGAAATAGGTTCTTTTGGTCGGGAGTGTTACGTGGGAACTGAAGACATTTGGCAAATTAAAACCTTTTTATTGTACATTAATAATTTACTGTGTTTTTGGATGTAATTGTTTTACTTAACTTTGAACTTGTTTGTTTATATCATTATTTCGGACATTTTGGTTTGTCCTTGGTTTGGTATTTTGGTGCTCTCTCTATCTTTGGTTTGGTATTTGGGAGTTTTGCTCCGGGAACCTACAAAATTGAAGGTTTGTTTTGTAATTATTATAATTATTGTTGTTAGAACGACATTTGGTCGATTATTTGTGAATTACGAATAAATTTGGTATCCAAATTGGAGTTTGGTTCTGTTATTAATTTGGGTTCGTAATTTGCAAGTAGATCGATAGTCCGTACTTCAATAACTAGAACGAGCAAAACTTGGACGTAACATAAAGTTCTTCAATTATTGGTTCTGTGTTTATACCTTGGATTTTCTGGATATTTGGATTCAATTTCCTGATCTTATTGGTCGGTTTCGTGTGGATTAACTCGTAATTGTTTTGGTAATCGATTTCTTTGGAACAATCAATACGATGGAAACGCGGAGCAAAAGGCTGAAGGAAAATGACGAAATGGATAGTAAAATTTCTAAAGCTGTTTGCGGTATGTCTGATGTTAATGATGATAAATGTGATGATGTTAGTATTAATAGTATGTCCTCTAGCCAACTAAGTGCTTCTAGGTTAAGGTTAGATAAGGCATTACTGAGGAAAAGGAATTTAGAAAAGAGACTTGAATTGGAACGGCAACTTAAGATGTTAGATCTTCAAGAAGAGGTTGATATCGCTGAACTAGAATGCAAGGCCGTCGAGGACGAAGAACGGTTACCTGTAGATAAATGTGAGATAAATGCTAAAGTGGAAAATTATTTGGATTGTGATACTGGGTGTAATAGTCACTCAGGGAACGTACGTAACATCTCAAAGGTCGATTGGGTTGGCGAACTGAAGGACACGTTACATACAATGGTTAGTAACATGGTTTTACCTAAGATCGATATGATGTATTTTGATGGGCAACCGGGTCAGTATTACCGTTTCATCAGTCAGTTTAATAGCCTTATACAGAGTAAACTGTCAGATAAGAGCCAATTGCTGTCGTATTTATTATATTATTGCAAAGGAAAGGCTAGAACAGCAATCGAATCTTGCGTTTCTTTGCCCAGTCATTTAGGCTATGATAGGGCTAAACGAATTTTATATGATTTATTTGGTAAAGAGCATCTTGTTGCACGAGAACTAATCACTGAGTTATTAAACCATAAATCTGTCGGAGGATCAGCTGACGTATTAACTGACTTTGCGATTAAGTTACGTAATGTATGTATAACGTTGAAGGAAATGGGATACATGTCTGACGTCAATTCTACGGCTAATTTGGAGATAATAGTTTCATGCCTACCACTAGAATTGCAGAATAAGTGGGTGGAAGTCGCCGATAAGATTATGATGCATGGGAAGGATCCGAGCTTTGAAGAATTTGTGGTCTTCGTAGAAGAGAGGGCCAGAATTGCCCGAACCCGTTATGGTAGATTAGTACAGTGTAACTCAAGGTTCAGTAAAAGGAATTCTGAAGGCCAAGTGGATAGGAGATCACGCTTTCATGCAATTAGACGAAACCCAAATAACTCAGTCAAGGTACCACGTTGTGAAATCTGCGTAGGTGATCATGAGGCGACAGATTGTCCAAGGTTATCAAAAATGAATGTAAAAGAAAGGAGGCAGGAGGTAAGAAAACGTGGTCTATGTTACTTATGTTTGAGGAAAGGTCACATAGCTATGTCATGCAACTCAGGCTTCAAGTGCCGCGTTGAGAATTGCAAGGTTAGGCATAATTCGATATTGCATATTGATAGTATTGATGGCCATATGGTGAATTTAGCTAAGGATTGGAACTCCTCAAGGGTTTGTTTGGGTATTGTTCCAGTCAGACTGTACGGTCCCAAAGGATGTTTGGAAACATATGCACTTCTAGATAGTGGTTCGGACACTTCTCTTGTATGTGAAGAATTAATTAATCAGTTGGGTATTAAAGGTAAAGAGACTTCGATAAAGGTGGCGACTGTGAACGGGACTACCAATTGTGAATGTTTGGAGGTAAATTTAGAGGTATTTTCATTAGATGAACGGGGTTCTATAAAGATCAACAAAGTTTACACGACCAAGAAACTTCCGATCGATCATGCAGCACCTTTAAACGAACTCCAACTGAAGCGATGGAAACACCTAAGGGACATAACCCTCCCGAGGTTGCGAAGTAATTTTGTAGGAATATTGATTGGGTGTGATGCTCCGGATGCACATTGGGTCTTGGAACAACGTCTGGGGGACAGGAAGCATCCGTTTGCTGTGCGTACTCATCTCGGTTGGATGATTATAGGTCCTAAGGGAGTATCAAGGTCTCTACATCAAGTTCAATGGTGTCATTGTTCCGCTAATGATATTTTGCGAGATTTAGAAAGATTATATAATCATGAGTTCGAAGATACAGATACGTTTCGTAATGGATATTCTGTCGAGGATAAAAAGGCTCTAGAAATAGTTAGCAATTCGTTCAAATTGGAGGGTGGTCATTTCCAAGTTGGTCTACCATGGAAGTATGATAAGCCAAGGCTACCGAATAATTTGGAACTAGCTGAACGCAGACTAGAATGCTTAAGAAGGAGGTTTATGAAAGATAACAGTCTTTTGGAGAAATATCAAGTTGTGATGAATAAACATTTAAGTAAGGGCTACATCACTGAAGCTAGTAAAGAAGAATTTGACCATGATGCTGTTTGTTGGTATATTCCTCATCATCCTGTTATCAACCCTAAAAAGCCTGGAAAATTGAGAATTGTTTTTGATTGTGCGGCTGTCTATCAAGGTTGTTCTCTTAATGACCAGCTTTTCAGAGGACCAAATACTGTAAATAGTTTGATCGGTGTACTTCTACGATTTAGATTAGGTAACGTAGCATTAGCTGCTGATATTGAAGAGATGTTTCTTCAAGTAAAGATTCCGAGACAAGACAGGGGAGCGTTTCGTCTATTGTGGTGGGAAGACGGTGATATAAGACGAAAGCTTAAGGAATATTGTTTAACAGTTCATCCGTTTGGAGCCGTGTCGTCCCCTTTTTGCGCTAATTTCGCTCTTAAGAAGACGGTAGATATATTCGGTAAGGAATTTAATGAAGATATTCAGGACGTCGTAGATAAGAGTTTCTATGTCGACGACTATTTAGCCTCCATTGACAACGTGCAGGATGCAATTGAGCTAGCAAAAACCCTTGCTTTACTCCTCAGAAAAGGTGGGTTTAGACTTACGAAGTGGATAAGTAACTGTTTACAAGTTCTCGAATCAATTCATCCAGAGGAAAGAGCAGAAGCCGTAAGAGAGATTGACTTTGAAAGGCTTCCTATGGAACGCACATTGGGATTATTCTGGAATACTATGGTTGATTCGTTTGAATTTAAAGTTCGCATACCGAAACGTCCCCTCACTAGGCGAGGTATATTGTCGAGTGTAGCCTCACTTTACGATCCCTTGGGATTGTTAGCACCGTTTATACTTCCAATGAAGCAGTTACTCCAACGTTTAGGTAAATTGGGACTAGCATGGGACGAAGAGATTCCAAATGAGGAAAGCAAACATTGGTTACGGATTTTAAGTGAATTTCAGGGGGTTGAGAACGTTAGTTTTCCACGTTGCGTATTGCCTATGCAGTCGGATCGCTCGCTCCTGAAACTTCACATTTTCAGCGATGCCTCGGAAACTGGATATGGTGCAGTGGCATACGTCCGCTCTCACATCCATGACACTGAAGTATGTTCTCATCTTATTATGGCTAAGGCAAGAGTAACCCCTTTGAAAGTTCAAACTATACCGCGTTTGGAACTTACAGCTGCAGTCTTAGCAGCTCGCATGGGGTCCCAGCTGCAGTTCGAGTTAGATGTTAAGTTTGCAGAGGTTAGATTTTGGACGGATTCTATGATTGTCTTACATTATATTAGAAATGAGAAAAGCCAGTTTAAAACATTCATAGCAAACCGGATTTCGACTATTCATAGTCTTACTAAAGTGGACCAATGGAGATTCGTACCCTCTAATGAAAACATAGCAGACTTCACATCCAGAGGGGTCAAGTTTAACATCAATGACGTCAAGGTATGGGAGGAGGGTCCGCATTTTCTGAGGAAGCCAAAGGACTTTTGGCCTGCTGCTGATATACAAGGTCCTGATCCCCATCTCTTGGAATTAAAGAAAGCTATGTCCACGCATGTATTAATTGAAGAATCCTCCGTCGATTTACTTATTAATTACTATTCAGATTGGACTAAATTACTTAAGGCTGTTGCATGGTTAACCGGATTCAAGCGATATCTATTGATCATGCGCTCTGGTAGAACAGATCTGTCTCTACAGGTGGGTATGCTCAGAGTTGATGAATTAAATTTAGCCTGTTTAGATTTAATTCGATATGTCCAACGCAGAGTATTTCGGAAAGAGATTGAAATATTGTCGTCCGATACCATTAGCAAGGCGAAAATAAAAAATTCACCGTTGCGGATCTTAAATCCAATGATGTTAAACGGATTATTATGTGTTGGTGGCCGACTTCAAATTAGTTCCTGGCCCGAGTCGAGGAAGCATCCTATAATATTACCATCAAAGCATAGAATTACAAATTTGATTCTACAGTATTATCATATTTTGGAAGGGCATGTTGGAGCCACACAGGTAATGGCAACAGTTCGAGAAAAATTTTGGGTGCTGAGGGGTGGTGTGACCATGAGGAGGGTGATTAAGGATTGTGTTTATTGTAAAAGGAGGAACGCCTGCCCCATCCAACAACTGATGGCACCACTACCTCTGAGCAGAATAGAAGATGGTGAGTATCCATTCTTATCAGTCGGTGTAGATTATTTTGGACCCATTATGGTCAAACACGGTAGACGTACCGAGAAGAGATATGGTTGTGTATTCACATGTTTAAGGTTGAGAGCTGTGCATCTGGAAGTTGCGTATAGTTTTACCACAGACTCATTTATCATGGCATTGATGAGGTTTATCGGCAGGAGAGGCTATCCAAAAGAGATATACAGTGATAATGGATCAAATCTGGTGGGGGCTGAACGTGAGCTAAGAAAATGTCTTCAGGATTGGGTGCAGGAGCGTATACACTCTGATTTGCTAAGAAAAGGGATTGACTGGCATTTCAGTCCTCCGGCTGCTAGTCATTGGGGAGGAGTTTGGGAGCGCATGATTCGCTCTGTACGTAGAGTATTGGGTGCTCTTGTAAAGGAACAATCTTTAACAGATGAATGCCTTGAAACTTTCATGATAGAGGCTGAGCGTATAATTAACAATAGACCTTTGGTTCCGGTTACGGACGACTCTAATGATCTCGATGCAATAACACCAGCGAAACTATTACCATTGAGAGAGAACGTCGCCGAACTCACTAACGTCCTATCTAGTGACAGGTATTCTAAGAGATGGAAGCAAGCGAATTACTTGGCACAAGTATTTTGGAGACGTTGGTCTAAGGAATATGTTTCGTTGTTACAGCGTAGATACAAGTGGACCCAACTAGAGAGGAACATACGAGAGGGTGACTTAGTAATGATATGTTCCGAGTTCTCCGAGAAAAACAAATGGCCCTTGGGTCTAGTGCAGAGAGTGTTACCAAGTAAGGATAGATTAGTGAGGCAGGTAGAATTGAGGACAAAAAAGGGGATCCTTGTGAGAGATATTAGAAAACTGTGTCTTCTTGAAGCCGTAGATGGTAGGTAGCTACTCGGGTCCCTAGGCGTACTGGTGTAAGTCCTAGGGATCACGAAATTGTTGGTATATTGAGTGTTTGTTGTTGATTGTTTGTGATGCATATTTTTGGATTCTTGTTGCTTATTTGTTTGTCTGTGAAAAGAACCAAGGTTCTTTTGGTCGGGAGTGTTACGGGAGAACTGAAGACATTTGGCAAATTAAAACCTTTTTATTGTACATTATTAATTTACTGTGTTTTTGGATGTAATTGTTTTACTTAACTTTGAACTTGTTTGTTTATATCATTATTTCGGACATTTTGGTTTGTCCTTGGTTTGGTATTTTGGTGCTCTCTCTATCTTTGGTTTGGTATTTGGGAGTTTTGCTCCGGGAACCTACAAAATTGAAGGTTTGTTTTGTAATTATTATAATTATTGTTGTTAGAACGACATTTGGTCGATTATTTGTGAATTACGAATAAATTTGGTATCCAAATTGGAGTTTGGTTCTGTTATTAATTTGGGTTCGTAATTTGCAAGTAGATCGATAGTCCGTACTTCAATAACTAGAACGAGCAAAACTTGGACGTAACATACAGTCAGGTGTTTAACGGGTCCAGTAGCGGCACTTATTACACAGGCACATTCTTCACCGTCAGTGCTCTTGTTATCGGTGCTTTCGCCATCGTTTTTCTTCCAGGCCAAAACCTATAGGCCCATAGCTTCCTTCAAACGGTTGTGTACGGAATCGAAGAAACTCTCGCATAACGGGATTCCGTGTATAGTAGTAGTAGATCATCGATACCTCCAGGCAAGGACCTAGGTATATTAACGATAATAGAGTAAAAAGAAATTGGTTAATCATAATTAGATATTATCCTTAGTCCTTAAGAATCGGTCACGTTTCTGCCTAAAGAACTCCTGGAAAGTCGCTTTTACTAGCTCAGCTGGAAGAGAATTCCAGCGTTTGGCAACCCTTAATGAGCAGAAGTTGCGTCTACAGTACGTTCTGCCGTGTTGTTTCTCTAGCTTCTAGGTGTTACCCCTTAGATTTGTTTGAGGCTAAACTTATGTAGGTGTTTAAGGAGATGTTCAGAAGCGTTAAGAATTTGACAGAGCAAAAAATTGCGTGATGTGAACTATGAGAGTTTCGTGAAATCATCCTTTTATCTGGGATCCAGTTGTAGTTTTCATATCTTTATTGTCTTAATTTGAAGTATTATCTATAGTGATTATGAGGGATGCTGTTACTGATTTCTGTTGAAATATTCTTTCAAATTTCGAACATTGTTCGCGTAGGTTATTTATTTTGATTGTGGTGCATGTGAAATAAGTAAGGACCAGTTGGTCAGTTTTCTTCATCCAACTCCAAGTATATGTACTAGAAGGACGTTTTGTGACGAGTTGATAGTGATTTAGTGTTTTCTAACTTTCATAGAATCACTGACAGTTGTATAAGGTCAGTGATATGTCACGGCCCTAGCCAAGTCATGCGGCAGTCGAGTCGCCGAGTATGAACCCACATTAGGGTTAAGGACAACCACCGAGCATTAATTAGTTGAACCTCATGGGGCAGCAGTCGCACTCAGTTATACATATTATTACCAATACATTTCTGTAATGTCACTATCTATACGGCCATTAAATTATCCACAGTACCTGGGTACAACGTAGGGGTGACCCATGCTACGTGCTAACCTCATGGTGTGACGTTGGGGGGTCTCACCATTCCCGTACGGCTCAAACAGGCCCTCAATCATCGACATAGACCACCTACGTTGATGATCTACAGTTTTTAGTGTCTATTTTGCTACAGTGTTATTTTAAAAGTTCAAATGCGTGAAGCAATATGCACCATACATTTAGAATTAGTTAGTTAAGAAGAATTGTATACCATGTTTTCCCTAATTTAATTTCGTAGCCCACACTCGACAATTGGCAATCGTGATAATGTCGGTTCATGATGTGAATAGCATTCGGCAGTTTCCATAATCACCCCAATTCTTCACATGCAATGTACCTGTGAGTTGCTCTCCAGGCATGGCTTCGCATTATAGTCCGTTTTGAGAATTCCGTATAATGGTAATGGTCTCCACATGTACTCTGTAGTGTTCAGGATGCTTTCACAAGTTCCTCCTGTCTTCGCCATCGAATCGCTTCTTAAAATCAAGGAAGTTGATGTATATCAACAAGTCTTATCCAACTAATTATTCAGTAACAATCCGAAGAGTCACGGTTTAGTGGATACCCTCACTAAATCTAGGTTGTCGGCCTGGAATATGATCGCCTGCTGAATCTTCTATTCGAGTTCAACAGCGCTGCTGAAACCCCTGCCTAATACTGATAAAAATGTAATTTCTTTGCAGTTTTTATACATGGTAAAATCATTTGTTGATATCTTGATGTGGTATCCTTCTTTGGAGTCTCTTGATACTCGTTCTTCCTCACGAATCCTTCCAAAGAAAATTCACAGAACCTTCGTGACCACCCCTTTATCTGACTCTAGTGCTTTGTTGGGTATGTTGCCTGGTCCTGGTGTTTCACGCAACTTGATTTTCCGGTGACCCAGCTAATCCGTTTAACTGTTAGTGGGACAGCATCTGTAAAAAGGTCTGTGTATGGCGCTTCGATCTACAGTAAGTTCAGTAGCTTTGGTCTGCGTGAGAGCTCTTCGCAGTGTTCTCATCTGTTCCACTGAACTTGAGTCATGATAACTGGCTCACCTTCCTTAACTACGACTGATCTACGCGCTTCTTAACATTTCCCCGCAAGCTTCTACCTTACACAACATACCTACTTCCTTAAGAGTCCCTTAAGAGGAAACATGAACTGTTCTTAAGGACTAAGGATAATATCTTATTATGATTACCCATTTCTTTTTTCTCTATTATCGCTAATACATCTAGGTTCTTGCCTGGAGGTTTCAATGATTCACTATTACTAGATATGGAAGCTTATTAAGCGAAAGCTTCTACTATTCAGTTGAAGATGCTACAGGTATTTGGAGTTTGACAGCGCTTTAACCAGTAACACCTTCCATTATGAATCGTACTCATCAAGTGGAAGCAAAAGACAGAAGTCGGGATGTTCGAAGATATATTTGATAGGCTATCAGTATACCGAGCAATGACTTATCTAATCTGGCTAGCGATTGCAGAGGATGTTGATCACGGGGTTTCCGCTCGTGATCCGGTACGAATGCATGACAGAGCACTTCCAGCTAGGTGAGTCCAATAAAACTAATGTGGTCAGCATCCAATGTCGAAGACTTACAGAGCTATTGATTTTGGATATTTATTCACCGCTACACCGTCCACAACCATTTGAAATCACATTCATATAACATATATAACACACACTAATGAAATAACATTATGCACCAATAGTACTTCTAAAGATGCCTTAACGGCGGACACGATATTCTAGACATAATTTTTCATCTATCCATTTATCAATCCACATATTTCCTGACCATCATTGACCTTTAAAGCGGTAGTGTGGCTCGCCATCTTGAGTTTGACCTTCGGAGACAAGTATAAGCGGTAGAAAAGAATTGACAGCGTAACAGTTGGCTACCAGTGTATACTGTTTTTCTAAAGCGAATAACTACTCATTGCACTTGTTCTCACTTAAACAAACGAAGTTTGACTATGAGTCTATCCAGGTTATCTCTGATTGCATGTTGCAGGCGTGGACTTTTTGTTTCTCCCCACCGACTGAGTTCTACAGCACATCAAGGAGGAGCAATTAATTGGCTTATTAAAAATTATCCGGTTACATTTCTTGGATCAGTAGTTTCGTTTGGCGTGGTCCTCATGGTTGGTTACAGTATTGTTTGTGTGGCAAAGAATCCTGATCTTTACATCGCGATATACGATAGAGTGCCTCGAAATGAATTCTTCTTTAATAAAGACTATTTTGGGGCAAATGTACCAGAAACCCCGAATATAGCCCCTCCTGTCCGAATGCACTTTAACGGAGTCTTGGACCTACCATACGAAGATAAACATGTTCATCCCCCAAAGGAATTGTAAATCGAAGCACCTTTTTCATAATGGGAACTTTGATTATTCTTGTGAACGGTGAGGTTAGTCATTAACTTTACTTAGTCTGCCAATGCCTTTCGACAGATATTTAGGTGTAGTACGTATTTTATCATAAAGTATATTGTTTCTGATGATATCGTCTTGCTTTTTGACGTGGATCTTACAGGAATGAGATATTTAGTCTCACAATATAAGTATTATGAAATACTCCGAATTAACCAATAGCTAGTGAGTTAATACAGGTAGCGTCCTTGAATAGTTTATTAATTAATAAACTGAGAATTCGTTTGTGATATTTCCTTCATCAAACTACTACTGTTATGCATAATAGTGTGAAGTCGAATGATTTATTTCACTAACTTTTCCAACTAATCTCAGCGTTGGGAAATGAAATAGTAGCCGTGTAAATGCGCTCCAGTCAGTTTGCCAAGCTTACAATAACTTCCTGCTCATAATCCTCGTACCCAAACACACGTTACTGAACCTTGACATTATGTGTAGTGTTACAGTATCAAATCATTCACTTGTATATAAAAATTACAGGTACAATGTCCCCAAAATTAGTTCAGAGGAGTTGCGTAACAATTATGTTTTCATGCTCTCTACGCGTTTCATATCCGACCATCGATGTTCAGATGAACACCACAATGACTCCAAAGGCTTTCTTGACTGGTTTTATGTATATGTCACAGCACAGCTGCTTGCAAACATCTTGTGAATTCAGGCCAGTGACAACGTTTTAATGCTTCTGCACTTCGTGTAAATTAAGCAAGTGTTGGATGATGGTCACTGATTAGTTAAGTGTAGTTGGGATTATTTGCTTTCCAGAAGTCCTGAATTTTATTAGGTCTAGATTTTCATGAACTTCCAAGGCTTCCAAAGTGACATCGTTAGTCAAATTAAAAGCCAGTTGCAAGATCAAGCAATGCTAAATAATCATTTGTTTCCGGATAGTCGAGAAAAACGTTTATATTCCTCAATGTATTGCTGTAGAGTTCTCAACATGTGAGAAACGCTTCATATAATTCATTAGTTTAGGAATAATCTCAGATTATTGTCTTGCTCAACAAAAGAGTGCACTTCGTATACTAAGGAATTATAATTAAGTCTGTAGTACACTTGACAGTCGCTAATCATACGATAGCCTTAATCCATAATTAAATTCATGCAGGCAATCATCCTCTGTCAATGGACAGGATCTGCGCATGTTTTTAATGAGGAAGCAGACCGAGTTGCTGATTAACATACGTAGCGAAGGATAGTGAAACACTTGGTACTCCCTCTCATATACACCGACCATAGTGCATATAACGGTTTGATCGATGGTGCGGCCAAACTTCTTAGCATTTATCCGTCTAGTAATCCTAATTGGTTTGGTATGAATCTCAAGGTATTTGTTTGCCCTGTATGAAAACCTAAGGAAATTCTGTCATTTAAAAATACTAGTGAACATAAACAACACCATATGTATTCACGCACAACAGAACTTTTAAGTAGCATATATGGCTTGTAGAGTAGCTGCATTGTATAACAAATTAAGCGGTCGTATGTTTGTAAAAGCCGTATGGGAACCTAGGTAAGTCTTAACAGACCTAGACGTCCATCAGAGATGAGTGACTGAGTACGGTAAGCCTAAGAATTTGAAAAACTAGGGTACACGGGATTTAAAGAGCATGCTAATGTTAAGCGCTGTGAAAATTGACTTGCTCGTAATTACTTAATCGAATTTTGTAAACACAACTTATATTTGTTAGGTATTTTTGTGTGATCTGCTTTGAGGTTATAATATAACTAGGGCACCCAAACTAAAGTGAGTTTTATTTACGAGTATGAGCATTGGTCTTAAGGACAGATCTCTGTGGCAGATGGTAGCCGAAATTCGTTTTTACAGAATCACAAAATCTAAATGGACTACTGTTTTGTGATCGGTTTCTTTGTTTCTGGTGATAGCACTAACACTGATAAAACTTGCTGAAAGACTGTGACCATACGCGTGACTGAAAGTGGAACGAAATTCCCAGAACGGTGCTTTACTCAGCGTTTGTAGTTACTGATGACTTTATCCGTCGACACCATTGTAACCAACTTTAATCTATATTATGTGGTCTCTGTTGTTTAAACTTTTACTCAGGAGCCCTACATCGTTTAACCAGGAGTTACGCTAATTGCTACAAACTTATTCTAACCATCCCGACGTTTTTCCGACCACTTTTTCCTCTTTGTAAATTATTTCGTGTTGGCACCCTTGCATCGATTGCGTTAATCAGTGTAAGTATATGACTATATTGGTTGGCTTGTCTCTCATATAATACTTTTATCTCCGGGTCATCATTGCATACCTAGTTGCTTTTTTCTTGCTGATACATTCAGTGGTGATGTATCGTGAACCAAGTACCCTCATTTGTTGAGTCATATTTATATCAATCAAGCAAATAATGTCTTCCCCTTGGTCAGATCGTGGGACTAACACATATGCAGGAGGTATACGGTGTAAATGTATTGTAATACACACTTCTGAGTCAATTACGTTAAGTATACAGGGTCATTTCCAAGGTGTGTTCTCATTTTTACTCAGTCAAGTAGTTCATGTTTCAATTATTTATCGCGTTATACCTAACGAACAAATAATAATTACAGTGAATTACGTGACTTCACAGTTCATTATGTATACAATACGAGTTGAAAATCAAACGACCCTTATGTATTTTCTATTGTATTCTTAACAAATCGTGTTTATTCATGAGCTTTTCGCACTTGCTAGACAAGATATCGTTGATTCGAAGTTGTATTACGTCACGTGTTTAACTCTTGTGTTTAACATCTTAACAATGTTGGAAGTCGTAATCGACTAATCTGGTAAGAAAATTGTGAATGAAGTATCATTCCACTGTTGGGTAGTATTTCGCCGAGTCAACCCACTAAACCATTAAATAATATATGGGTAAGCTACGATGTACTGTGACTAGTTTGTAAATGACCTAAATTTATTACCAAGTGTCATTGGGAGTGGTAAAAGAATACATGGTTAGCTGAAATAGCTAAAGAAGTTACTAAAAATTGGTAAGTTACACTATTATGTAGAGTAGAATAAATGCTTAAATTTTATTTGTTCTATTTATTTAAATGCTTAAATCCCGACCGAAGCTGCTACCTTGATGTGGTGGTCGGGCTTGGCTATCGTGATGACCCAACCGAGCTATATTGGCTGGAACATATGTTCCTGTAGGTTCTACCATGCCAGGCAGGTCGATTGGTGAACGGTAAGACTAAAAGCAGTAACTCAAGGTCTGAGGGCGAAGTCGTACTGCTGACTGTAGAGAGGTGTGACAGCAGTAAGGTGTTTCCCTCAGACAACCAGCATGACAGCGATGCTGCCTTCCCACAAGGAGGGGTGGGGTTAGAAAAGGTCGACCCTAAAAATGTCACACCTCACCTTAACTCACAGATTTCCGTCTCCGGCGGTAAGGCCCTTTGAAGAACGGAGCTAACACGTCAAAAACCTTCCACAAAAAGGCCGTGCGCGACCGGCCTCAAGCAGTTGTCCCTTGGGCTCTGCGGTCACGCTCCCAGGTCGTCAAGACCAACACTAATCCAATTTACTTTTCAGGTTCCTCAAGAAATACCCTTCCACGGTGTGGGCAGCCGGGAAGTGACATCAGCCCTCATACCCGTAACAGCACACAAGACCAAGTTGGTCACATTCAATTCCTTCCTACACCTCCTAATACCTCTCTTATCTCCATGACTAACCCTCCTCACGTCTCTTTATCACATCGCACCGCTAGGGCAAACGATTCGAGTACGTAGAACGCTATTCCTGGTCTCCTGAAACCACGCTCTAAACTACACGTAGGAGCTTTCAACGTCCGAACACTGTGCCAAATAGGACAGCAGGCTTCCTTAGCTAGGACTTTAGAATCTCGCGTCATCGATGTGTGCTGCGTCTCCGAAACGCGCATACAGGATCCGAGTAGCGTCATTCATCTGACCCCACCATGCCAAAATAAAGAACCGACTCGATTCACACTTCGTGTATCTGGAAGCCCTGATTCTGCTCCCCGTGGCCTCGCCGGCGTAGGTATAGCATTGAGTCCCAGAGCAGAACTAGCTCTCTTAGAGTGGATCCCAGTAGACAGCCGTCTGTGCACTGTTCGACTGAACGGAACAGTAAGAATCCGGAAAGATAGGGACACCCATCGTTGCCTCTTCGTCATTTCTGCCTATTCTCCCACTGACTGCAGCTCAGATGATGTAAAAGATGAGTTTTACAGAAAGCTTCTCGACCTTCTCCGAAAAGCTAGGCGCTCTGATGTAGTAATAGTGGCCGGTGACTTTAATGCTCAAGTAGGTAAACTAAGTGATAGGGAAAGACACCTAGGTGGATCTTATGGTGGAAAAGGCAGCGGCAATAGTTAATAGCAAACAATTGTTCAGACTCGTTAAGGAAACCGGAATTAGGAACCCGACTGTTAGCGAAACAATCTTAGAGAAAGATGGACATATTATTCATTCCCAATCCAGGAGATTGGATCGATGGGCAGAACACTTCAGGGATCAGTTCAACTGGCCTTCAGCCACACTTCGGTTTCCCACGATCCCCAGTCAACCTGAATGGCAAGTTAATGTAGGTCCTCCGTCTCTTTACGAACTTGAAAAAGCCATAGGAAATCTGAAACGAGGGAGAGCAGCAGGCCCTGACAGGTTTACTCCTGAGATTTTTAAGGATGGTGGTCCAGTATTAGCAATGAGATTAACCGAGGTCTTAGGTAGAATTTGGGAACTGGACCTAATCCCATCTGACTGGTCTCAATCACTGATTGTGCCAGTCTATAAGAAAGGACAAAAGTCCTCTTGTGACAATCATAGAGGAATCAGTTTGACTAATATAGTGTCTAAAATATTAACCTCAATAATACTTCGACGCCTAACCAAAGCTCGTGGAGAACAGACTAGAGAAAATCAGGCCGGTTTTCGACCTGGACGTGGTTGTATAGATCAAATATTCACACTACGTTGCGTTCTAGAACACAGACACACGTTTAGACGCCCCACAATGGTAGTATTTCTCGACCTTAAGGTGGCATTCGACTCTGTTGATCGTAAGGTTCTATGGCAGTGTTTGTCACTGAAAGGAGTACCAAAGAAGTACATTAACCTTATTCAGGCTCTCTACTCGAACACAACTGGTAGGGTGAGAGCTTATGGCGAACTGTCATCAGAATTGATTACCTCAAGTGGTGTTCGTCAGGGCTGTCCACTCTCCCCATTCTTGTTCAACTTTGTGGTCGACGTACTTTTAGAGATAACACTTTCCTCATCTAAATTTCCAGGGGTTGAACTTCTACCGGGAGGTTCACTTGTTGACTTAGAATATGCTGATGACATTGTTTTATTTGGTGAAGACGCTGACAAAATGCAGAGTCTTCTGACCACTCTAAGCAACAATGCAAGCATGTTCGGGATGCGATTCTCTCCCTCGAAATGCAAAATGTTGCTTCAGGATTGGGCTACATCGACACCCGAACTAGTGATAGGGAGTGAAGTAGTTGAGTGTGTCGACCGCTTCACTTATCTTAGAAGTCTCATCAGCCCTTGTTGTCTGGTATGTAACGAAGTCTCAGTACGGATACAGAGGGGTCGACTAGCTTCTGCCAACTTACGTCATTTATGGCGTAGGCGAGATATCCATCTACTAACCAAAGGACGTGTTTACTGCGCAGCAGTACGTCCCGTTCTACTTTATGGCAGTGAAACATGGCCGATAAGAGTAGAGGATATTCGTAGGTTACTAGTATTCGATCATAGGTGTCTTCGAAACATTGCTCGTATATCATGGGACCATGGAGTAAGTAATGCAGTTGTTAGGAAACGGGTACTAGGTAAGGATGGCAAATCAATTGAAGTAGTGAAACTTTATCAGTTGAGATGGCTGGGACACGTGTTACGTATGCCCAACGACCGACTGCCTCGACGTGCGATGTTCAGTGGTATAGGAGTAGGTTGGAAGAAAGCTAGGGGCGGCCAGACCAAAACATGGCACAAGTCCATGAAGTCACTGACAAGTGGACTGAGTCATGTCGGTAGATGTAGACTACCTGGTTGGGGACCGCGAGATGATAGCAACCGATGGTTAGAGACCCTAAATGACATGGCTCAAAATCGTTTGCAATGGCGCAGGTGCATCCACTCTTTGTATTCTCCCGAATTCTAATCTTCTGAAACGATCATGTTCCTTCTTTTCTCTTTCCAAATTTATTCCAATGGATTATACTCCTTGAATAACATCTTCAACCCTAATCTTTCCGATTACTGCTTATAATTTTACTACCTCTACCACTATGGGATTTGAATCGACAGTTGTATCTCTGTGCTAATGTGGTGTGGCAACTCGAACTGGTGTACGTACGTACGAAGTTCTACGTTGTTACTGACTGACTGAAATGCTTAAATAAAGGTATAGTTCATGCTACTAAGTATATCAACATTGGTAAGCAAGTTGAGTATTGAATCAGAAAGATTTCATCAGCCATAACTAAGTAAAGTTAGGTTTTGGTACTTCACACAATAAGTGTGACCCTAAATAGCCTAGTGAAACTGTGCTGTGTCTATGTTACGCCACTTCGATTTTTGAACACGTCGACAGGACATTGGTCACTTATGGTGGAATCATCTAGTGACTAATGATGTTAGCCATAATTTACTTCAGGGATATCATGAATCGACCGGTAAGGTGAGGAATCTTTATTGAATGATTTGGTCAAGAGACTTATTTTACATTCCGAACTAACGCCTACACAGACTGAGCGCAGCCAGGTCTATCTTCTCACTTAATCATCATAGGTTTGCCTTACGACTGGCCTTTATGAACGTGTAAAAGATGAGTAATTGTTAACCAATATAATTTGTTTCATGAGTTGAGGAAACCTTAGATATTTAAAAGTAATCAGACGGCGGAGTTTATCTTTAACATTTCCAGTAATTAGTCTGTATCATGTAAATGTTTACCAAGTTCCACGTTAAACAAACACCTTCCTAGTTGGTTGGAAGAGACAGTCTCCAAGTATTTAGATTCTAATCGAATTCTGTAGACTAGCTATGGATGTCAATAACCTAAATGTCTTTTTTCAATATTACGCGTTGATCCCAGCAGATACGAACAATATTTCTAAGACATCTGTGGTCAAATACTATTAGCTTACGAGTATCTACTCTTAATGGCCACGTTTCGCTGCCGTAAAATAATACGGAACGAACTGTCGCGCGGTATACTCGTCCTTTTATTGATAGACGGATATCTCGACTTCTCCACAGCTGAAGTTGGCAAAAGCCAAACGAGCGTTTTGGACCCATGCTAAAATTTCGTCAGACAAAAACCCATTAGGCTGGTCAGACTTCCAAGACAGCTGAAGTTGTCAACGCGTTCTACTACTTTACTCACTATCCTTAGTTCAGGTGTTGACGTAGACCAGTCCTGAAGCAACAAATTGCATTCAGAGGTATAGAAGAGCATTCCATACATTCTGTCGTTGTTGCTTAGTGCTACCAAAAGACTCTGCATTTTATTAGTATCTTCATCAAACAGGAATCTTTTGCGTATACTAAGTCGATAAGTGGACTTCCTGGTAGGAGATCAATACCCGAGAATTCAGTCGACGAGAATGTTATTTCCATCAGTAGGTCTATGATGAAGTTGAACAACAATGAAGATAGCATACAACCTTGCCGGACACCACCTGAGGTTGGAAAATCAGATGACAGTTCGCCATAAGCTCTGACTCGACTGGTAGTGTTCGAGTGTAGAGCCTTCACAAGGTTTATGTACTTTTGAGGTACACCTTTCAATGACAGACAATGCCACAGTACCTCTCGGTCTACAGAGCCAAATGCTGCTTTTAAGTCAAGAAAGATCACCATTGTCGGACACTGATAGGCGTGCCTGTGTGCTAGAACCTGACGGATGATATTATTATTATTAATGGCTTTATTCGATATTATATTTTGGTACAATATAGAATTCTCAGCACAGGTTATTTCAACAAGTTATTTACGCAACAACAACAAAAAACAGTAACAAATACAAAAAAGAAATGAAAAAGGTTCTTCTAAAAAAAACCCGGAAAACTGTACAACTTTTAAAATTAAGGAGATGTTAAGAATGCAAGTTATTGACTAGGTTAACTCTAACAACCTGTTCGTCACAGAGTACATTTTCTAGGTAAGGTATTATATAACTTTTGCTTGCGTGCATGGATTTTAATGTAATTACGTCTCGTTCTACCAAAAGATATACAAGGAGAAAGATAAGAGTGAAGGGGATGGCTAGTATCTGATAAAATAACACCTGTCAGGAGTTTGCATGATTTTAATTGTCTATCCACAACCATAATAATTATGACCTCGAAAGATTCACCACACGTCTTGCTATGTGGTTAGTGCAGCCAATTCTTAGTTCCAGTGTCTTTTATAAGTCTGAAGAGCTGTCTTGTATCAGCTACGGGCGCCGCCTTTCTCATCTCTTGGTTTTGTTGCCCACCACTGCTCACGGTTGTTCCTTAGACTTTTAGTTAACCTAGAATTGATTTGTTTTCGCTCTTCATCTTGTTCAGAGCCTGGTGCGATGAGTTTACGAGAATCCACCAGTGCAATAGACTTAGAAATCCATTGGTTTTTTGTAACCCTTTGGTTTAAATCACTGATAATGTCACGACTGTTTTTATATATTTCTAAGCGACATCTGGGTCAGCCTCGTTTTCAGAACTACCTATGAGTGACCTCAGTTGTTACTGGAATCTTTCGGATTTCTCGTTACTGAGTTGAATTCTAATAGGTGTTTTTAGTGTGGTTTTTCTGCGTCCAGTGAGGCACAAGCAAATGCGTGCCCGTATTAGCAATATGCAACAGATCAGGAAATGTAAGTGTGCAGAATCCTAGCCCGAATTTTTTTCAGCTGTTACATCTGTATTTGGTTTGGGACGTTACGAACAAGAACAATTCCTTTTTAAAGAATTTAGTGAACCGAATATTTCTGAGAACGTTTTCAATCAAAATAAGTGTTCATCACTGGAAATTTGAAACTCAGATGCAGGTTTATTTTATATTTCTACTTTCAACTAACTTTAGACTTTTGCATATTTCGAGGTCGGCTTATCTTATTTCAACATTGAAATAAATTGTAATAAAACGCTTGAAATGTACGATCATTTTACTCCCAGCATTCACCACACATTAAACGTCCTTCTGTGTATCCATAATGCACTCGCCTTAGTTGCAATCGGATTAAATCTCAGTGGTTTGGCACTCCGATTTTCATTCACTTCATTTATCTGCTGAATCAGGGTCAGGAAAATCTGCGTAACTCTAATCTATGGACGACCTTTGAATGAATCTTAAGTAACCTTGAAAAATATTAGCCAATCAGCAAACGGTCAGTATAGAGTAAAAATATGTTATACAAAACCAAAGTGGATACACTGCTTATACGTGGTTCATAACTTGTTAAGGTTAGAAAGAGGTTCTAAAATCGTAATGCATGCAGTAGAGGAAATCACCCATACGGCTACAGAATAGTCGGCCTCTGGAGCCATGATAAAGTCTCAAAAACTTCCAGCCTCGACCACATAGCTCCAATATTGTTTATGTGCACTACGGTTGTTGAGCGCACAAAATGCCACTTGTGGATAACGACATGATGGACATAACCAAGCCTATGTAGGAGTCTATACGCTCTACAAACATCCGTATATATTGTAGTACTTGGCTGCAGCTAGTGTTACTGGTGCTTTTATTATCCAGTGCGCAATATTTGCCTTAGTTAGGGATTATATATAGGGTCTTCATCACGAATTGACATAAGCTATAGTGCCAGAAATTTATTTAGCCAAATGGAAGAAAGGCTTTCGCGTTAAAATCCGAAATCTATTAACTTATACCTGATTAATTCGTTCAGAAATTATAGTGCCACCACTTTATTTTTTATAGCCACTTAATTATTACGTTTTGTACAAAATGCCCTGTGAACCGACTGTACGTTAGCATTAAGCTCTGAAGTTGGCGCTGAAATCTCTAAGACGCCTCTGATTGCCTCGTCCATAAATTGGAGTCTCGCTGGAAAGTCAATAGAATCTCGAGAATTTATCCTTTCCTGTCCAGCCTGGGTCCAATAGAATTCACTGATTTCCAAGCACCTCCAGGTTGTATCTCCTCATTTCCTCAATTATTTGTCTGGTCCTTCCGATCTCCCATATTGTCGGAACATTCGATGTACCTACATTAATTGTTGCTGCGGTTGTTAGAAGAGGCATCGGCCTCGTGATTCTTGAAGAATATCGGTTTTCACCACGAAACGTCACAATTCTTATTCAACTCGGAGAACAGAATTTAAATGGTTGTTTGTATTCCGATTTTTTATCAAGTTGTTTGCTACGTGGTGGGATTGCTGACCTCATGCTCAACCCTCCTCCGTTACCAATGGTAACCGTAGAAGAGAAACAAATGGGATTGGTTACCCAGTAAAATTACTCAGCATGTCGATGGGTCGCAGTAATATGGTTTTAGATGTCTGGTTAGAACAGATTTCCCGGTCAACAGGCTAGACGTCCGTTTACAGAGCAAATATACTCATGTTGGTCTATTCTTCACTAGATTGGCAACCACGGTTTGCGTGCATTTAGGGGTTTGAGACTAGGGTTATTATCAAACTGGTTTGTCCTCAACTAATTATATGGTAATGTAGCCCCTATGAACACTAGTGAAAGGGTCATTCAATGTAGTTGACAATGCTGCACTTTTTTTCGAACAATTTGATAAGATTGTCAGGACATACTACCTCCCTTTAACTCCATTTGCTTGAGACCTTCAAAATAGTAGCAGTTGAAAACATTTCGTGTATTATGCTTTTGCTTCAACCCGAATGTTTTCCAGTACCTTGAAATCACCGACTTAGAGCTTGACTTATTGATTGCGAGTCCTAGTAATCACTGACTTATGAAATTGCATTTCAGCACCAACTCTCCTCGCAACTTTTGTTTTTACTAAACACTTATCGCTCACACATCAAAAGCTGTTAATTATTTACATATATTTATATGGAAAATATCATAGTTAAAATACATACGCAACTCGTAAGGATAGTCTTTTAAAACAAACGATAGCCCATGGTTCCTCAGCCTAGAAAAGAGAAAGAAGCTATTTGTTTATTCAGATTCAAATAATAACAACAGCTTCCAATCAGAGATTGAAGCTTCATATGGCACCTACGAGGTCATCACAACACGAAAAATACTTACCAAAATCTGCCAATTTTTCCGTATACCACATTTGTTAGTGTAGCTGAAGGTATGTGAAACATTTGCCTTTCCAAAAGGGATGAGCTCCACAAGCGGCAATTCCAATAAAAGACAAATAACTGAATGAGTGGTGACCCACTGATCATGGCTTGTCATAAAAATACCAAATTGATTTGACAAATTAACTATTCGCTGATGTCAAAGCACTAACTTTGACTGTCTGACTGAAAAATGTTCACGTGAGTGAACCATAGAATTGCGTTAGTCATGAGCCAATTAATCATGATCCAAGATCGAGATTTCATATATGACAGGAAAGAGAATTGTTGAATCTCTAATAAACTCGAATATGGCATGAAGGGCATATTGGTGGTGCGCTATAATGTTCAATTCAGTATATCTCCCAACCCATGTAGGTTTGCGTTTAGCCTGAAAGTAACTCATGCACTGGGGGAGTGTGAACAGTAATGAGAAATACGGAACAGAAAAAAAAACAACAGAAAATGTGAGTCAACAACTCATCGAGCACTAATTATTGAAAAGGAAAGTAAACAAGAATCATGAAACGACACAAGAATGAGATTCAGGTAACTTAGGCAAAATATCGTTCGACTGCTCCATATAAATACAAACACACCTTTTTTCGCAAATGCCTTGTCTAAACAATATCCGGGCCTAAAAATGTAAAATGACGTTGTATGCACGGGTATTTTATCGTATTTATTGTTTACAAATACTAAAGGGTGATTTTGTCATGCAAACACTACTACAAGTAATAGTGTTTTTCGAACACTGCACTGTCATTTACATTCTAATCAGCATTTTACGGTACACTTTTAATGGGTTTTCATCTGGCCTAAAGACAATTTACGCCTAAATGAGAAAAGCAGTGTCAGAGTAAGGATGATATGGAAATAATAAGAAATAGGCTGAATACTCAGTAATGATACAGCATTTGAAGATAGCTGTCGGGAACTAACAAAAATATTACGTAAGTCAGCTTGGAATTTTAGTTACTTTTCAAGTGCATGTTATAAATGTAGTAGACGTTTTCAAACTTGTCATAAATTTACATTGCTTTTGTGTTTATTGCATCAAAACCATAATTGGTCTACTTTACATTGAACTGTTGCGATTGAAGCTTGAGATTTTTCTCAAATTCATTTTTTGATAACCCATTTTTGGTCGAATCTCACGCCTGCTAGCAACTTTTTATTTTGTCTGTTTTTTCACTACAATTTGCAGCATTTCATGCTATTTTATTACTCGATGGTTGTATATTAGTGAATTTGTGATGTTAAGTTTTTACACTGGTTGAGTGTATTATTTATATATGGACAACCGAACTGTTCGTTTTCTGTTAAGGAGTGAAGTGTGATGGGTTGAACAACTGGTTCCACAAAACACATACTCGTTAGGAACTTATTACACACAAGTGATTCTTAAAACCTTACTCCCATTAGCTCCGTATATTTCACTGTTCGAGTACGACCTTGTAAGTGGAGGTACAGAAATACCTAAACAGCCTACTGCAAAAGAGACGGAGGGTGAAATATTATATGGTGTCGGTGGTCAAGACTAATATTGTACTGTCAGTTTCAAATAGTTCTGATATGGCTGTCGCGAGTAAAGAGAACGACCACTCTCACAAACAGCGCACACTTCATTGACAGGCTTTTAGTAAGCTCTCATTGAGAGTCACAGAATAATCCACCGAAAATCTAATGTAAAACCATAGTTAACTATAGCACACGAGTAAAAAAACATGGGTACATTGAATATAATCGTAATCTTGTAGAATCAAAAGACCCTAATTCCGTTGTTAAATCAAATATCGTAAATGGAAAGCCGGTTTTTCTAATTGTAGTTAAGAAATCTAAGGTTGATAAAAGTGACAGGTTACTTACTTCCCATAGAGTCAGAGAAAGTTCTACGCCCAGAACTCGTCTCGATCATGACGTTGGGGGAATAAAAATTCCACTTGACCGGCTAACGCCTCAAAATATTTCTGAGGTCACCTCACTGAAATTTTAAAGACAAGGCAGTCAAACAAATGTGAAAAAGTCGAAACAAACTTCTGCAGTTGGTATTTAAATCTCCCAAATGAAGTTGAATCAACACTAGAGAATGGCTATAAACTACAAGAATCAAGAAATTCTGTTCGTCAAGGCTTGTCGAAAACCGGGAAGCTGACAATGAAACAAATCCAAGATCAGGTGTTCAGGAACAGAATACTAGCAATTCTAATTTTCAGGTGGTGTAACTTCGAAAGAGAATGATGCCGAACCCACTTTAGGCGTAACGCGAAGCTATATAAGCGATCTTTGAATATGTGACAGAAATAATCAGCACTTACTTAACAAGCGATTGGATCTTGACGTATAGTCAGATTATGTATGATCATGTATAATTTTTGACGGAAGCTTGGTTGGCTCGATCATCAGTCAATAGGGAACTTGGTTCGGAAAATTTCACTCCACTGAAATATGACAGAACCCAGAAATGTAATGATAGAGGAGTGGCTTTGTTCATCAGAAATACTATCCCTATTGAGTTTATTAACATAACCCAAGAAATCGAAATACCTGAATCAGTTGCTGTTTGAGATGCAAGTGAAATGAGCTGCTGATTGGTTTGTTTTACCGCAGTCTAAACTTTGAGGTGAATGAAGTCTTGCTAAACGAATTCAGTGTTTGGTCTTCGAATAATCGATGTTGAATTTTGGAGGACATTATTGAACCTACTGCAGACTAGGAAAATTGAAGTGTGGAGTCATTATAAAATTTCTTCAAACAGGAACTGGATGGAACAGTGATTACATGTGCACTAGTGTGACATTTCAAGGAAGTAAACAGGCGCGACCCGGACTCTGGATCACCTTCACTAAATCTCATATTGATTCGTTATGTGGATGGATTGTCAAACCCCGACAGTATGCTAATTTAAGATGAGTGAACCTGCAATCCAAATCTTTTCTTTCCATACGGTTGTCAAAACTGTTGCGTCTGCTGAAACTAGACCAAACGTTTTTAAAGCAAAAATTCAGGGAATAATGCACTCACAGTTCGCACCAGCTTGGGAGGTATTCGGGTATTTGTTCACAGCACTGCACGTCCCTTGTACTGCATCAAGGAGCTGCTCACCATGGTTCACTAAGGAAGTTTTTAACCTACTTTATAAGGGAAAAGAACGTGAGGGTGATTTAGGCTATTAGGTTATAATGAAACAAAATCTCGATATTAGGAAGTTCAGAGTGCCTTTTTCAACCGCTCTCAAATTCAGAATGCCCATCACATACGTATTTACACGTAAACTAAAGCAATGAGAGGATATGCGACATCCCCAAATCATATGGAGATAATAGTATTACGATACTAGTGCAAGATGATAGAGCTCTGACTACCTTAGCAGGGCATGTACAGTAGAGACGCTTATTTGGTTCATATTGATCCCCCTATTCATACCCGAAAGTGACTATTAAGGAACTGAATTTATTTGGTCCAACAAATTAGTCAAGTGTTAGTAAATCAGCGAGACCCTATGAAATATATCTTAGGTTACCAAAGGAACTACTGAATTTCATTACAGACCTCTTAAGAATAAGTTTTGATCTACTCATAACCCAGGGTAAAGCAACAAAAAAACACCACACAGGGTCTTGTCTTGAAAACAGGTACGAGAAACAAATCAAAGAACCGTCGGGTCATAAGCAGTGTTTTTGTCCAAATTCTAGTATAAATCATTCGAAATAAGTATCCAGACAATATCCTGATATTTTCTGAAGGGCCCATGTTGTACCTACACAAGCTACCAATTTTGGGGAAGCCGCTATAGTAAACTTTGGGGAAATGGCACAAAAACTCCAAGATTTCCACAGACCTAGGGTTTTTCCCCAAACTCTGGAGATTTCCCAAAGTTGGGAGCTTGGGTAGTTTTAGAAAACATTCAATAATTTTTACCGTTGCCGATGTTGAGCAAAATGAAGTCCAAATTTACTCGAATTTAATGTGCAGTTAATTATTCCTGAACATGCACTGCTAGGTTTATTGTGTTTAGTATACCACAAGAAAAATTGACATTGAGTAAGTGGTTCTCGGCGAATAAATTTAGACACGTATCAGAATCCTGAAAACATCTGATATTGAGTTGGCAGTGAAAAAAGGTTTGCCCCGAGCATACAATCTTTTTGTGTTCTTGTTGCCTACACCATACAGTGCAAAAAGGATGATCAACTTACCACTATCTCAAGAGTTGGTTTGGTCATTCTACGTTCTCAGAGGACTAAGTGAGTTAATTATCGTATCGTTATACTGGAATGTATGACATCACAAACGTGGTACAACATTCATTCCATATTAACACGACAAAAATATATGGAACAAAAGATTCAGTAGTTGACTTCATAAACTAATAAAATCACTAAGGCATTCACGATGTTAAGCGTCATAACCTACTACAAACAATAACATAAAACAGCCGGTCTTTTAGCCGTTTTACGAATGAAAAGGATTAGGGGCGAAGAAACATGACACCGATGGGATCAATGTTGGATACCGGCATGATACCGCCACAAACAAACAGCGCGGTCTCAGTTTTAGTTTTTAAAGACAGGAGGCTTCATGGCCTGTGTTAGTTCTGGTAGTTATAGTCTCTCAGTTGATCCTTACTTCTTTTTGAAAGAGTCAACGGATGAAGTTTCAATCACGTGCTGAAGTAATGAATTCCACTCGTTGATGATTCGATGGGAAAGTCTACATTAAGCTGACAAATAATTTGTTCTGGGCTTGTGAACTTTTACGGAGTGTCCTCGTAAATTCTCCATTTTAGAAGACAGGAAAAATGAGGGCATATCAGGTGCAAATTTATCATCAAGTAATTTGAAAACTGAAGTAAAGTCACATCTAAATCGTCGACACGATAACGGGGACATATTTAGCTTAGCCAGTCGAGCATCATACGAGAGCTTCGCTATTCCGGGGATCAGCTTAGTTGCTGTTCTCTGAACCCATTCCAGAAGCCCACTGTCTTTTTTAGGCAGGGGCTAGCCGCTTGTATACAGTACTCAAGTTTATGACATACAAACACTATATGCAAATTCAAAAAAATTTTGGCGTCAACATGCTAAAGGCCCTACGTATTGATCATATGGTTCTAAAACCCTCGGCGGCTATCACACGGCAGCGTGTGGTAGTCTTTAAGTTTAGGCTAACGATTACTCCTAATTCATTGTGTGTCTGGACAACAGGCAGCTCAACGTTATTCATGATGTATGCATCTGAACCTTGATGACCGATGTACATCACAATACACTTGGAAGTATTTGTCGACAACTGCCAGATTTGAGAACATTCAGATAATTTGTCCAGATTATTTTGAAGTTCTAAGCTATCACCCCTATTGCTTATCTCTGTCCATATCCTGACATCGTCGGCATTTAGTAAGACCGATGATGATATGGGACGAGGAAAGTCATTTACATACAAGAGGAATAACACTGGCCCCAAAACTGTACCATGAGGCACTCCACTAAGCACAGTCTTTCAGCTAGACAACTTGGAGTTCACCCGTACTCCTTTTTGGTGCCTCCAACCCCTACATTTCCTAACCTACAGCCGGTTGTGAAGTACTTTGTTAAAAGCTTTGCTGAAGTCAATGTAGCCGTCGTCTATACGTAATTTTTTATCTTTAAGAGCGCACCAGGTTTCAAAAGCCACTAACAAGTTAGTGAGACAGGAATAAGTTATTCTAATATACATGTTGCTTTTCAGAAAGAATCCCCTTTTCGTCGACCTACTTATACAGTGTCTTCTGAATAATCCTTCCCAGAATTTTAACAACCACACTAGTTAGGCTGACAGGTTGATAATTTTCAGATTTATGTTTCGAACCTGTTTTGAAGACAAGACTTGATATATCGTTCTTCCAGTGTTTTGGTAAATGACCCTGAGTTATATATAGATCAAAGCATATATTTAATGGTTTCGCGACGAAGTTAGCTAATTCCTTTAGTAACCTAGGATGTAGTTCATCGGTTCCCGTAGATTTACCTATGTCTAGCTTATTTAGCAGACCAAATACATCGAGTTATTTGATGTTCGCGTTGCCCAGTGTGTGTGTGGATTTGTATGGACTGACGGGAAGAGTGTTTTTAAGGTATATACATTGCTAAAGTAGTTCGAGAATACTTGAGCTTTACGAAAGTCGTCCTTCACTAATGATGAAGCATTACCATCTCCCCACATTGCTGAAATATTTCTTTTTTTTGTCCCTCGGTCTATATACGAACACAAGCGTCCCAGTTGATGTCTCCGGAGAGGCAATATCTAGAATAGCATGGTTATCTTACTACTCGGTAATGTCTTATTCCATTTGAAGATTATTAACATATGTATGTACTATAAAAACCGAAATGTAGATGAATGTATTAACTTAAATTCTGAATTCCAAGTATATCAACATGCAGTATGATTACATGAAACCCACGACAATCTTTTGAGTTGGTCTTTATGTCACGTTGTAACACTTATTACCATTATTTGCTTGAAAGCGGGAGAGATTGTAGTGGCATTGGACCATAACCACACTATCCTCAAAGCTGAATACGAGATTACTCGGAAAATAGGTATTCAATATTTAACGCGAAGAAATACCTAACAATGGAGAAGGCGCGAATAATGAGTTGAATAGACTAGAGTTGATCGAACGGCATGGCTCGGCCATGCAGGCGTGGTCTCTGCTGAATGTTACCTTATATCTTCTATTCATATTAAATATATTGTTCTTTCTCTAGCCTAACCTTGTTCTACATCATGTATTGGTAATTGATACGATACAGCGAGTTGGTGTAGTCGATGGTGTGACTTCCACGTGAGATCTTATAGATTAGGCAGTCATATCATGACAAATCCACAGATTTAGGATTAGGTCTATTATTAGAGCAGTACTAATATCATAGTAGACCACAATTCTACATTGGTGAGCCCAAGTAAAGAAACGCAACCTATTATTGTTAATCCTTATAAGATCTCAAACAACATCATCCAAATCAGGACCAGTGAATGTACGAGGGGGAGAAACATGTTATGCTAGCAACAACATACGCATACTTCAAAAGTCGGATCAAGCGTTTACGCTACAAAATGGAAATCGAATTTACAAAATAGTCTCATACATATTTTCGCAAGTTCAGTCCACGCAGGGCTTGTCCTTCTCATTCCAGTGCATTTTCCCTTTGTTGCCTGGAATAAAAAAATTCATATCAGTACAACATATAATGATTTTTAATACAGTTACGATGTTCATGAATAAAAAATCAGCGAGTTTGGTTTTCGCTGTCTAAAAATATTTAGGTTAGCCGTACGTAAACCAATTAAGAAATAAAATAGTTTTATAACCTCAGAATGTTTCATATTTGGTTCAGAAACCACAATCGCATTTCGACCACTAGTTAGTAATGGCGGGAAAGCATGACATTGGTTACTGGGATAAATCAACAGAGTGCTTCTGTAGTTAAAACGTCAAAGAATTCTAGCTGCTTGCAAAAGTTTTACACGTCATACGTCACCTAAGGTGAATAACTTTATGCCAGTACAAGATATGTCGGAAATAGGATGTTTTACAAACACGTGATGTTTATAAAATAATAATATTTACATTTCTGAGTAAGTTTTTATAAATCCAATCGCAACTAACACATCAACACTACTGTCCTCACTTTAGCTAAATGACTTTCAGCCAACGGGATGCTAAGCGTATTATTTTTACAAGTCTATTCAGATCTACACCCATTTTTGGAGGGTGGGTACAGATTTTTGTCAACTCACACTGTGAGCCTGAAGACTCACCTATAACTGTTTTGTTTTCATTGAATATTACCGATTCTGCCCTGACTCATTTTGGCCTTTAAAAACATCGTAGGGAATTTTTCGTGTTATAACTGAACTGTGTGAAAAACCCTATTGTCGAATTCTCGATCGTTAATACTCTATGGTTGTTTGAGTGTAATGCGATGAGTATAAAGTGCGACACTGAAAAGTGATTGGTTCCTAACCACACGACTCTTCAAGCGGAACATAAAACAAGTGGAGAAACTCACACTAAAGTTTCGTAGGGTCAATGAAATGTCATTGGATCTTAGCCAAATCACCCGAAAGTCAGGTCACTAAATCTCGAACAGTTCGCCGATCTTCGTCAAGTTCAAGGCCGGCCAACACGCATCAATTACTTGCACGATATAAAGCGGTCCATATTTTGGTGGTCGTACCTTGTACTTTCTACTTAATTCTACCAATATATTCCCGTAATAATGCCGTTTTTTCCTACTGTCATCACATATTGGAATGCTCTTCCCTAATGAGTAACATAATAAAAGAGAATTAGACTGAGTAGTCATACCTTAACTATTCCTCAATGAACATTGTCTGCTCTACTTTGCGTCCTTTCTTTTTCTTACACCTTTTCTCAGCCCCCTCGTAATATGCCACCGAAAGCAGATATGGAACGGGTGACTTCGTCCTGCACCATAATTAATGCCTCAGATATTCCAGATTGATATAGTGTTGCGGTTACTAGAAGCTCAAACTTCACATGGATCTATTATCGACCATCATTTGCACGTCGCAGCGCAACCTTCATAAAGCGTGTTTACTGTGACATTAACAATACGAATCTTACTAAAACCATCTACATTCATATCTTATTAGATATCAACGGAACTGAGTAATTTTTTGTGGTGAAAATAGTATTTAGTAACAATTTTATCTTGTCTGTAAACTGGCATGCCTCATGTAACAAACTGTTATTTGAGAATAAATTATTATTATTATCATCATTATCATCATTAGTGGTAGCAGTACTAATGGTATTTGGATACAATGATAGAGTGATCCACGTTCTGTGCTGACCACGAGGGGTGACTTTGCTCTAAGCTGGTTGGTCACACATTCAAGTAGGCCCCCAGTCATTTGATACAGATCATCTGTGCCAGTGTCCCACACGTTGAACATTTAGAGAAAGCAAAAACGGAAATCGCGGGAATAGTAAATCCAGATGACATGGCTTGACTATACTGTGCAGTCGTTGTGTCATTAGTCCCTAACTACACAATCTTTGAAGCCGAGTATATAATTACCGAGAATTTTTATATTCAACGTATAACGCTCGGAGAAGGTCGGTAATGGTGAACATGATGACATTATTTTAATCCAAGAATCATTCAGATGGCGTGGCTCAACCGTGAAGGTGTGGTCATTGTTGTGTGACTCATATCTTTACGTATCGAATACATCGTTTTATCCTCAACCAAATGTGTTCTTCCTAAGTGCCAAACATCGTTTTGCTGAATGTCATGACGACGAGTTTGCGAATACAATGATGTGACCTCTACGTAAGGTCTTATTGATTAGGTTGTCACATCGTGACGAACCTATAATTTTGGGTTCAGGTTTAATATTGTAGCAAAACTAATAAAGATAAAGACCATAATTCAACATAGTCTCTTCCTCTTTATTCTGAATATATTTTTTTCTGTACTGAATCCGAATGTATTCTCACAGGGTTATCGTGGGGGTCATGGTTTTCACGATGGGACGGTTCATTATAGATATTGTAACGACCAAGCCACAAGTATTCGATTGGAACGCCGGACTGACGAACCAAAATTTATTCGATTAGATCAGACTACGTTCCTCTGTATAGCGTACAACGCGTTTTTGAGATATTCATATTATATTATATCAAAACACAAACTGTGCTCAATATAAACGGTTCTTATTGAGAAAATAGTACAAATTATATCAAAAATGCAAAATACCTCAAACAGTACAGCCTGTGTTATACAGTCAGAAGTTTCTCTAATGCAAAGTAGCTTGCTAAATAATAAAAGAAACAGTTAGTACCAAAGGGTTCGATACCTGAGAATCAATAAAATATTCCCAACAAGATGGGACCAAATATCTATCTGCAGGGATTCCAGCAATCCTCCCAAGCAGATAGTCAAATGGTTAACAGTCACACACCGAACCGCGCAGTGGCCTTGAGCTTAACCAAACACGACCTTACTGTCAATAGTCCGGCATTACGTAGTACAAAATTAGGTAACAAAATATAAGTCTTTAATCAAAATCACATAATAAAGGCTCAGACGAGGAAGACTGAAGAACAAAAGGTGTGGTTAAACGAGATCTGAACGAAGGTTAAAATACACGACAGGGAGAAGAAACAGATAAATGGCATACGTTTCAACAAAAAAGCTGAAGATGGATTTTCATCGTTCTCTTTCCGTTACAGGTAGTAGCGTGATTTCTACATATGAGCTACATAAGATCTTGGTTATAGTTCAGTTACCACTCAGTGAGTTAAAGAGAATTATTTTCGGACACTTTACAGGCTAAGATATATATTTTTAGAAAAAACGCTAATGTCTGGAAACGCTACGGAAGTTACTATGCGTAAATTTTATGAACTAGGTAGTCAGACTGCAGACCGGATGAATGGTCGGGCTTGGTTAGATAGTGTGTTAAATACATTCGTAACCTCGATTAGAACCTGGTTTTCATTGAGCGTGCTACCTGCATCTGAGCATGATAATGTTCATGTGCACCGTATGACCAAAGGCTTCCAGTAGGTTTGGTCTTCATAAGCTTTAGTAATGATTTTAATAGTAAAATACCGCCAACTATATTAAGTAAAGCCGGGGTCAAGAAAAATTTGCTTTGACGGAAAACAGATTTAGTAATCGTCCATCAACAAACGGTATGATTTTGATGATGATACAGGTATTCAGTGTTTGACAACGCTTCTACCAGTAACACCTTCTAATATACTTTGTTTCCACCGAGAGAAATCAAAAGACAGAGTCGAGGAGATCGGAACAGTGTATTTGGCGATAACCAATATATCGGGAATCTCTGATCTAATCTGACTAGCGATTGCGGTAGATGTTGAGCACAGCGTTACCACACGTGATCTGGTGCGGATGCATGACCGAGCGCCTTCAGCTAGATGAGTCCACTAAAACATATGGTCAGCATCCAATGTCGAAAACCTACAGAGCTATTTATTTTGGGGATTTATTTACCGCTACAATTTAACTCTCAGCTTTTGATTCTAAAAACAGTGCTTAGTGGAATGACGCAACCCTCAGTATTGAAACCAAGGTTATTTCTTCTGCATATCGATGAATCTTCTAATCTTCTATTATTATCGATCATGCCGAATATCAACATAACTGAGTAGTGGGGAGGAATAAAATACACGGAGCATATCTAGGAACTTTTAAGTTATCTGAATAGTCTGTAATATGTGAGTTACTAATTTATGTTATACCTGGTACAATAGCACGAGAAATCTGATGATTTTTAGCGTGAAGTCGAGTCGTGATTGGTTATGAACATCACTACAAGAAAGCACCTACCAGAGAAACCAGAAGGCGAAGATGGAGCGTAACCAAATTTACTTCGTTGACGATCTCGCGGTATCGAACGAATACCGAGATCGTGCCAAAAGGAATACAAGCGGAATTAGTGGGCTAGATTGCAAGCGTACAAGACCACAGTCCGCAGGAAAGTCTGGAGAGTAATGGAGTAGTAATATGGCTGTTTTTAGCACAGCTAAACAAACGAGCACAGTAAAACAATCAGTGGTACATGTGGTCATAACAATAATTGTTTCCATCAAACCAATCACGTTCTCTTGGTAAATGTAGGTCAGTACAGGAGCCCTCCGCTAGAACGGGTTCACACTTTCGATAAGCAGCGGTTTGATTCGCGGGACTGTTCGTAAAACGTGCGATTGTGTGACGAGAGGATTAACGGAACAGGAAGCGATCGTTGATCCTCGAGTTGCCAACGAAGGTCTTTTACTGAGAAGGTTACCAGAAGTGTGCTGTATTTGTTGCTCGAGGTAGCATACCGCACCAGAGTGGTTAGTATCCAGGATCTGAAGATTGTTCTTGTAAAGATTTGAACCATAAAACTCTGCAGACGTAGGACGAAACCACGTTGAGCCAAGAAACTGGAAGCGACCATAACAACCAGGTTCGAGATCATATGTATGCCAAACATTCGAAACCATAATATCGACTAAGTGTGTTGACAAGAGCGTGGGTGATCAGGCCAGCTTTCGCCAAGGTTGACTGAAGTTGACGACACCAAACGGGCGATGGTCGGCGACGTTGGCTCAGGATACAGAAAAAATCAAGAGAAAAGAGAAAAAGTGTAGCATTCATGTAGTATAGGAATAGTCCTACACCGTATCCGTTGTTGATTGTGCGGTTAGTAGTGAAATCGTACGGGTAGGCGTACTCGGCGACCAGAACGTTAAACGGTAGTCTCGTTCGTAATTCGTGAGCCTGCAATCTCATCCGAAGTCAACAACGGCGTGGTCTGCTGATCTGGACGTGAGACTGTCGTCTCGTCAGTAAATGGTGCAGATGACGCGTGCTGTTGACCGAGACGTGACAATGAGGTCTCTGATATATCTGGCGTGAGATATGAAGAAGTTGTAAGGATCCCGCTAGTAAGTTTGATAGGTCTGGCTCTGAGCCTCAAATTATCGTGTAGGGCACTGTCGTCGATGTGTGCTGTCTTAAGACGACCAATGCTGACGATCTCGATGCGGCCATGTCGATCAACCTTGACGACTTTTATGTGACAAGAAATCACGTGAAAAGGTCCTTCGTAAGGCTGTTGCAGAGGTTTGCGTACCGAATATACTCATATGAAAACATGTGAACAGGTAGATAACTTTCGAGGGAGAGCGACCTGTCAATGTTGTATTCGGCTTGACACCGAAGGCAGTGAATGCATAAATGCGTATAGTCGTTGAACGTAGTCTGATTTGTCGAAATCGTTAGTGTTCCGTGGTGTGAAAAATTCCCCTTGCAGACGCAATGTCGTGCAGTATACAATTTCAGCTGCAGAACATTAAATATCTGCCTTCAAGCTCGTTGTGATACCTAAGAGGACGAGCGGTAAGGTTTCGTACCAATTGTCGTTTTCGTGTGCTCGCAGAGCACTTTTAAGTTGGCGGTGAAACTGTTCATTTAAACCATTCGATGCTGGGTGGTAGGTAGTAGTGCGTATGCGTTGCATACCAAGCAGCCGGGTCAGTGAGGAGAATAATGCAGACTCGAAATGTTGTCCTCGGTCAATCATGGCAGTCGAGGGACAACCATAGAGAGCTATCCATCGTTCTACGAAGCGACGAGCAGCTGTCTCCGCCGTAATTGACGGAATGGGAAAAGATTCGGGCCATCTTGTAAAACGGTCGACGCAAGTATGTGATCATACCCATGCGATGGTGGCAGTGGTCCCACAATGTCTGTATGAACGTGATCAAAGGGAGTATCAGGCGTAGTGAATGTGCCGATTGGGGCAGCAACCTGCCTGTGCACTTTTGATCGTTGGAACTGTAAGCATTGCTTTACCCACATACGGACATCTTTGTTCATGGACGGCCAGACGTATCGTGCAGTGATGAGGCGTAATGTGTCTGCGATACCTGGATGAGACAACCCATGCAGGGCAACGAAGACGAGACGACGGTAAGCAGAGGGTACGATCGGTCGGGGAGGACCGGTAGAAGTATCACATAGGATAGTACCTGAGCTAGTAGCTAGGGGTACTTCCTGGAATTGAAAGGATGTAGATTGTGGTGCTTCTGTACAAAAGGGATCGTTTGCTTGAGCGGCAGCCATAGCAGGAAGATCGATCACTGGTGAAGTAACTGTATTCACAGAGCATCAGCTACGTAGTTCGACTCGCCTTTAATGTGACGAAGGTCCGTCATGAACTGAGAGATGTAATCCAAATGTATGCATTCTCGAGGTCAGTAACGGTCAGACTTATTATTATTATTACTTGGTATGCGAACCATAAGTTAAAGGCTTGTGGTCGGTAAATAAGATAAAATGGCGACCTTCTACTGCGTGCCAGAAATGTTTGATGGCACAATGGGCTGCTACCAGCTCTCGAATAAAAGCGCTGTATCTCGTCACCGTGGGAGTAAGGCGTCGTGGGAAAAATTCAAGAGGTTGCTAACTTCCGGAGATGTTCTGTTGCATAACGGCTCCTGTGGCAAAATCCGATGCACCAACCGCTATACTAAGCGTGGCTGATGGGTCAAGATGAGCGTGGAGTGTGACTTGAGCCAGGGTCGTTTTGATCTCTAAAAATGCAGTACGTGCAGTATCGTTCAATTCTAATTTGCGTGGATTACCTCGAAGTAAGTTCGCCACAGCTTAAATTAGAGTCCAAGTGTCTGTGATCGGTTGTACGTTTTCTTCTTAAGTTCATCCTGAGTCTGTCCGACATTTTATTGGTTAAAAACTCTGTATTATCTAGAATGTACTCATTAGTATTAGAATTAACAACTGAAATCGGAACAGACTCACCTGGAATTGTATACAGTCAGCATGTCGGTTTTGTACTGAAATCAATAATATCTAGATTTCGAACCATAGATTTTACAACACTATCCTCCCCCACGAAATAATGTTTGATCTTTATATCCCCAAGTTATGAATAATGTGGCTACATTTAAAACATATTTCTCACATTGATTAGAGTATACATTGGAAGTGTATTTGTGATAAGGATGAACAGCAGTTGATATGAAATCATCCGAAATGTAGTCAAAATCGAGGTCATTTAGTACTCGTGCTTCGCATTGAACAAGTTTCCCACAACCAACAAATGCATTATGAGGACAAATAATATTTGATATGACATCAAGCTTTGACTCTTCTGAAGTAGTTTCCTCGAATTTATTAAGAATGTCATTGCAGAGTAAAGGATCATTAGAAAAAACAGCATCCATCAAAAATAAATCTGGTTTTCGATCACAATTATGTTCACTCAACATATTTTCTTCAGATTTACAAGGAATTTCAGAAGAAATATGTGAATTATTAGGAAAAACCAAACCTGGCACAATAACATGAGAATTCTGACAAATTGAGTGATTAGAAACTGTTGTCTCACATGGATTCTGAGGTTTATTTAACTCGGAACTGCTATATGACTCTACACTGTCTTTTGAAATCGTCAGTAAAGATAAATCATCATTATAAATACCCGACTTAGTAGAATCAGAATCACAAGACTTAATATTATTTCCAGCAAGATGCACAGTAGTATTACAAACTGACTGAATATGTCCAATATCACCACATTTAAAGCACTCAGAATTACGAAATTTACATGAATTAAGAGAGTGGAACTTGCCACAGGACAAACATTGACCAAACTTGTGGCCATTGTCGTGAACTGCATCGCAACTCCTCAATGAATTATCTGCATAACCTTCAGTATGCACTGGATTGGGATGACGTAGTAATGTGGTGGAATTTTTTTATATCTTCATGAATCATTTTACGAGATCTTCCTCCTTTACCGCATTAAAAATTTGCATACTTGACATAACTAAGTAGTAGTTCCTTGAGAGTTGTATAAGAAAGCGAAATGAGCTTTTCCGGTAAAGCCAGAGATTTAAGAAGCTATATGCTTCTTTTCCGATGAATGTGAGGGAATGTGCTACAATATTAACATCCTCATCATCTTCCTTGGTCATAGCCCAGATTTCGAACCTTTCAAAGTAATCCTCAAAAGCATCAAAATCTGAATGTATGTGCAACAATTCCATCACAGGCTCCATCGCGACGCCAATGTGATAATTAGAAGTATTTGAATTATCATATGAACTAAGAATCCCAGAAATAACGCAGTCGGATCAAGAAGTACTAGATAACCACATACAAATGTACTGTATTTAGAATTCGAAATCAAGCATTCAACAAGTACAAAGGTATGATTATTTTATTCAAACATCACATGAATTTAACTACATAGAGACATGATGTATGTAGAAACATATAGTTATGGATCAAATAAATTTTACTATTATGTTATTTATTCTATTTACAAGGAAATTTGTGATGCCCTCAGAAGTATTACAGTAATACTAATTGATTTATTAATTATGGATTTTATTTATACAGTATTAAATTCTGGTACAGTTTATCCTAGTTTAATTAAGTTATTTGAAATGAATGTCCAATAAATAGGTGTTTATGATCGTACCACTCTTGTTTTTTTATTATTTTATTTCGATTTTTATGTATCAGTTGATTTGTATTTATTTGAGTAACTTATAAGGTCATTTGGTCGTTCACTAATTGTGATATTTTTATAATTCTGAAAATGATCATTCGTTTTAATTTGATCTAATTTTAAGGTAAATCATGATTGTATTCCAAATTACCTTGTAATAATCATACGATTATAAGTTCACCAGCATGTTTATAACAACAGCATTTAAAGTGAAAAAATATATGGTACTAACAATCCCACATATATTAGGGAAATATCCATGAATACATTCTTCAAAGTAATTTATTTTTTTACACAGAATGAAGAGAAATATGGACCGTATCATCCTTAGAGTTTAATAGATTTGCACACTTCTATTTCCTTTAATGTTATTCAAGGATTTATCTTTAAAATTACACATTTTGGTTTGACAAGTGAAATCTAAATCCTCATTTTAATCTTGAAAAGATGGGATAGTTGGAGATACTGACTATCCATGGAAAGCACCACATTAAGACTATACTCCGATAAAGTCAGTAATGAAAATTCGCCTATTAACCCGACAGCGCCTTTTCATTCACTCTCTGATTCAGCTTTCCAGTATTGTTGGACCTCATACAAAAACTAGCTTGATTTAAAGAGGAAATTGTACTTGTAAAAAACTTCAAGTAAACCAAACATTTTTCTCGGCAATCTAGGCTAAGGTTTTTCCATGGTAATATAATCAAATATCAAAGTTATAGAACATAAATATATGGTTCATCGTTAACTATACACTAAAGAAGTCATCTAGTCATGTTCAAAATGTTGTTAATTGGATGTCGCAGTGCGTATGCATCATTTGGTGTGAAAGGTGGAGAAATTGTGATGAATGAATATCTGATGTGAGAAAATTAATTGACCATATATCTCCTCTGGTTATGACTGTTCATAGATTCAGACAATTCGATAGATATTATGGATCAAACGTGTCACAGTATGCATAACATGGGAATAAATAAACAAATAAAAGTAAGTTTGTGTCAAGCAAGCTGTTTGTTCATCGTATATTCAGACGAATTAACTGATTAGAATAAATGGAAGTACATCTTTGCTATCGGTACAATAATAGACGAATTAGAAGCAATAAAGTATGAAACGAAATACAGAATTACTTATTAATTACTAATTGCTATGAGATAACTGGTTGTATCCCATCTCTACTATTTATGTTGTTTGAGTTTGTTTATGTGTAAAGCTTCAACTGTTAATCTCTTTGAATGAAAAAAACATTTTTGAAGAATTCATATGCTGTTGGAGTTAAGTGTATGCCCAGACTCTTCTAATTTATATGGTACCACCAACCTGTTTCCTAGCGTGAGGTCTTCTGACGATTGAAGAATGTGCTTTAAGCGAAGTTTGTGCTCTTTCATCCTTACATTCGACTGTCGTGATGTCTCACCTATGTATACAACATTTCATTTGATCTCCTAGACACAATTCTGCTGTTATCCTTGAGGTATTGCGCCTTCCTTCCAAAGTTTCTTAGAGATATGGAATCACCGCCATGTGAACCCATCCTTTTGGTTTTTCTTTCCCATTATCTTCTTGACTTTTGTCCTTAATCATTTTTTTTACAAAGTTACTACCGTAATCGTTCATCATTAAAATGAACATAAACAAACTCAACTAAGATTACTTGTTATTCGGTTTGATATATATATATATATATATATATATATATATATATATATATATATATATATATATATATATATATATATATATATATATATCGAAACAACAAAAGGAAGAACCGTGTTCACAATAGCAGTGGAAAACTAAAACAATTCTGAAGTGAACAATAGAGAATGATGCAACATTGAAGTAAAAGTGTGTATATATTAGCTAGTAACTTAGCTTGGACCTCACTTTTGTCATTAGTAATTTGTTATGATTTTCCTACAAACACTGGCTAGAAAACATGCAAATCCTGATTTGAATCAGTAAAGTTATTGAAGACTTCATGAACTGATTATAATTTTAATCCGTGTTGTTGGATCTTTTCCAATCTACTTTCACACCGGCCTGTGTGACAGTATGTGATGAGGGTAATAATCTCGTGAAACAACCAATCATTTTTCTTTATGCCTGAGACTATTGCTAACTCATTAATTCTGTCGATAAGTCATCAGTTCTTTAGAGAAACCTATGAATTGCCTATAGCAGGCATCGTATCACACCATGACTTTAAACGGGCAAGAGAGATAAGAGATTCAAAACCAAACTGATACATTTACAGATTTCTGGTCCCAAAAATTTAGCTTTTTATTATTTTTACCAACTGAATAGTTATTAGATACTGAACATTTACCTAGTTGTTGTAACTAAAGTAGTCGTTATAATATTACAATACTATCTGGTTTGTCATGCATCAGATACTTGCGTAACATCCAAATGTCAAATCATATTAAGCTTTTGCTAATCCGTAATCATTGCTAACTAATTCAGTCCTGTATGATAGAAATGTAAGTCGAGATATACTTAGCCCTTTCCGACAAGCAGGAACAAGTTGATTTATAAAAGGCTGAGGTATATCCATCAGATAATAATTATAAATGCTATCTACGTGTGAGATTTACAACCCAACAGTTGAGGTCTGACTATTTAGACCAGCAAGCCGAATATGTGTCAGATAATATACAAACACATTTACTCAATTCAGCATAGTAGTTTGATAATAGTTATGTTTTAAATAAAAATAATATATTTGTAATATCACATTTTCTACTCATTGGGATATTACAAATATATTATTTTTATTTATAACAATGAACCCAATGCTCAATTTATTCGAAATTATCAAATCAAACCTTGGTAATGACACCTACAATAGTTATGTTTATTCTCACAAAACAAATAACCACATAAGATATTCGAGGTTAATTTTATGAAAGAACTAGAGAGTGCACTAACGTCATGGAATGAGTCGATAGTTGTCCCCATCTTTAAAAAGGGTTCACGTCGTTCCCGTAACAACTATCGGGGGATAAGTCTACTTCCGATTGCGTTCAATCTATTGGCTTCCGTCGTACTTCGTAGGTTGTTCAAAACCCGAGAAGGATTGACTCGCGAGGAGCAGGCTGGGTTTCGTCCTGGTCGAGGATGTATTGATCAATCTTCACCCTCCGCCAGATGTTAGAACACCGCCATACTTATCAAAGGCCAGCAATCGTAGTGTTTCTCGACATTAGGGCTGCCTTCGATTCGTTGGATAGGACTGTTCTCTGGGATTGTCTATTGAATAAGGGTGTGCCTGAGAAGTTTATTAACATCCTAAAGGCCTTATATACAAACACCTCAGTCAGAGTGAGGGCATACAACCACCTCTTTCCATTGTTCCATTCGAGCAGTGGGGTTAGACAGGGTTGCCCAATCTCACCATTCCTCTTCAACTTTGCAATCGATAACATTCTGGAAACAGCTCTGATGGATATAAGTAATGGCGGTGTGGATCTGTTGCCTGGAGAAAAACTTCTTGACCTTGAGTATGTGGATGATATTGTCTTACTGTGCGATAACGCCCAAGCCATGCAATCTGCACTTAATCAGTTGGCAATCAATGTCCGTAGGTACGGTATGTGCCTTGCACCTTCGAAGTGTAAAGTACTTCTACAAGACTAGTGGGATTCTAATACTGTACTCACCCTGGATGGTGAGCAGATAGAAGTAGTCGAGAAGTTCGTGTATCTAGGTAGCTGCATAAGTGCTGGTGGGGGTGTGAGTGATGAGATCAATGCACGTATAGTGAAAGTCAGAGCGACTAATGCCAATCTGGGCCATCATTGGCACCTTCGTGATGTTAGTCTGGCTGTAAAAGGTCGGATCTACAACGCGTCGGTGAGAGTAATTTTGCTCTATGCTCGTGAAACCTGTCCTCTCCGAGTTGAGGATGTTAGACGACTCTCTGTGTTTGATCACCGTTATCTCCGAAGGATTGCTGACATCCAGTGGCAACACCATGTTAGTAATGCAGAAGTTCGGGCACAGAGACAATAATCCAGTTGGTGTCACCATCTTGAAACACCGACTTCGGTGGCTTGGATATTTTTTACGAATGTCGTCCCAGAGAATTCCACCTCGTGCATTATTTACCGACTCTGGGACTGGTTGGAAAAAGCGGAGAGGTGGTCAGTATATGACATGGTGTCGTGGTATGAAAGAAAGCTGCAAAGGGCTGGCTTGTGTTGGTCCTTCACGACTCCCTGGCTGAGGTCCGATAGATGGTGCTATACAATAGCTAGAGACGCTATCATATATGGCTCAGAACAGAAGCCAGTGGCGATCCTGCTGTAACCTTCTTTTACTTTATTCGTAAGAAGTGGTTGCTTCTTCCTTAACTGAAAGATTTCTTCTGGTTGTACATTCCCGTTCCCCCATTATTACTATTATTATTACACTACCTTACACAAATCTGTTCATTATTGTTCTTTTTCTTTTACGCTCCTTACCCTTTTTTTCTTGTCTTTAAATTCTCATTGTTTTGTGTGGCGCATATATATTTGGTGCCCTCGTGTACCAATATTTATGTGTTCAAATAAATAAATAAATAAAACAGCTGAAAAACCATGGAAAACTAAAAAAAACATTGGGTTGCTGTTTCGTTCTAACTGTAACTCAGTTTTTTAAAAGTATTATACTTTCTACGAAACCTAAATGCTCTGGGTTTGGTTTTACGTGGAATTATGGATGCATAGTGTCAATAAAACGTGAATTAGATCGATTCAGACAGTCTCTGGTACTCCAGTTGATGTCAAACTATTTTAATATAAAAGGAAAACCTATACAACCCCTTCAAACTTAAACATAATCCCTTAATACTAATTAAAACAAGAACTTTGTAATAAAATACCGTAATAATAGAAATAAATTATGAGGACCTAAAAACAATAAAGAAAACATATTTTCTATTATCCTGATTTTGTTCACATTAAAACAAAAATATTGTTCAAGTTTGGGTATATCCATATGACATTTGATACATTCAGGACCATGTATCTTATACTTTGCAGTCTATCTTGACCACCATCCCATATTGTAACAAATAATTCGGTGGAAATTGAATGAAATGAGAATCTTATTACAGTAAATAAGTAAATAATAAAGTGAAGAAAATAACTAACAACAGTTTAATGTTTTAGTTGTATTAGCACCAACAATTCGATGAATAATATCAATAAAACGTGGATCTCCCATAATATTTACATGTTCAGCCCCAGGTAAAATGAAATATTTTATACCAGGCCAACGTTTACAGACTTCTAAACTACGTAGACTAACAGTTCCATCACCGTTCCCAGGAATCAACGCCGGTACTTGATCTGGAAATCCACTATGAAAGAAGTTGGGCGGTGAATAAACCATTTTGTCAGTGGTACTCAAATTTGATCCATGAATACAATAGATTTCATCAATATCACTTGGTTTTTCGAATGTATCGATTATAGATTTACTGTCCAACATCATCTGGAAACCTAAGGATAAAAATGTATAAGTGTGCAAAATAGTGTGACGATTTTAAGTAAAATAATTCTTTAAAAGTTTGCTCCATAAAAGTTTCTTTTGAGGATGTGAAATCCCCAAATAATACATTTAAGAAACCGGTTTTAAAATCCTCAAGTTGATTGAAAAGGAATTTTATTTATTGACTCTCAGTGTTTTTGTTCGATTTCGATTTGTTCAAAATGAAGTTAATTTGATGTATTTAAAATGTAAATTCATTGTCTTAAATAACGTACTGTGATTTATATTCAGTGAAAACTATTCCGTTCATAAATTTCAAACATTTTGTTGAGATATAACTGCCTTTTTCTTCGAAACATAATTACATTTCGCCAAGCCCCGTTTTGATTTGGAGATCGATTGAATGAAGTGGTGGCCGAAGAAACAAACACAGTAGTTTAGAAAATGTTTTTTGAGGAAATTAAGATAATCTCTACACTTACATGTCATAACAACTTACAACAATAGCAATAAAATTAATTCATTAACTTAATTAGATAGTTACTTCTTGTCGGTACACTACTGGAATCAACTTTTCGAATTTATAAATTTTCGCATGCAGACCTGCCCAGATATTTAAAGAAGGCTAAATAAGTTACTGAATGAACTTTACTGACTACTACGACAACTATTAATAACATCTTCAGCTAAGATTTAATACAAATTAAAACAGGTGAAGAGGCAGATAAAAACGATGAAATCATTTGAAAATATTTCGTGACGTATTATGTGGCACTAACATTCTGTGACTTCTACTAGTTTTGGGATTTAGTCATTCATAAACAACATATGGCTAGCGAAAAGTGTACATCAGACTAAAATCCCACACTAAACGTCAGTACAGAGAAAAAAAAGTGACTACATGAAGAGCAAATGAATGAAAAACACTGTATAAGTAATTGTAAAAAACAAAAGATAACACCAGAAAATACAGAATAAATGCATCAGCGCTAGTGCAACGGATTCTGAGCTGCATCAATTAAGGTTTCTCAACACAGATCCTGATTATTATCTTGAAAACTCACTCTAAAAATCAACTTTTCACATATTGTTCACATCAGCAGTATTTGATATGGTTTTAACATCTGCGAGATTTAGGTTTTAATATTTAGTTTGCCCAAAAAAATCATCAACACCTTTTTTGGTGGTTGTAAACAACAGATTTCTTTGATGTCTTAATTTGGTGGATAATCAAACCACCACTCAGTGAAAGTCTACGAAGAGCGGAAACAATGAAGGATAATTATTTGGAATAAACATCTTTATTATTTCCTTCGGTTCAGTCAGTTTTAGCTTCACAACCATTTACTAAAAAGAAGCAGTACGTGATCAAACGACGTGGATAATAATAACACCCTAGAATAACGATACATAAGGGTAGAAACCATTTTTGTATCTTGTCTACATAACATATTCCAGATCCGTTGGCTGGATACCATCAACAACAATTTACTGTCAGAGAACAAACCAACTTTCAGCTCATGATGAAATTAGAAAAAGACGTTGGAAGTACATTGCGGATATCCTCAAACTGCATCTCGAGGCAAGCCCTAACTTGAAATCCTGAAGGCAAAAGGAAAATAAGATCAAAGAAAATATTGCGGCGAGAATCGGAGGCATACATCTAAAGAATGAACAGTACTTGAAAAAAGCTGGAAAGAAGAGCCCAGGACAGAGATGGTTGGATAATCCTAGTTGATGGCCTGTGATCCATGAGCAGCAACCGGCGCAAGAAGTAAGAATAAAGATAATCTTTCAATAATACATCTAGTTGTTAAAGTGGTTGCAAATTACCTTAATACTCGATTTAGTATGTATTAAGATTGGTTCAACTTGATAATGATTTACACTACAGCTCAACATAAACTGAATCATTAATCGAAAACACACAGCAGTTGATAACTGACTTATCCTAATATACGGCATTTTAGTAGTACGCACATAAATTAAAGACGTTATACACGACGCTACTCAATTACTGACTTGAAATCTAATGACTTGGGTTTTCCAATGTTAGTAAATTCTTAATAAAAAAAAGATAACAAGTTAAGAGTCAGTCAGTAGTCAAGTTAAAATGAATAGACTGAATGTACAATATTCATTTGCTCACCGATTGAATAATTGACATCATGGAAGAAACGTTCGTAGTCATGAGCAGAATAGTTTGTTGTTGGCGTTATAATAAGGGGTTCCTTTGGTGACCACAAACGAGAATCCGGGAGGAGAAAAGCAAGAGAAGGTAGCGTGCGCTGAACAGGGCGGAAACTAAGTGGACTGCGTAAAAACACACCAAAGTTATCTCCTACAAAAATAGCAGCACATCTAAACAACGTTTAAAAATGACAGTTTTATTGTAAAAAGTACTTAGAATTTATTGTATTTGTTTATTTTAACACATAGATATTGGTACAAAGAGGCACCAAATACACACAAATTTCATTCGATATTTGTGAGGGCTGTGATACTGCCCGGGTGCCCGAACCGAAGCAGGTACTTACATTACCTATATATTCCAGAAAATAGTTGCAAACGTGGTTCACCAGAAAATATCAAACAGTTGCATGAGATTATTCACTAAAGATACATTATACTGACAGCTATAAATACGACTCGGTGACTAAAATAGAAGCGTTTCCCATATAATGGGTGGATTTCTTATTCTCACTGATAAATCCTGGTAATAAGGCTGGTAAAACTCCCCTGGCTGTTTGCTTCCTATGACATTACCACTGATAGAATATTGGATAAGGCTTCACAGCGTGACTGCACTGTAATGCCTTTATTTCAAGTATAAAGATCTAATCCTCGGCAAATATCGGAATAACAAACTTGATATCTTTAAAACATCATGTTACCTGATGCTTCAAGATATCAATATCATTCAATTACAAACTAAACCCAGGATATCAGAATCTGCTACAGCATACGCAGATTTGCTGGCAGTAACTACGAAGATTGCATACTCAAACAGCTGTGTCGTTTGATGCGACTCGAATAAGTAACATTCATATGAGAAGTCCGGGAATTATATCATCACTTTAGTTACAAACCAACAGCAACAACAATAATATATTGCGACAGGAAAAGTAAATATGAGACTTTAGATGCCTTTTATAAAACTGATATCCGTGAAATGTGTTAGTATACAATCAAAAAATACAGAATCGCAGGCTAAAAACCTTAGTTTAGTTTGTGAAGTAATAAAATAGATGTATGAATGAGTAGTCTGACAATGAAGATCAGAAGAAAGATAGCAAATTGCGGACAAATGTGCAGTACAACTGGTCCTACTTCACCGGCAGTGGAAATTGGTGAGAACCACGTGAACTTTTAGTAGTTGTATGGAGATTTTATTAACCATCAACCGGGTGTGATGAGTCTTTCAATATAAGCGTAGTGGTCAGCAAAATTACTCACTTTGCTGTCTATGGTTAGTCTAGGTAATGGAGCGGATGAAATCTAAAGTAACATTTTTCCTTTACAAATAGAAATGGAAATACTTTTGTATTGTTACTTATTGTGTTAATAAGACTATATTTTATCGGAATATTCAAACAAGAGCGTTATCTACCAACTAGGTTCATTAATGATTCATTAGACAAGTTAAGTATTGCCGGAAATTCATTTTATAAATAAGACTACAAAAAATTGAGAATTTTGAAAAATGAACAGCTCTAACAGGTAGGACCAGTTGGTTGACAAAAATGGTGAGAAATTTAAGTGATAGTTCCGCACTAAGTAATGGTGAGCAGATATGTACATCCTGGATAATAATCCATCGTAGTTCGAGTTAATGGTCTCTTTTTGTATTATAAGTGGAGTTGTATGCTAAAATTTTAAGTAAGACAAAAAAGCAATAAAGGCTGACACATTTGAACAAATATAATCGAATAACATAACGTACCACTTGCTTCGATTTTAAGAGCCTTTACTGAACCACCAAGAGGTGCACTGAGTGAGACAAAGGTTTTGACGTATTTGTTCTTCCAGCTTTTTTTCATTGACTTTAAGAAGTACATACCGTATTTAGCCCCCAAACTATGGCCAAGCAAAACAACAGACCGGTTTCCACCATTTTGATAAGTTTCCTCAATCAGGTGCATAAGTTTGTCATTAAAGCCCTCGTTTTCATCTGGAGAGAAAGCTAATTTATAAGCGTTAAACTAACTTGGAGCTTTACGGAAATCGAAGGGTGCACCGCGAATAGTCCAGTTGGATACAAAGAAAGGATCACGGCGCAATGACTCAATCATCGGACCACAATATTCAGTTCTGCTATGTCTATAACTATCCAAATTTTCAATAGACCACGTTTCACCCCAACCTGGGAAATATACGTCTGCGCTATCAGGATCTCTAGACTTTCTGGTGACTGGATCATAAACTAAGCTGAGACCCAATAAATCAAACAATTGTGAACCTTACCCGAAGTATTCATTTAGTTTTCCCGGTTCGAGGAAGTAACGTAGGTCTATCCATACTAAAAAAGGAGGTGACGTTGAGTTCTTTAGCTTGCTATACGCCTGACACCCTCCATCACCTGGGATTATTACAATTGGGTACTTTTCCGACTGGATATAAGCCCCAAAAGTAACAACGAAGAAGCAAATCTTGTACTAATAGTGAGAAAACGGAGTGCTTACAATAAATGTCCAAGGTAAGTGCCTCATACGATTATCATAACAAAAATATCACCTGATTTGCGCCGCGAACAACCTGAAGGACAATCACAAGCGCCAACTACAAATCTAAAGCGTTGCAGAGTTCAATAAGAGATGTGTTTCAAGTAATTCAAGTCAATTTCACGTCATTTTAGTGAATATCTGCCTAAGACTGGGTCATGATTTTCATTGAAGTCCATTTTGAACAACTGAAGTCAGTGATTGGCAACTTATCAGTTTGTTAAATGTTCATAATGGCCTGACTGGTCTGTTCTGGGGGCTGCAATTAAACGCAACTCAATTTCGTAAATGTGCCCTTCAGCTTAGCAACCAATCAGAATGTGGCGGGAATTATTATATCAGCCATCTTTGTACGTAATGGCGGTCGGCTATCTTCGCTCTGTGCTTCTTTTAGCTATTTCTTTTGTGTAGCTATGTAATTAATGTTTCAATGTGCTAAGATGCCGCAGTTAGTGTAATGTTCTACATGTTGGTGTGAAATTTACTTCGAATCAGCATTGTTTTTTGGGTTTTTGCTGCTTCTACTTTAGTCAATGTATTTCTTCAGTCAAGCTGGTTAGTCTTATGTTTTAAAATGAAGATCGGTTTTGTTTTGACTTGTTTTCTAGATATCCAAAGCCGAAGTTCGTTTTTTCTTAGCTGAAATAACTGTTGCTGCCTCCTGTGACTAACTGTCCGCGTGTTCATTCCTAACTGTCCTTTATGATGTTATCGGCAAAATGAAAGGGAACAATTTCCGGTTTTTAATTTTCTTCAGTATTGCGGACAACAATATCCCACCAACGAGTCAAACTAATACTTAGTGCCTAGCAGTAGGAGATGTCAGTATTGTTTTCGAAAGTACCCAGGCTTCCGACAACCACAGATGCTACCAATCTATTGCAGAGTGTTTGTTATGAAAAAATATGCCACATAGCAGTAATGGAGGGGTTGTACGCATTACGTAGTGCGTTAAAGCAAGCTTAACATTGAAAAGCCGGAAATCTGCTATCAGTGTGTAGTGTATGTTTGCTGTTTCGGCCACAAAAGGAAGCCGAAGGGTCATGATCAGGGAGTAAAAAGGTAACTAACTGTTATTAAGCTCACCTTTTTATAGACCATAATTCACCACTCGCAAATTTGTTATTTTTACAGTATGATGTCAACCGTTATATAATATGTTCACCTTTACGATGAAAAGTACTTGCAAATTCTCAACTTCATATTCGAATTAATTTGTGACAACTGTCTTCCAGTTTGAGTGCTTCGTACGCCCTAATAGACTAGATTCCTACATTATTCACAGTTCCAGTATAACTTTCTCACACAGTAAGTTCAAAGTAAACACTAGTCTTTCTAAATAAGCATGTTAAGCTAATATCCGTATTCTCTATTTCAGATGATCGATGAAGACATGTACCACGTGCATCTGTTGTATATTGTTATTTTACTCCAATTCTTACTGTTATATCTTCTGAAAAATAAAATTGCTATATGCAGCAAATACAGACTTATTGTTTTGATGGTGGTAGGGGGGTTCACTGGTTTTTTAGCAGGACTGTAGTAATATTCCCACTAAAGAGTTAAGTGAGTGCGTAGACCAATGTAAAGTACCATACAGGGTGCCTTTGAATTACTCGTGTTCCATTAGTGTCGGTAGAAGCATTACTTGCTTGTCATATGGCATTTGAATAAGAAGCTATGAGATTAGATGCAGGGACGGTTAGGATGTGTAACGCGTGTCCATCCATCAGTTTTCGTGGCAACTCACGGTGGCTAGAATAAGTTGTGAAAGGACCCGAGTCTGTAGGTTTCCCAAGAGAATGACGAAGATATGCACCAAATCACCTTATGAAGAACGCCTCCAATTACTTAACCTCTACCCATTAGAGTAAAGACGTCTTAGAGGTGACCTTCTAATGACTTACAGTATCTTTAACACTTCTGGGCATCCTCTTAAACACCTACTTAAACTTAGTATCAACACTAACCTAAGGGGTAACACCCAGAAACTGGAGACACAACATAGCAGAATGGACTGTAGACACAACTTCTACTCCTTATGAGTTGTCAAATGCTGGAATTCGCTGCTCGCCGAGCTAGACCATGCGACTTCTCATGAGTCCTTTAAGAGGCAACTAGATAGATTCTTAGGGATAAAATCATATTATGATTTACCAATTTCTTTTCCCTCTTTCATTGTTAATATACCTAGGTTCCTACCAGGAGGTTTTGGTAATCGCCTGCTACTAGACACGGAAGCCTGTTGAGCGAAAGCATCTACTCAGTCCACAACCATTTGAACACATGAACGAGGTGCTGAGAGGCTCGCTTATCACAAGTTTCTTGTAACGATTAAGTAGATAAAACAAAGTAGCCTTAGATTCAAAAATTTATTCAAGAACGTTCATTAAGAATCGAATATGAAACAAAGGTTGAAAACAAGTTCCAGTCTGAAAGTTGCATTTGTAATGTTAAGCTGCATTTTTTGTTGTTTTTTCCAAACGAAAGGGTAAAAGAAGTAGCTCAAAAAGTACTGGAAGTGGTTGTGAGATTAAAATGGACATCCAGCATCCTTTTTATAATCTGCTGTTAGTTGGGTCTCCCGTAAACAGATCCATAGAGCCATAGTTCTAAGGGCGAAACAGTTCTTAGGATCTGTGAAGGCTCACTCCTGTTGCATTCTGAATGAAAAAATAGTGATAAATTTAGTCGGAAATGTGGAATAAATAAATAAACAAATTACATGTTTTTTTAGCAAAGAATTTATGCAGTTGTGGTTTATCTTTAGTTCATGAATATTAGGTCAGGTCAGCTATTTATTGTGCAAAGCATAACATGGACTTAATACCGTATCTCAATGCTTTTATTATTTTGCTCTCATTTAAGTATTACCATCTATCTGCATCTAGTTTAACAGGGAGACATACAAGCAGATTTAGTGTTTGATGAACTAAGAGTCCCAGTTGTCAAAAAGATTCTTAACATTTGTCCACAGCCAACTGCATTTAATTGACACAGAACACTTATCTACTAACACTGTATACTGCTCTTCTGCGGGCAACTAAAAGCTCAGACGCTTAGCTATCTTGCTACCGATGTTATTGCTAAGGAAATTGTTTAATGACAGTGATCATGAAATACGGTCAGTGATAGATGTACAATCTAGAAATAAACACCAAACATACTTATCGCTTATAATGTATGACAGCAACAGTACCAAAAGTACTTTTTTCCAATTTTTAATCAAACTGATTTGAATCAGTATACTCATCAGAAACAGGCAACTCTACTTACTAGACTGATCAATTTCGTTACAGGCTTCAAGCACTATACTTAAGTATAGCATAATTCTTTCAACTAAACTGAATTATACGACAACCAAGAATACTAAACTAAGCAAGTGTCATAGTTATTGTTTCATTTGCACAGGCATATTGCTTAAAGTAGTTAAATGGACATAATTAAGACGATAAAACAAAAACACGAAATATAGGCCAATTGAACTTACCGAACAGAAGACAAAGAATATATATATTGCTTTCCGACTGAAAACAACAGGTAGTTGTTCATAAAAACATAGTTTATAGTACAATAAACCTTTCTACAGTAAAATCATGCACTGACAGTCTATCTGGAAACAATCAACTATGTGAATAAACTCACTATGACTTGAGATATCATCCCAGTATGCAATGAACGTGCAGTGTAACGCAGTCGAACGTGGCGAATAAAAATATGAAAAAAGATCAAAATTAACTATATAATCTAGTTATTTAATTAAAAATACATTATGAAATGTCAAAATCTGTGGTTACTTGAACGCACAGATGACCGGTACATTAAGTTTACATGGTTGCGTTGCGGATAAGATCACCCGTTCTGGGTGGTCCGAAATGGCTGCCATCTGTCTTCTGAATGAATGAATGCTTTGGGTGTCGGATGCGTGTCCAAAGAAACAGTTTTGATTTGAAATTTCTGAATGTTCATCGTGATGTCACGTTTTTGGAGTTGTTCGTTAAAACGGTTCAGATCCTGGAGTTGAAATTCTCTATCCTAACTCGCCACCAAGCAGTCACCAAAATGTACATTCAAGAGGTTGAGAACTCTGGCTTCAACATCGATGAATCTCTGAAACGTTTGTGTATTGCTTTTTAATCTGAATGTTATGTGCGAAAGCTTTGTAGAGCCTGACGTGTGGATAGCAGATTTCGTAATGTCACCTGAAGTCACAGTAATTTGGCCATACTCTTAGACAAGATCGATTTTCGATAAATCGACTGCGATTTCTGGGCTGGGTGTCAGGTCATGGATTTGTAGCATCGCGTAGCGATGGGAAGCGATTTTCGTATTAAGTCGCTGATAATCATTGGTTAGACACCAACCATCTGTCATTTTTAGGGACCATGCGCGTGCAGTTGAATTCGTTTTGGGCCAACTTCAGCTTATCGAGAGCTATTTGGCGAGTTTTCGAAAATACGGGTTATCCTGTAGTCGTAATGCGGTGTGTAATATTTTTGGCAACACAGAAATTTCAATCTTGTTGTATAAAGTTCAGGGTACTTATCATGTGTCTGTCGATCGATTGTATGTTCAATCATGTCTGGGCATAACCTACAACACAAACATATTATTTAGTATTTTCGTCTACTAATCTTCATTCGCTCGAGTTGGTGAGCAGAGTATGGTGTTGTAACACGTCTGTATCAACGACTAGAATAGAAACATCTGTCCCAATGAAACTACAGTGAAGAGGTTGGTGTAAATGATCGTTAAGATAATAATATATCTTACTGTGTGTAGCGGTCAATTTACCATTTGATTCTTGTAAGTTGAAGGCAGGATCTCGTAGTCGGTCGTGAGAGAAAGTTCGTCAATACATCAGTGATGTGTGACAGATGCTTGTTTCCACCTACCTCAGCTGCTGTTAACACACGCCTAATGGGAAATTCCCCGAACGTTTTGTCGTGATAAAAGGTTTGGGACTAGGGATACTTTATGGTTTATCGCAATTTATGGAAGACTTAGCGTTCTTATTGAGGTACAAAGCCGATCGGAATGATCTGTTTCTCGTGATCTAGAGGCAGATCTTTTTCATGATTGGTTCCGAGGGGTTTAAGAGGTTCTGCGATAATGATGAGTATTTAGATAATGAGTGAGAGTATGACAGAGATCTGTAAAGTCTTTTGTGTCGTTTGAGGATTTTTACTGACAGAATAAACCGCAGTGATTGGATTTTGGGTGATCTTCGGAGTCCGATCAACAGGCTCAGCCAATTTGTCTACGTCGTCATTTTGGGATGAAGCAAGAACATTATACACCTGTTGGAAGGGTTTAGATAAGCAGAGTTATCTAAACAGGTCTTCATCGAAAATCCGTTGATCATTAACCCCAAACACACATGGCAACTTTTCTTTTGCCAAGCTATGTTGTAACTTTGTGTTGTGGAACAGCAATTTCAACCGCTGACGATCTTGGATACCTAATCCTTACAATCAGTTCAATTTTGGAAGTTTCTATGTGCTTAAGTGATATCAGTGACTTCTCAGGACTCGTTTATTAGAGATCTTAACATTTTAATGATTATACACGCAATGGGAGTTTGACAACACCCTTGCCAATAATACTTGTATAATCGAAGTATGCAAACATAGTGAAATCAGAAGTCAAAAGTGAGAGGTTACGAAGTTTGCTACCCACCGTTTGACGAAGGTGCAGGTCACTGCTTCAGTAGTAATGTCCTTGATAGACAGTGCTTTCGCCCATCGTGTGATACGGCACGATTGAACGATCGCAGTCTGTAGATGTGTTGCATTGTAAGGTTTCCTTACCAGTTCCCATCTGTTTAATACACAGTTTTATGGTTGAAGAAGGGGGGATCTTATCCGCAACGCAACCATGTAAACTTAATGTATCGCACACTGTCATTTGTGCGTTCAAGTAACCACAGACTTTGTCATTTCATAATGTTTTTTTTAATTAAATAACTAGATTATGTAGCTAATTTTGCTCTGTTTTTTATTTTTATTCGCCACGTCTGACTGCGTTACACTGCACGTCCATTGTACGCTGGGATGATATCTCAAGTCATAGTGAGTTTATTCACATAGTTGATTGTTTCCAGATAGACTGTCAGTGCATGATTTTACTGAAGAAAGGTTTGTTGTACTGTAAACTATGCTTTTATGAACAACTACCTGTTGTCTTCAGTATCAAAGCAATATATATTTCCTTTGTCTTCTGTTTGGTAAGTTCAACTGGCCTATATTTCGTGTTTTGGTTTTATCGTCTTAATTACGTCCATTTAATTACTTTAAGCAACATGTCTGTGAAAATGGAACAATAACTATGACATTTGCTTAGTTTAGTATTCTTGGTTGTCACATAGTTCAGTTTGGTTGAAAGGATTATGATATTCTTAAGTGCTTAAAGCCTGTAACGAAACAGATCAGTTTAGTAAGTAGAGTTGCCTGTTTCTAATGAATATACTGATTCAGATCAGTCTGATTAAAAATAGGAAAAAATGTGCCTTTGATGCTGTTGCTGTCATAAATTATAAGATAGCGATAAGTATGTTTGTTGTTTATTTCTAGATTGTACATCTATCACTGACCATATTTCATGATCACTGTCATTAAACAATTTCCTTAGCAATAACATCGGTAGCAAGATAGCTAAGCGTCTGAGCTTTTAGTTGCCCGCAAAACAGCAGTATACAGTCTTAGAAGATAAGTGTTCTGTGTTTCAATTAAATGCAGCTGGCTGTGGACAAATATTAAGAATCTTTTTGACAACTGGGACTTTTAGTTTATCAAACACTAACTCTGTTTGTATGTCTTCCTGTTAAACTAGACGCAGATGCATGGTAATACTTAAATGTGAGCAAAATAAAAAAAGCATTGCGTTACGGTACTAAGGCCATGTTATGCTTTGCACAAATAATAGTAGCTCACCTTATCCAATATTCATGAGCTCAAGGTAAATCACAACTGCATAAATTCTTTGCTAAAAAACATGTAATTTGTTTATTTATTTATTCCACATTTCTGACTAAATTCATTACTATTTTCTCATTTAGAATGTAACAGGAGTGAGTTCACAGATCTTAAAAACTGTTTCGCCCTTAGAAACATGGTTCTGTAACGGTAAATAAATCCCCAAACTATTTACCACTACAGCCCTATGGAGCTGTTTACTTGAGAACCAACTAAGAGCAGATTATAAAAAGGATGCTGGACGTCCATTTTAGTTTCACAACCACCTCCAGTATTTTTTGACTTCTTTTACTCTTTCGTTTGGAGAAAAACAACAAAAACTGCGGCTCAACATTACCAATACAACTTCTAAATGGGAACTTGGTTTAAACCTTTGTTTGATATTCGATTCTTAATGAATGTTCTTGAATAAATTTTTGAATCTAATGCTACTTTGTTTTACCTACTTAATCGTTGCAAGAAACTTGTGATCAGCGAGTCTCAGCACCTAGTTCATGTGTTCAAATGGTTGTGGACTGAGTAGATGCTTTCGCTCAACAGGCTTCTGTGTCTAGTAGCAGGCGATCACCAAAACCTCCAGGCAGGAACCTAGGTATATTACCAATAAAAGAGGGAAAATAAATCGGTAAATCATAGTATGATTCTATTCTTAAGAATATATCCAGTAGCTTGGCGGGCAGCGAATTCCAGTACTTGACAACTCCTAAGGAGTAGAAGTTGTGTCTACAGTTTCTGGGTGTTACCCCTTTGGTTAGTGTTGAAACTAAGTTTAAGTAGGTGTTTAAGAGGATGTCCAGAAGTGTTAAGGATGCTGTAAGCCATTAGAAGGTCACCTCATAGACGTCTATACTTTAATGGGTAAAGGCTAATTGATTGGAGGCGCTCTTCATAAGGTGATTTAGTACATATCTTCGTCATTTTCTTGGAAAACCTGCAAACTCGGGTCCTCTCACAACTTATTCTAACCACCATGAGTTGTCACGGTAGCTGATGGACGGACATGCGTTACACATCCCAACCGTCCCAGTGTCTAGCCTCATAGCTTCTTATTCAAATGTCATATGATTAGCAAGTAATGCCTCTACCCACATTAATGGAACACGAGTAACTTAAAGGCACCCTGTGTGGTACCTTACATTGGTCTACGCACTCGATTAGCTCTTTAGTGAAAATATTACTACAGTCCTGCTAAAAATCCCATAAACCCCCCTATCTCCATCAAAACAAATAAGTCTATATTTGCTGTATATAAAAATTTTATATTTTAAAAGTAAGATATAACAGTTAGAATTAGAGTGAAATGGCAATATACAGCAGATGCATGTGGTACATGTATTCATCGATTAAATGAAATAAAGAATATGGATATTAGCTTAACAGGTTTATTTAGAAAGACTAGTGTCTACTTTGAATTTACTGCGTGAGAAAGTTATACTAAAACTACAAATAATGTAGGAATCTAGTGTAGAACGGACAGAGGTATAATAAATTAGAATAAATTCATATTATATCTTGTTAGTGAAATGAAGTCAGAGGCTCCATATTAGAGAATGTACTAATAAAGAACAATGAGTTGTGATGTTTAACAAGTTGGAGTAAGCTCACACGAAGGGAAGGAAGTCAAACCCTCTTCAATAGATTGGTAGTATCTCTGACTTCGTCTATGGTTATCGGATGTCTGAGTTATTTCGAAAACAATACTGGTATCCCCTACTGCTGAGCAATCAGTATTAGTTTGACTGGTTGGTGGAATAGTGTTGTCCATAATACTGAAGAAAATTAAAAACTGGAGATTGTTTCCTTTCATTTTGCCGATAACATCATAAAGGACGGTTAGGAACGAACATGCGGACAGTTAGTCACAGGCAGCAACAACAATTATTCTAGCTAGAGAAACGAACTCCGACTTTGGATATCTAAAAAACAAGTCAAAACAAAGCCGACTACCATTTTAAAACATAAGACGAACCAGCTTGGCTGAAGAAATACATTGAATTGATCAGCAGCAGCAAAAACCCAGAAAATAAAGCTAAATCAGAAGAAAATTTCGCTCCAACAATTAGAGAATTACATTAACTTCTGCATTTTAGCACACTAAAACATTAAATTACATAGCCACGCAAAAGAAATAGCTGAAAGAAGCACAGAACAAAGAAAGCCGACCGCCATTGCCTACAAAGATGGCGGATATAATAATTCCCGCCTCATTCTGATTGGTTGCTAAGCTGAAGGGCACATTTACGAAATTGAGTTGCGTTTAATTGCAGCCTTGAAGAAGATATGTCGCGCTGGAGATCAGTGTCTTCTTGAAGCTGGAATAGTTCACGAAGGTCGATACCTTAGAAACCGTTCAAGGAAGTCTTACGAGACAGGGCGTATGCAACTACATTGCTTACCCCAGAAATGTGTTCTATATGTGAAGTAGACAGCGAAATTTATTACAGTTGTCGAGAATCTCGTGGGTAGTACTTAACTGAAGACGAGCTAAGAGAGAAGGTGAGAGGTTTATGATTGGTGAACATAATGAATCCTCTGTCTTCCACAAATTATTGAAAGTGCCTTACAGCAAAATACATGGTTAGAAGTTCCCTATCGAAAGTACTTTGCCACGTTCCGGCGTCTTGCAACCGTCTCGAGTAGAATGCCCAAGGTTACCAGGTGTTATTTACAAATTGTTTTAACACTCCACCGATTGTCGAGTACAACGCGTCAATTGCAATACTAGTGGGTTCTCTGGTGTTCTGGTGCGTGAGCAGTGTTGCGTAGTTGCTTGACTGCGATAGGTTCTGGGTAATCAAAAATGGCCGCCACTTTGCTTTTTAGAGGTCGGTTGACTTGAGCATCATTAGTATGTCTGAGAAAGTCTAGAAAGTCGTTTCCGATTTGGCAAATCTGAGTGTTATAGTGGTTCTGCGTTTTTGTAGACATTTAAAAATAACATCTACTTGTTGGAGATATTTTCCGTCCGAGTTTGAGATCAAGCGGTCGTCTACATACACGTGTACGAAGTAGAGAGCTAAGAAGACGTCGTTGATGAATTTCCTTAACCGAAACGCATGCGCGACAATCCATAGATGTCGAATGTGGAATGATAGCGGTTTTGAGGATATTGTCAGCAATCATTGGGATTTGGTTATATTCTTTAACTGGAACGATTTTTGGAAAAAAAACATTCGTACCTTTCGTGGTAGCCATCAAATCGTGAATGTGAAGCAATCGTTAACGATCGAGAGTGGTTTTCGTGTACAATCGTTGACAGTCACCATTTGAACGCCAGTCATTGATATCTTTTTTAGGGACCATTTGCAATAGAGATGTCCATGAACTATTAGATAGCCGAATGATTCCAAGTCTATTGTATGGTGGAATTCATTTTTGGTCAACCTAAACTCTTCGTGAGCCAGTTGACGTGCCTTAGAAAATACCGTTGGTCTTGTGGCCGTCATGTGAATCCCAACTTTGCTAGTTACACAGAACCGTTCCTTTTGCGATTGGTACTGTTCAGGGTTTGTGTAAACCCACGTTAAGATACAGATATCACTCACCATATGTGGCGATTGACTTCCCACTGGCCGCCTGTAAGTCGAAAACTGTTTCATGAAATTGATCGTTAGAATTTGGAGGAAGAACGCCAATTTTTGCGGATTTGGTTACCACTACAATACACTTAAAGAAACTGTTCTGATCAAGAAAAAGCAGATACTATGACAGACTATTTCGGAACAGTTTTCATTAAAGAGCCTCTTCTAAAAGAAGAACGAGACCCAAGTATATAATCAGCATAGACTTTGGTCAAGACGATGTGCTTAAGACTCTTAGCACCTTATACACGGTAAAGTGAACAGGACCAAATGAACTAAAACCCGAAATCCTAAGACAAAATACTTACGTTACTTACGCCTGCATAGGCCGCCGACCAACATTCTCCAATCCACTCTGTCATGGGCCTTCTTTTCCAGTTCTGTTCAATTTTTGTTCCTTTTTCTTATTTCTGTCTCCATTTCTGGACGTTATGGGTTCTTTGGTCTACCTCTCCTTCTTTGGTCTCGTGAGTTTCAGATGTGGGCTTGCCCTGCGATGCATTTGGGTGTTTTCCTCAATGTGTATCCTATTCACTTCCAACGCTTCTTCCTGCTTTCTTCCTCCGCTGAGATCTGGTTTGTCTTCCCACAGTAGGTTGTTACTGATAGTATCTGACAAACGGATCCAAAGTATTTTGCGTAGACAACTAATAATGAACACCTGTATCTTCTGGATAGTAGCTTTCGTCGTTCTCCAACTTTCCGCCCTATACAGTAGAACTGTCTGAACATTTGTTTTGAAAAATCTGACTTTGGCGTTGTTGACAGTTGTTTTGACTTGCAGATGTTCTCCAATTGTAGTATGCTGCTCTTGCTTTGCCGATCCGCGCCTTCACATCTGCATCAGATCCACCGTGCTCATCGATGCTGCTGCCGAGATATGTAAAGGTTTTTACATTCCCCGAAGCTTCTCTACCAAGTGCGATTTGAATGGTGCATGTTGTGTTGTATCGGAAAATGTTGCTTTTCCCTTTGTGTATGTTGAGACCTACGGCTGATGAGGCTGCTGCTTCACTGATCGTCTTCTCCTGCATTTGTTGTTGCGTTTGCGTTAGGAGGGTCAGGTCATCTGTGAAGTCTAGATCGTTCAACTGCATCTTAGATGTCCACTGTATCTTGTGTTTGCCCCCCCCTAGATTTTGACAGTCTTTATGATCCAGTCGATCACCAGGAGAAGAGAGAAAGGGCGAGAGTAAGCGATCTTGTCTGACACCAGTTTTCACATCTAACGAGTCTGTGAGCTGTCCTCCATGCACAAATTTGCACTTTAACCCATCATATGAATTCCAGATGACGGTGAGCATTTTCTCTGGCACGCAGTAGTGTCGAAGAAGCCTCTATTGTGTTCTGTCCACGCCATCAAATGCTTTCTCGTAGCTAATGAAATTGATGTAGAGTGATGAATTCCATTCAATTGTTTGCTCCACAATGATCCAAAGTGTTGGGATTTGGTCGGAATCGAGCTTGTTATTCTCGAAGTTGGTCGTCTACTGAGTCATTAGTTCTGTTTAACAATACCCTGTTGAAGGCTCTCCCGAGTGTTGAGAGAAGCCTGAGACAAATCGCACAATATATTTCAGCTCCACTAATTGTGATATTCAATATGTCAATTGACCAAGGTGTGTTACCTACGGACTAGAAGGGTACAATCGTCACTCTAATACATAAACCAGGACCAAGACAACTTACGCCGAACAACAGACCTGTTAGCCTCACTAGTGTTGTGGTTAAGTACTGAAAAGAATAGTCAAAAAGACTATGATGACATTCGCGGAAACCAACTACTTGTTGAAAACTGAACAACATAGCTTCAGAAAAGGTTTATCTTGCACAACAAACCTCTTTATAGTAAGGGAGCATGGATAAGGCCTCTAGACAATGGAAAATCAGTGGATGTTGTCTACACAGACTTCAGCAAAGCATTTAACAAGGTGCTAACAAGTAAACTCCTATTGAAGCTGGAAAATCTTGGCATTGTCAGACATCTCGGAAAATGGCTAAAGGATTTCCCAGCAGATCGCACACATAAAATAAGAACAAATTCCAAGTGCTTCACCTGGAGACAGGTACTTAATAGCGTATCCCAAGGTTCTGTCCTAGGTCCTTTACTTTTTGTACTGTGTGTAAATGATCTCCCGAATAACATGAGACGCAGATGCATGCTCACTTCAGGCAGACTTAAATATTGCAATTGGCTGGTCTAAAGAGTGGCTGATACTTATCAACACGTCGAAGTGTATCTACATGCACTTTGGGAATACAAAGGTAAATTGATACATCGTAGGGGGAGTTCCTGTACTCATGGTCCATCTCATGAGGATCTCTGAGTGACAGTGAGCCATGATCTTAAGACCAAGACCCACTGCTGGGAGATTGCAGCTAAGGGTTTTTGGACCCTCTGCGCTTTAAGAGCGATCTTCACCAAGTTAAACACTACCATGTGCATTACAGTATACACAACCGTAGTAAGAACTAGGCTTAAGAACTGCGTCCAGGCTGCAAGCTCCTGTTTAAAAGTTGATTCTGATATCCTGTAAAAAGTAAAGTGGGCAGCTACCCGTGCAATTCCAGAACTCCGGGGTTTACCATACAAATAGTGGTGAAGATGACACAGGTATTCAGTGTTTGACAACACTTTTACCAGTAACACCTTCTAATATAACTCGTACCCACCAAGAGAAATCAAAAGAGAGAATGGTCGAGATCAGAAGTTGTATTTGACGGTTGCCAATATATCGGAATTATCTGATCTAATCTGGCTAGCGATTGCAGTATCAGTTGAGCACGGCGTTCCCACACGTGGTCTGGTGCGGATGCATGACCAAGCGTCTTCAGCTAGGTGAGTCCATTAAAACTAATCTGGTCGGCATCCAATGTCGAAAACTTACAGAGCTATTTGTTTTGGGGATTTATTTACCGCTACAGTGGCTTGAAAAGCTAGACCTTTCTACTCTATCCTATCATAGATTAAGAGGTGATCTGATTTTGATGCACAGAATACTAATAAATGATTTTGGATCTATTATACTCTCTTTTTCTTCGCACTAGATCGGAACATCTCAAAGACATAGCAGGAAAGCGAAGAATGAACAAAACACCCATGGCATACAGGTTTTCACACTGAGTCATCAATTCTTGAAACCTGTTACCCAGAACGGTGATATCTGCATATTCAATTGGCCTATTTGAGAGAAGACTAGACACTCACAGAAGGATACTAGAAAAGGAATAACATAGGCCGCAGGCCTTCTGTTTTTGATACACAAATCTGAATACATTACACTGTAATTTACTAATATTTCTCTTCTGTTCGTTCAATATACCTAAGCTTCTTTCTGAAAGCACCAGTGATCCACTGTACTAGATACATAATTCCTCTAAGTGAAATCTTTTTCTATTGTTCATGACCATTTGAAACAATGGGATAATGATTGGTGATTGAAGAGGATTTTTGCAGCGCGCCAAATGGTAAAGTGGTGACCTCCCTGTTGACTTTATGGTATTTTTCTAATTACCTTTGTCCTTATCTTTTCTCTAGCCTAAGGTACAAAGTATTCACGAGGCTTCCATCAGCTACGTTCTTGTATTCAGTATTCTTTCACAAAGTGGCTGGTGAAATTCGTGCTTAGTGTTTCGGGTGGAGCAGAACTATGGACTGTAACGACGTTAGATTACCGCAACAAAATATTGCCATCTTCTATCCATTAGAGAGCAAATAATACAATTTAACGACTTATCCTGCTAAGGCGACGAGTCAGGACTAGCGTGTAGAGTTCGTGTTTCGTCATTAGCTGACAAGCTGAGATTCATATGGTTGCAAAGTATTCGTGCATTAATGTTGGATTATGTTTGTTGTGGAAACTTCATCCCTATCTTGAACATTGTGAGTGGCTTAACTACGTGCACGATATCTTGTGTCGCGAAAATTATAGAGTACTTATTCGTCAAATAATCACTGTTTTCATTAAGGCATCAGAAATAATATTTTAGTGTAAGATTGAAACTACTTAAGTCATTGTTAGATGTACTTCGTGTCACTCACTCAAACTCCGTCCACTACTTTACTACCATAGGTTTAGTGTGTGTGCGTTTGCAAATGAAAAGTGTATTGCTTGAAGTTTGAGTTTAAATATTCTAGCTGTAGTTCCACCACCTGTAACTAGGTATCAGTAGTTGTTTGTGATTTGTGCTAAGCGGACTAAAGTTTACTGACGAACAAGATCATTTAGAATGGGCGTTAAATAGTTTCTCAGGATGTTTGTACTTTACCAGTGTCGTTTAAGATCAAGAATTTCTTTCCTGCTTCTGTAACAAAAAAGCTAAAATAAAGACTAGAAAGGCACCACACGTAGGTTTGCATACTCATCAATGGTTTCGGACAAGTGAAAATACATTTCATTTACTTTTTGAATGTTTAAATATTACGAACTGTGAAAACGCTAACTACATTGCCTCCAAACAATTTTTGTCTTTTTTAGCTGTTCAGAAGGGTTGCCATATTTCGACTTCCAAGTCAACTACGGAGTATTCGAACTTCGACAAGGTGTCTGACGGAACTCAAGCTTACGTTTGCTTCATCAGCCCAAGCCTTTTACAACAATGTCGCGGTAAAGCAAGTTGACGTTCCCACTTTAAATGGTCGTTTCGGTGTTTTGGCTGAACATGTCCCCACAGTGGGTTGTCTAAAACCCGGTATTGTGGCAGTCACTGAAAATGACGGAAGTGTAAAAAAGTATTTCGGTACGTTTCGTCTACCTAGTAAGGGAAATAATTCATTAAGTTTTATTGTTAATGATACTGGTTAAGAATGCTAAGTCAGTCAGTCGGCTACAACGTAAGACCTGGCACATATATGCATCGGTCTAGGTTGCCATACCTCATTAGCACAACAAGATGAACACCGAATTCATAGTAGTTAATTCAATGGTGGTAATATATAAGAGAAAGATTGCATATAATGATATAGTACAGTTAAAAGAATTAGTTGGTAAAAAGAAAGATATGAAGCGATTTTAACCTCAAAGTTCAAGGGAAGACAGAGTGTATACACCTATGCCATTGTGATCGATTCAGAGCCATCTCACATAGAATCTCAAACCATTGGTTATGATAGTCTCGCGGACCCCAACCAAGTAGTCTGCATCTACCAACATGGCTAATATTAAAGTTATTGACTTCGAGCACTGATGTTAGGTAATTTTTATTGCACTAATAACCCATTCAAATGATTCTCTACCCTTAATATTGATGTTAGTTTTAGCATATACGAGTCACCATTTCCAATAATCACAGTGACAATTAACGGAGTGGTTCGTGTTAATGTGATCTTATACTTCACCAGGTTATTCTGTTTAATCGCTTTTGGCTCCTAGTGTATGAATGTCTTTTAGTTGTAAGAGCGGAACCACATGAAAAATATCGATCGCTAGAAGTAGTGATTCATCTTAACTGCACAACTAACGACCAGCGTAATGTAAGTTAAGTATACATATAGAACTAGAACTCAAAATCTGGTGCATCAAGATAAATCCAGAAATAGTTTTGAGGAAACTCCTGGGGAAGGTCTTAGTCATCAAAGCTTTATGTAGTCAATCCTAGTCAACGTAGAGCCTGACGTCACTCCGATTTGCTATGCCGAATGAGCACAACGAGATGGCTACCGAGGGGGTTAAAATAATAGCAATAGTGGGAAATAAAGACCGAGTGTTTTCTCAAAAGGTATTAAAATATGGATGTATAAAGGATTATTGAAGCTCAAGATCTTAAGGAAAGTAAAGAACGAATGGATCTGCACCATCGGTATCGGCTCTGATATAACATCTCCGAACACTGATCACGATTATTGCTCAAATCTACACCTATCAACATGGCTCGGGCTAACAATAAGTAGCTTCATGAACTGATGCTATATCTTGGTTTGGGGACACTTTAACCTTCCTTCAATCTTATTCTACTAATGCGAGTATTCATTTAATAGTTTGTACTTAGTGTCTTGAAGGTGACTAAAGTTGTATACATTACATTTTATAGTATAGATATTTCGTTACTTCAATTATCATGTGCAATGGACAAGCCACTTAGCCAGTACTTTTACTCACCCTACTTCCACTTTTTTTAAGACTTGGCTGTCGCGATTATCATTTTGAACTCAACTGGGTGATATACTTGCCACTTCGGTTCCTACCATATCAAGCAGACTATTTGGAAGGTGGCGAAATCAATAACTATAGTGGTAGTAATAATAGTAATAATGAGAAAAGCAGTTCAGTTAAGAAAAATACAAGCAAAAAATTCTTCCAGTTAAGGGAGTTACTATTTTATAAGGAAATGAAAAGAAATTTACAGCAGGATCGCCACTGACTTCCATTCTGAGCCATGTCTGATGACTTCTCAAGGCCGTGTTGCAACATCTCTAGGACCTTAACCAGGGGTCCGTGAAGAACCAACAGAAGCAAGTCCTTAACAGCGCCGATACCACATGTCATACACTGGTCACCACTTTTTCCAGCTGGTCCCAGCATTGGCAAACATTTTATTTATTTATTTGAACACATATATTGGTACAGGAGTGCGCCAAATATATATGCGCCACACATTGCACAATGTGGAATTCGCTGGCACACAAATCAGTGGAGGGTGATGATACAATCAATACATTCTCAACCAGAACGAAAACCAACCTGCCAATGTAATTCGGGTTTTGAACAATCTGCAAAGTATGACGGAGTCCAGTGTTTTGGACTCAATCGGAAGTAGACTTATTACCTGATAGTTGTTGCATAGGTGATGTGAACCCTTTTTAAAGATAGGGACAACTATCGACTCATTCCATAATGTTGGAAATTTGTCTAAGGTAGGCAACTTTACTCTCTATTTTTATTTTGTCATGCAATTGCAGCCAATGCTCGTCTATACTTTTCGGTGGGATGGTAGCTAGCCTTGAACCTAGCTCGATTTAATATTTAGTTGAAACAGAAGGTGCAACCAATTCGCTGACGACGACATGGACTGACTGCGAGAAAGAAACAAGCATGGTGATAGATTTGCAATTTATGTGCATTCAGGAAAGTGGTTATTTGCGGTATAATATTCCCCCACAAACGCATACACAAGACTACACAGGTATCACCGAATTACACCACACTACACAGAATCAAACCAATCATATCAGCATCACTAAGAAATTCAGAAGGTCAATGGAAGACGTGAGAACCAAGAGAGCAGCGAATATAGCCTGAGATCACCAACTGGTTGTCGCTAAGATGAAACTGAATCTAAAGAAGCAATGGACAAATGAGGAATCAGGATTACAAAGGTTCAATACAACCTTCCTTCGATATACTGACAAACTCAAAGAACTCAAGATATCTCTCAACAACAGGTTCCAAGTCTTACAAGATTTAAGAGAGTCGGAGACTACTATGAAGGACGATTAGAAAGGGATCAAAGAAGCACCAACTCCAACGTATCAGGAGGTTCTGAGCCTCAACAATCATCGTCATAACAAATGCATCTCTATAGAAACCCTGTTTCGTATTCGAAAAAGGAAGAACAAGAAGACAACAATTAACAACAGCCGAACGAGAACAGAGAGAGTTGAGACACAGGCTGAATACACTGAGACAAACAAGCAATTGAAGAGGAGCATTAGAGCTGACAAGTGGAAATACGTGGAAGACCTAGTAACGACAGCAGATATAGCTGCGAGAGAAGGAAGGGAAGTATAGTAAACCAGAGAGATCGGTCAAGGATAAAGAAGGCAAGCCATTCACTGCGATTCAAAAACAGAGAAACACATGAGCAGAACATTTTGAGCAACTCAGCCTCAGTGAATTCACTGTACATCAAAGCAGCACACACAGACATGCCTATAGATGTCACTTCACCAACGATCGAAGAGATCAGGATGGACATCGAACAAATGAATAGCGGGAAAGCAGCAGAACCTGACAATGTACCATTCGAAGCACTGAAGTCAGACTTAGAAGCAACTGAAAGTATGCTTCATGTTCTATTCAGGAAGATTTTGAAGGAAGAACAAGTGCCACCGACAGACTGGGAAGAAGGATACTTCATCAAGATCGCAAAGAGAGGAGATCTGAGCAAATGTGAGAACTACAAAGGCATCACACTACTACTGTCAGTACCACGAGAAGTTTTCAACATAATGTTACTGAACCGAATGAAAGATTCAGTAGACGCCTAGCTTCGAGATCATCAGGTCGGATTCCGTAAAGACCGGTCGTGCACGGACCAAGTTGTGACACTGCGGATCATCATTGAACAATCAATCGAGTGGGGCTCGTCACTATACATAATCTTCCTTAGCTATGAGAGGGCGTTTGACAATGTGGACAGGAGAACCTTGTGCAATTCTCGACACTATGATGTACCTGAGAAGATCGTTCACATCATCTGGAATTCATATGACGGAATACACTGCGAAGGCGTGCACGGAGGACACCTGACAGACTCATTCCAAGTTAGGACCGGAGTCAGACAAGGCTAATTACTCTCTCCCTTTCTCTTTCTTCTGCTGGCTGACTGGATTATGAATTCCTCGATATCTGAGGGGAAGCACGGAAGACAGTTCTACTGTACGGAGCTGAAACTTCGAGAACTACTGCAACCATTATCAAGAAAGTACAAGTATTTGTAAACAATTGTCTACACAAAATAGTGAATGTCCGTTGACCGGATACCATCAGGAACAGCCTATTGTGAGAGAGACGAAACGAAATTCCAGCTGAAGAGGAAAATACGTTGGAGATGGATAGGAAATACATTACGGAAATAATCAAACTGCGTCACGAGGTAAGTGCTAAACTTTAGTGCTGAAGGGAAACGGGAAAGTGGAAGGTTAAAGAACATACTGAGCGAAGAATTGGAAGCAGACGTGAAAAGGATGAATATCAACTGTAGAGGATTACTCAGGACAGATTGGTAACAGGCGTGAGGAATTCTGTCGATGTTTCGTCAGCTATAGCTCTTAGGGCGATACCAATGCCAGTAAAACCAGATAGAGATACCACAGGTCTCCGCATGTATTCACGTAAAACAGGTTTTCCGAAGGTACAGGTGGAGATCGAATTTGTAGTACTTCACTAGCATCTTGAATACTGGACTCAGATGGACATTAGACATCGATGTTGAGATTTTCTAATGGTATACCCAACCCTATCTGTTATCCGGTTTGTATCAGGGGGTGAGCGTTTGAGGCCAGTTTGGTTGGTGTGAGTGATGTTAGAAAGGTTGGTTTCGGAATTCGTGGTCAGTGGTAGCATTCAACTGTCGACCAGTCATTGACCTGAGACCGTTTTCATAGAACAGGGATTCCGCCATGGGCAAGCTGTTATTTAAAGGGAAAATAAAAAAATACACAAAATAAGTATAAAAGGGAATAGACAAGTGATACAATATTAAATAAAAACGATTATTTACACGTGAGTATAGTTTACATGAATAAGAATAGTTTTTCTAATTGTAGTCATCATTTATATTGTATGTAGACTGGGATACTGAAGCAGGTGGTTTTCTTGGAGGCGGGGAGTCGCTCACTGCACCTCCGGCCTATAGGTTCGATCCACAAGGCAGCGGAGCATCTTTTAGAGACGCAATCTCGTGGTAGCCGGTGATTAAAAATAAGTTCATAAGCCATTTGTTCTCTGAGCATCATTCGTGCCACGAGAAGGAGGTGAGCAGGACTTTCCTGGCAGTGGCTGTATACGCGTGGTCATATGAAAACGTCTCAAGAGGGAGCGAACTCTCCTCTCCCTGGGACGTACTAGGGAATTTGGGGGTGCGAACAATAAAGAGGTAATAATTTCATGACATTACCTTGTGATATATAGGTTAGTTGCGTTGAGTCAACATTCTTTGATGTGTTTTACCTTTTAGAAAATCGTATGACTTACTGGTATAGTATGTTATGATTTATGTCTCTGAAACTAAACCTAGTGTTATTCATGCTGTTTTTTCATTAAAATAATGATACAAATAAATTACAAGCTTGACGGTATCTTTATTGTCGAACTAGCATACATAACTACTTCAATCTTAAACTTTTTTTTAGTTAGTAGCGGTATTGTAACTGTCAATAGTGACTCATCTATTCAAGTTCTTGCCGAAGAAGCAGCTTCACTTGACCAGTTGGACCCTGACGCTGTTAAAGATGGAATGTCTAGGGCACAATCCGAGTTGTCAAGCGCTACTACAGAACTGGGGAAGACAGAGGCTCAAATTGCCGTTGAAGCATTCGAAGAAATGTCTCGTGCTCTTCAGGAACAAAGTTAATTTATTATTTGTATCACCAAGTTTGTTAGACTGAATAATTGTAGCTACATTACTGTACATCTTCTCTTGAGTCTTTTATGCTTCGGAGCCGTAATATGTTTTAACTAGACGTTGCTGTTGTTTTTCAATCATACTTTATTTTATTGTGATTTAGGAGTTGTGGGATGTGCTAACAGGTTTTTTGCATTGCTTTAGACGAGTAACGTCAAAGCTCTGACTGTCGATGAATTCGAATCCCAACCGACCATATTGAAGTGCACTGAATTTAAGCTATATTGTAGTAATTTTATTATGTATATCGAATATCTCGTTTCGTATATTTTAATTTATTGTAGTCATTCAGAAGTATTCAAGCAATGTTTTATATTTGCGAATTCCGGGAAAATAATAGGGTTATAAACTGCTTTAATGGCAAGTGAGCAAAAGTATGGATTGTTATTGGGCACGATTAGTTAACTAATAATTATGATTTACCTAGATTTACAGCTTTCTAGTGACCAAGTGGAATCGCCTAACAATTGAGGAAGCCCGGTTTAACAGTATTCCTATGGTATTTCAGAAGTTCATGCTTCAAGTGAATTAAGACGTTTGGATGACACCGAACCTTTTTAGTAGAAACAAAAAGAACACAAGAGTTATTTTGCACAGTCAGGAAATATGTAGGTAAAAATTGCATAAATAAGAATCACGACTTAATACGTGTGATAAATAAGCTTTTTTTTCGTAAAACGAAAATAATAAAAGTTGCTTTAAGTTAAGAGCTTCGTGATTTATATTCGCGACTATTCTGTAACCTTACAAATTGTCTATTCGACAAACTGTATTCGAAATATCGGCTATTATGTTTATGTACCGCTTAAACACGTTTTTAAATTTTGACCTCTTAATGGTGATCCACTCATCGCAAGATCTGAATGTCCTGAATTAGATCTATTTTTTAAGTATAGCTTTCATAAATTGTATGCTATTAGTTATCAAAATAGATCTATAATAGTATCTCAGTCTATGGAATATTGTACTTATGAGTACCAAGGTTAGACTTGATAGTTCCAAATAAATTGAACATTGGATAGAAAGTTAATAAATATATTTTTTTGTCGTTTCCCAATGAGAAATATATTTATTATTAAATTACAGAGTTTTTGAACTAATATATAAACTGACTTGACTTTCAGTTACTATAATAAGAACGAAGGTATAGAAACAAGAATCCTTTACATCCGGCGCTAGTTTGTCAGAAATACCAACTGTCGGATATTTTTGCAGACAAAAAGCTGATTTGTCGTATTTTGTGGATAGGTAATTGATTCTTCGTCACTAAAGTTTTAGGAAGCGGATCATGCCAAGTCGTGGTTGTCATCTTTCATCAGACTAGCAACATATCTTAGTCAAATCTCATGTGATGAATCCTTGGCTATCATTTAACATGGTCATAAGTAATCACCGTTCGGTTGTTGCTTCATATTATAACTTTTGTGATGCATAAAACAACACGCTGATGAAGGGTGAGTGATATCAAAGTGATGTACGTTATATATCCTACTGAGTAGAAAATTGAATTTTGCGACTAAGTATTCAGCAAATGAGATGGTGAAGATTTGTGTCTCAGGAGAATGATTTTATTGAAATTGAATTCTCTTACCTAGAAGGATCGGTCGTGTAGCTTTCCTTGGAATTTTAAACAGTTTCATCAGGTTAAATGAAAGCGGCCTATACGAAATTATTCACAAGCGACTACCAGCCCGTCCAGTTACCATTGAGTTTGATTGGCTGATATTACCACTTACCCTGTCATTTTCTGCAAATTTATTTTGATAGTCTTACCCCTTTACCCAGTTCTTCGAGTGTTAGTTGTTTATGATTTCTCTATTTCATTGATAAGTTGAGTCTAATTGAGTATGTATGGTGATTATCGACTGATTTTACTGTTAAGTTTCTAAAAATCTAGATTTTTTTGTATCATCTGTCTGCGGTTAGCTTTATAAAATCTGAGGTATGTTGTTGCGTTTGACAGTCAGTTAGCGTCCATGTATACAAACCTGGAGAAGACGACTAATTTATCCGATGTAATGTTCGTAGCTGGGGCAGTCTGTGTTGTAGATGATACTAAGTTTCGAGTCGTGACCTAATGCTCAAACTTCCACCTGCATTCAATTCAGAGAGCAAGAAGTGGTTTATTGGTACATTTCTCTTTTTATAAACAACGGTCAATTTCATGAGGACAGTAAAAATTGAACAGAAACAAAACATACTGGTGATCAACAAACTGGAAAACTTAAATATCATTAACCACAGCTGACTAGAATTTTTTCAACCAGTGCTTAAATAGATAACCATCAAATGCTGACGAAAATCAGAATTTTATGCTGGATCCTCAAATTCATGACAGGCATTTCAGTATCCGGTTGTTTACTGAGGAACGAAATATGCGAAAACCGTACGTACACACTATTTTGGACAGTAAGGCCACGAGGAAACTGCAACGACTGATAACTGAAGTCTTAGTGAAACGCTTTAAACAACGAAAACGGAGAAGTGTTATAGTCAACCTCATAAAATAAAGTTTGCATGACATCAGTTCTCCTACAAATAAATATTAATTCTGATGACTTCGATAACTACACCTCGTATGTTCGTAGGCAGCAGTTTTGAGAAGTAACCCTACAGTGGTACGAATTACCATTATTATTTCCCAGTCGGAGCCAATAAAAGCGATGAGTAGAACAGTTCACTCAAGAGCTGTAATCATTATTCAGGAAGATCCACGTCACATACTTTAAAGAGTATTATTACAATAAGAAGTCCACAGACATCTATTTTACGTATGATAATGATAAAATCAGTCGATGTATCACCAATTAATTCGTGGTTCACCTATCACTAGCCAACTTTGGAATGTACTGAAATTGATTGTATGGAGTGAGTAGCGTTATTGCTAAATTATTTTCGACTCTGGTTGTTATAGCATGTTCTGAATGAAAGTAACGGGTATGTGAATTCCTATCATCCTATTATCGACGTGATCAAGTTTGTAGGTATTCGAAAGTGTGACTTCCTTTGTAAACGAACTGAAGACTAGGTGATATGCTATGATTCGAAGTGGTTGATATACAGAACTATTTAACAAAACGTATGAACTGACAGAATAATCAATTTTTTTAACGATCAAACGGTGATCTTGATGCCATCGGAATGATCGTTGTGACCATTAAATTAAATAACCGTAAAAATCTCCAAAGAATTAGTAAAGTTTAATGGTCGCGACTTCTGACTGATAAGCACATCGACCAACATGCAGTAATCTCATAGCGAGGTTAAGCTTATCCAACTTTGTGTGGTTTGAAGCAGAACATATAAACGAACAGTAGCATAAGATTTATTTGATGTATATATATATGTATATTGTGGAGCTTTAGATAATCGGAATGTGTAGTTCTTAACGGTGGGGATTTGTAGCTCAAGTGGATAATTTTGGTTTACAATTGATTGATCACTGGGTGGTGATCAACTTCATGTATGTCAGGTCCTTCTTAGTGCAGATCGGATCCCATCGACCACGTTGCAATGTGGCCACCAGTCTAGGTGACTCAACATTACGTGCACTATGTTGAGATAAAATGGTAGTTGGAGGTAGTCAACAGGGAACCCTGGACCTAGGTTTCGTGCTACTTTGCACTCGTCAACAAGGTGTACATGTAGTCCTGGGAGAACTGATGCTCAATGACGGATTAGATCCCGTGTCACCCAGCTTCACAGTCAGAGACGTTACCACTGAGCTATCCGGGTCGCGATCGACCCCGAGTAGGCGTGAGATGTACTTACAATTGATTGATCACTGGGTGGTAATCAATGTCATGCATGTCAAGTCCTCAGTGCAGATTGAATTCTATCAACCAATAATTTTGGTAGGGCTTCATTCTCTGAGCTTGATGGTTTAGTCTGTTTTTTGTAGACTGACTTTTGGATATTTGTTTCATTGGTGGAGAGTAGTGATAGAGGTTCATTTGACAGGTTTGATTCGATCGAGTTTAATATGGCTGTTATGGCGAAGGATATCACCAGTTCGTCGTTATTGGTTCGAATCCCTCATCTTATCCAAGAATTGTATTGCGGACTTAGCGGGACCACTGGAGGAACCAACTGAATGTCTAAATTTTCTTGAAATTTCTCCCGATAAATTGTGATGAGGTTCTTGGGGAGTGGGATGTTTCGTTTGGTAAAATCTGTGAACCATACAGTAAATAGTTCATTTGCAACATGTCAATCAACCGTTTCAGACTTCAGTTTTCTTTGGTTTCTGCACCAATAATTCTTTGTTCCCGTTCTCTTTTCTTTGATCTTCCTAACCTTCTGCCTCCAGGTATTTCACTTTCGACTGATGATATACACTACTTATATCTATCGACATCAGTAACACACACCACGATATTGGTTTAAGAAATATTGAGCACAAAAGATATGATTCGAGAAAATATGGATCTGCGAACTAGAAAATGTAAGGTATTTCGAAACGTTGGATCTAAGAGGGGACAAAGAGTGAATGTATCTGTGCTATTGTGATCGATCCTAAGCCATATCCCCAAATCCTCTAACCTCCGATTATGAAAATCGCTCAGGATCCAATCACGTAGTCTGCATATACTTACACGACTCATTCTAACATCCAATGATTCAGGAACTGATGCTATGTTTTGAGCTAACCTTCCCTAGTTTCCTCTAAACCCACTCCTAAACCTGTCATCATCGCGGATCGAGTTAGTCGATGGACGTACATACGTAATATATGTCTCAACTACCACGGTCTTAAAAGATTCACTATCTCACCAGTCGATTTGACATCTTTATATAGTACTCTGAGTTTAACCTCAGCATTACTCAGTCGGTGGTCTCAACGTACACAAAGAATGCTCCGAATGCACCAGTGATCAAATACCAATAAAGTTTATTTTTAAAGGCTACGTTTCATAGCTATGAAGCAGAACAGAACGAATCGCTACTCGCCCATTGGTTGATAGACGGACAACTAGCCAACATCACAAGCGACGTAGGTGGGCGAAACCCAATTGATTGAAGATTATCTGTCGTGCATTTATTGATTGATTGAATAAGGATATGATAACCATAGTCAGATTAAACCAAGCCTTTATTTTACTAGGTGTTGATAACCATTTATGACTTGTGAGATCTACATATTGCTCTTTTGACAGTATTTTTAATAATTATTTTATTGATGAATAAATGTCTGTACGTAGAGTTGATTGTGACATAACATACTGAACTCAGACATAAAGGTTCATATATTAAAACATCGTATGCAAGGCTAACTGGTTGTTTCATACACATATACTTATCCTGATATGTATTACAACTACGAGGAACCTCTTTAATCAGTAACCAGCTATAAGTCATTATGCCGTAATCAGTAATTATCAAACAAATAATACACATCAGTAAGTTTGTAAGATCGCATAATACATATCACCCAATGTGACTTATATCTCAACTAAGCCACTAAATGACACGCGTTTTTATAGCTGATCGGCTAATGTAGGGTAGGTAAGAATACAAGTATAACGGAAGAGAAAACTTGTTTGGCTTTTATTATCAAAAATAAAGATAAGTTCGAAGTAAACAATAATTATAATAAATAAATAATTAAATCAAAGAAAATAATTACAAATTTAAGAATTGGGCATACACCCACCTCAATAAAATAGAATCTTATCTTTCATTTGTTTCAACAGATTAATGTCTAAAAAAAATTGTGAGTACATAACTGTAATAGGAGTAAAATAAGTTCAAATAAAGCGCTCATTATGTAAACATATGACAAGCGCTTATGATATGAAGTGTTAGTAAGTGGTTGTTTATTATTTGAATAATGATTATTTTAAAATCATGGCATTTTATCATTTAATTGATTTAAAGTATCATTATTACTTTTTACATTCGATTCTAAATTGTTCATATCTGTTGTAACTGAACCATTTTGTGCTTGTTTACTTGTACGTAAACATTTGATTACTGTAAAATAGAGTATAATAGCTATTAATATTAAAACGATTACAACACAAAAAATAACCACTGAGAACACGACAATTTCCCGCTTTTTTTCTTCGTCGATTGTAGTTGCTCTAAATGTTTGTTTTTGTGGAAAAAAGGAAAGAATTAGAAAAAAGATGAAACGTGAATCAAATTATAAACAGTGAATTTACAAACGTTCCTTGATAAAATAATTAACGAAGAAAAGGCAGAAAATCACAATAAAAAAATATTAGATAGGTATTTGCTAAGGTACGCCAGTTTCACTTACGTTATGAATTGTTTGCCTGAGTATCACTTTTCCAAGTTACCACTTTTTTTGAAGACACATTGTCTATTTTTAAATAAGTTTTAGGCGAATATATAATATTTAAAATAGTATTATTAATTCGACTTCTTGTATCCGATAGTCGAAACAATGAATATTTCGGTAGTTGAATAGAACCCAACCGTAGATGCTACCTTGGGTTATAGTTGAGATTCCTTATCATGATGACTCAAACGAGCGATAATGCTGTCATTCACATGTCAGAAAAATTTGAATAGAAGCAGCATCTGAAGGTCTAAGGGTGAAGTTGTATTGCTAACTGCATTTCGTTGTGAAGGCGGTAATATTTCTCCTTCATATAACCATTAATAACAGTTACGTTGCCTTCGTAAAACGAAAAATTAGATTTTCGTCTCTGACGATAAGGTTTTTAAAGTACAAATATAACGCATTGAGAAGTTTCGCATAAAAGTCATGTGTGATTGATCTCAAGTGGTCGTCTTTTGGATTCCGCAGTCACGTTACCAGATCATCAAGATCAATAATAATCTAGTTTAATGTTCGGGCACCTCGAGAAGAAATATTTACACATATGAGATTCACTTATTCATGATCAAATCCCTTCATCACTTCCAAATATTTATTTCTATCCTAACCATCAACCCTTCTATAACTTTGTCTTTAGAACTAATTCCTGACAATGGTAAAGATTTGAGTCCCTTGGAACCACTCTCTAAACTACGTGCCAGATCTTCCAGTGTCCGAGCCTTATTTGAAATAGAAAAAAAGTTTTCTTATCCAGGAATATAAGTTTTTGAGCCATTAACTTATGCTGCGTTTCGAAACCTGTGAACAGGATGCAAATGGATTTATTCACTATCTCATCTGGTCGATACGGTAAAACCGGGACGACTTATCTCTGTGTATCTAGAAACTTGAGCGACCGCAGCAGAAACACCCCTTAGGACTCAGCCCAATGATAGAAAGACTAGTAGTATGTTCCAGGAAAAGCTAAAGAAGCAGTTAGTCAGTCACCAAGATGATGATAACCCCGATGCAGACTGACATGATATACCAATACCTGTAAGAACAACATGTATGTCTACCAGTAACTCAAAATAAGAGATTCGGAAGCAACAGTGGATTTTGGTAGCGTTTACTGATTTGATAGATGGAAACAAGCTCAGCCCATCGGCTCGGGACACGATGAAGAGCGAAGACAAATTGAACATGGACTAACAAAACATTTATGTGATGATCGTGAGCAGTGGTGGATAGCGAAAATAAAAGAAATGGGAGGAGATGTGATGCTAGATAATAATAGATAACTTTCTAAATTTATTAAAGAAAGAGATATTGAAAATTCGAGAGATTTTGGGGACTAGTCTCCGTCAATAATAGAACTAAGGATAGGGAGTGAAGTGCTTGAGTGTGTCGAAAAATTCCCCTATCATGGAGGCGTCATTAATTATTATGGGCTGGTCTCGCGATGGATCCAAGGAGCTCCATTGAGTATTTCTGACCTACGTCGCTTATGATGTTGGCTAGTTGTCCGTCTATCAACCAATGGGCGAGTAGCGATTCGTTCTGTTCTGCTTCATAGCTATGAAACGTAGCCTTTAAAAATAAACTTTATTGGTATTTGATCACTGGTGCATTCGGAGCATTCTTTGTGTACGTTGAGACCACCGACTGAGTAATGCTGAGGTTAAACTCAGAGTACTATATAAAGATGTCAAATCGACTGGTGAGATAGTGAATCTTTTAAGACCGTGGTAGTTGAGACATATATTACGTATGTACGTCCATCGACTAACTCGATCCGCGATGATGACAGGTTTAGGAGTGGGTTTAGAGGAAACTAGGGAAGGTTAGCTCAAAACATAGCATCAGTTCCTGAATCATTGGATGTTAGAATGAGTCGTGTAAGTATATGCAGACTACTTGATTGGATCCTGAGCGATTTTCATAATCGGAGGTTAGAGGATTTGGGGATATGGCTTAGGATCGATCACAATAGCACAGATGCATTCACTCTTTGTCCCCTCTTAGATCCAACGTTTCGAAATATCTTACATTTTCTAGTTCGCAGATCCATATTTTCTCGAATCATATCTTTTGTGCTCAATATTTCTTAAACCAATATCGTGGTGTGTGTTACTGATGTCGATAGATATAAGTAGTGTATATCATCAGTCGAAAGTGAAATACCTGGAGGCAGAAGGTTAGGAAGATCAAAGAAAAGAGAACGGGAACAAAGAATTATTGGTGCAGAAACCAAAGAAAACTGAAGTCTGAAACGGTTGATTGACATGTTGCAAATGAACTATTTACTGTATGGTTCACAGATTTTACTGAGATGTTCTGTAATTTTGTAATCAAACACATTCAATTGTCCCCACTTATGTTCACGTTCACTACACTATTACTACATATACTACCATGTCATCTAACTGTGCTGATTTGGTTTGTCCACTTCGACCGATGCACATATGTGTCGCATATGACTGAGTTGAACAGAAGGAGGATTGAAAACTCACATTACTGCTAGTTCTATTTTACTCAAAGTTTGTCAGTCTTAGTTTACATCATGCTTTCATTAGGTGTAAACTATTTTGCCCTGGTGATTTATCGCTACTGAATTAAAGTCGTTCATTTGGAAAAGGATACACTAAACAGAACATTTACAGATCTACTATACTCCTTTTAAGAGTTCCTTTCTATTTACTATTTATAATTATTTGTATTAATTTTTAGTGTTAGCGCTCAATATAAGAAATAATAATTCCAATTCTAAAAGGAATGAGACTTTTTTCTATTCCATGAAATAAGCAATACTGATATAACATTATTGGCTCTATTAAGGTTCACACTGAAGTAATACTTTTCTAAATTGAATTATTATATCTGCTAATGAACATCCGGTTCCTTTAACTGAAATTATCTTACATAATTTTATTCGACCATCTCATGCAATAATAATAATAATAATAATAATAATAATAATAATCTTACTTTAATTTATATAATAAAGCTCCTAAACTCCATTGTAGTTCGATTGTATTAATTTCAAGAGTGGGAATAAGTTTGTCATAATTAGTTGGAAAGTGCAAGCCTTTATGAAATGCGCTAACTAAATATGAAGCTTTAAAGCATATTAATCTGTAAAGAAATATTAAATAAACGTGTTGACTAGTCAGATAGTTAACAATCATTATACACAATAGTAGATAATAACAAAGTTCAAGATTTCAGTTACATGATATTAATTATCGAAATACTTGGAAAACATTTAGGATGAACTTGTTCAAGCAAATTCTATATTGGATATCAAAATTCAGACGTTTTATTGTTGTAATATATTCAGTTATTATTACTGATCTATGCAGAGTAGACCTAAAAGAGCTTATCAAGTCAGGTGATATGTATCAATATTTTGTGTTAATAAACAGTACACATGTCAACGTAATGCAATGCGTTACAAACCAGAGGAAAATATTACTGTACATGGACGCTATCTCTGATCTTTTGAAGAATTCCAGATAAATCTTATTTCAGTAATATAGTGATTTGGCGAATAGGTTTTCATATAAACTGTTTAACCTATTCAATCAATCAGTAAATGCACGTCAGATATTCTTCAATCAAATCAAGTTGTTGCATTTAGATCGATTAACTGTTCAGTAACCATACTCACTATTTTATTGCTAAAATATCATCACACTGTCAAGAAAATTAACAAAATAGAATGCCAACGCGGTTTAAAGCAATGATACATATGGAAGTTATTCAGTGAGTCAAGAGTATGAAATAATGTCGAAAATGGAAATTTAAAACAACTTCAAGTCGTGTCGCTGAAGGTTTACAAACACATTTCGGTGGAGTTTCAATCTCTGATTTAGATAAGCGCTCTATAGTGAGTATGGTGAATGAAGAATATATCAGGAAAGCCCGAGCAACTACTTCACGATAAAAGCGTATATAAATCACCACATACAACTGCAGTCAAGAAGTCAGACAACTAAATCTCCAGGACATTAAACAAACTTATCAAAGCAGGTAAAATATCAATACAATATCAATCAAGAATGAAATACAATGGACCAGCGCTCCTTTAATTCCATGGTAGATCGAAACTATACAAACCAAACATCCCACTCCCCAAGAACCTCATCACAATTTATCGGGAGAAATTTCAAGAAAATTGAGACATTCAGTTGGTTCCTCCAGTCGTCCCGCTAAGTCCGCAATACAATTCTTGGATAAGATGAGGGATTCGAACCAATAACGACGAACTGGTGATATCCTTCGCCATAACAGCCATATTAAACTCGATCGAATCAAACCTGTCAAATGAACCTCTATCACTACTCTCCACCAATGAAACAAATATCCAAAAGTCAGTCTACAAAAAACAGACTAAACCATCAAGCTCAGAGAATGAAGCCCTACCAAAATTATTGGTTGATAGAATTCAATCTGCACTAAGGACTTGACATGCATGACATTGATTACCACCCAGTGATCAATCAATTGTAAGTACATCTCACGCCTACTCGGGGTCGATCGCGACCCGGATGGCTCAGTGGTAACGTCTCTGACTGTGAAGCTGGGTGACACGGGATCTAATCCGTCATTGAGCATCAGTTCTCCCAGGACTACATGTACACCTTGTTGACGAGTGCAAAGTAGCACGAAACCTAGGTCCAGGGTTCCCTGTTGACTACCTCCAACTACCATTTTATCTCAACATAGTGCACGTAATGTTGAGTCACCTAGACTGGTGGCCACATTGCAACGTGGTCGATGGGATCCGATCTGCACTAAGAAGGACCTGACATACATGAAGTTGATCACCACCCAGTGATCAATCAATTGTAAACCAAAATTATCCACTTGAGCTACAAATCCCCACCGTTAAGAACTACACATTTCGATTATCTAAAGCTCCACAATATACATATATATATACATCAAATAAATCTTATGCTACTGTTCGTTTATATGCTCTGCTTCAAACCACACAAAGTTGGATAAGCTTAACCTCGCTATGAGATTACTGCATGTTGGTCGATGTGCTTATCAGTCAGAAGTCGCGACCATTAAACTTTACTAATTCTTTGGAGATTTTTACGGTTATTTAATTTAATGGTCACAACGATCATTCCGATGGCATCAAGATCACCGTTTGATCGTTAAAAAAATTGATTATTCTGTCAGTTCATACGTTTTGTTAAATAGTTCAGTATATCAACCACTTCGAATCATAGCATATCACCTAGTCTTCAGTTCGTTTACAAAGGAAGTCACACTTTCGAATACCTACAAACTTGATCACGTCGATAATAGGATGATAGGAATTCACATACCCGTTACTTTCATTCAGAACATTCTATAACAACCGGAGTCGAAAATAATTTAGCAATAACGCTACTCACTCCATACAATCAATTTCAGTACATTCCAAAGTTGGCTAGTGATAGGTGAACCACGAATTAATTGGTGATACATCGACTGATTTTATCATTATCATACGTAAAATAGATGTCTGTGGACTTCTTATTGTAATAATACTCTTTAAAGTATGTGACGTGGATCTTCCTGAATAATGATTACAGCTCTTGAGTGAACTGTTCTACTCATCGCTTTTATTGGCTCCGACTGGGAAATAATAATGGTAATTCGTACCACTGTAGGGTTACTTCTCAAAACTGCTGCCTACGAACATACGAGGTGTAGTTATCGAAGTCATCAGAATTAATATTTATTTGTAGGAGAACTGATGTCATGCAAACTTTATTTTATGAGGTTGACTATAACACTTCTCCGTTTTCGTTGTTTAAAGCGTTTCAGTAAGACTTCAGTTATCAGTCGTTGCAGTTTCCTCGTGGCCTTACTGTCCAAAATAGTGTGTACGTACGGTTTTCGCATATTTCGTTCCTCAGTAAACAACCGGATACTGAAATGCCTGTCATGAATTTGAGGATTCAGCATAAAATTCTGATTTTCGTCAACATACATGGATGACAGTTTTCCTGACAGTGAATCATGCTTTCTGTTTTCATAGTGTTCACTAAAACACCTTAATTTTATTTTGCAAGCTATAAACGTCATCGTCGTTTGGTAAATATTCACACCAAAATAAATCAAACTTCATTTTGGTTAGACAATTCAGTTTTTCTGGTTGTCGCTTAGTTTTTTTTTGTACGATGATTGACTCAGATTACTAAACTGAATCATTCGTGTTCACAATTATTATTCGAATTGGATCGTAGATGTATGTTTCAAAGCATAATGAAAGTCTACGGATATATACTAAATTTTATTTTTGTTTCAGGAAAGTATAATTGGAAAGTTGTCTTAAATTATATAGTAATAAAAAACAGATTGATGGTCGTTTTGTAACTTCATGTTAATTCATCATTTTTAATTTGTTAAGTTTGTATCTTTTTTATTATATATTTTATATATGTATGTATAAATGACAGCTTTAATTCATTATTTAATCGATTGTGTTTTATCATTTGAAACATTTTCTATTGGACTTTCATGTTTAATTCCCTCAATAAATATGAAAGTTCGTACACTTCAAACATTCTCGTAATGTTATACGTCATTATGTCAGTTTTATAAAATCAAAGTGTATTAATATTTATTAACACTTAGTCTATTACATTATGATGGTTCGTATATCATTTATCTTACGCTGTATATATACCGATTTCATGAATGGAAAATCTTAATTATTCATAGCATGGACGATCCGTAACGTTATGCATAGCTCTGCTATACCAAAGGAGTTTGTTTACTGATTGGTTTGTATCATTCGCTATTAGCTTTTTTGTTTTGTCTCTTACATAATAGGGCGAATTCTGTCTTATTTTGTTGTATGCACATATAAAAATAACGAAATCTGAAAATTATGTCTTAGTTTGGCGATTGTATGTAATGCAAAAAAATTTCATATTATATGAGATAAATCTCCGTGAATTATCAGGTTTTACAATTAGGCGATCGGAACAATGTTCCATGTGGTCTAGTTTTTTTTATATATTGGCTAATCTTTTAACACAATGTAAATATGAAGCTCGAAAAAAGGTTTTTATTTAAATGGTTGAGTATCACTGAATGTTGAAAAATGAAAAATGGTACTCACTTTTTAAAGCCTAAAAATGAATTAAATCTAGAATTGGAAGAAAACAAAACGAGAAAATCAGAAACATTTATTAAGATAACAACATTGATAATGACCACTGAAATTTAAAAAAATACTAATGCGCAAATTACCATTTTGTCCTGATGTATAAGCAAAGGAAGTTATAAAAAATGGTTAGTCAGACAAAAAACACACAGAACCTGGGACACAAGTGCATCGATTTGGATTACCACATGACATCAACATAGTTACATGAAATTATGACGAAAAATGCCACAGTAGGGAAATTAGTAACAGTATGAGTAATAATAATAATAATGATTAGGGATAAGAATTATGATACCAGATAAAAAAATAAATTATTGAAATAAAGCACATAAGTATTTTAAGACAAAAGAGTGAATGTATCTGCTCTATTGATACCGATTCTGAGCCACATCACTGTGCTAAAGACACTCCATATTTATTCGTAGAATATATTATATTCAGCTTAGTTCATAATATTTTAATAGAAAAATATTCAATCAGTTATACCTAAGGTCCTAATGATTTAAATTGTAACTGTTTCTGCATTTCAAGTAAGAACAAATGTTGTACATGACCGTCAATACTTTAGAGTATAAGACTGAAAATAATAGACAATTATTATCATTGAAGTGATACTGCAAACATAGTATGAATAATGGTTAGATTATGTATAGAGAGAGCCTAAATATGGATATGTGGCCGTATGATCAAGTTATAAGGGTGGATCAATTAAGTTTACTGGTGCAATGTATGAGAACACAAGTGGGGATAATCGGAAGTATTTGATTACAAAATTACAGAACATCGCAGTAAAATCTGTGAACCATACAGTAAATAGTTCATTTGCAACATGTCAATCAACCGTCTCAGACTTCAGTTTTCTTTGGTTTCTACACCAATAATTCTTTGTTCCCGTTCTCTTTTCTTTGATCTTCCTAACCTTCTGCCTCCAGGTATTTCACTTTCGACTGATGATATACACTACTTCTATCTATTGACATCAGTAACACACCACACTGGGACGGTATGAAAAAATTGACATAGTAGGTGACTGATTCACACAACCTTCTAGACCAAAATGCAATTAGGTATCGATCTAAAATAAATCATTTTGTCTTGGTACCTATAACGGATTGATTAGTCGATAACTGATTATCAACAGCAAAAATATGAACAGTAGGGGTAAAATATGATCTTATCATATAAAATCTGAATGATTAGCTTTCCTGTTGTTTGGCAACACTAGATTGCGTCAACTAAAATTAATTAAGGATATGTGAATACAGCAAATATAGGAGTAAGAATTCCACAAGTACATACCCAAAAAATGTAGTGTTCCCTCTGTCATGGCTTTATTTTTAACAGCTAAGTAAGCAATTGACTGAATTATTTACGTGAAATCATTTGGTACTTCGTACTTGAACACCTATTTATATATTTAACACAGTTCGCTTATTCATAACTAAAAATCAAATTGATGTTTATAACGAAAAGCATGACTTTTAGAGTTCTCTAGCGTAATGAAACGAAGTGAAGGTGACGATGCTCTAAAGGTTGAATTTACAAGTCGATTTAACCTAGAACACTATTGAAATCCTGGAAGCATTGGATAGCCAATTCATTATAGTACGGGACTCCTCAGTAGTGCGTATCCACGATCCCGCACGCAGGACGCGAAATTGAACAATCATGTACATTTTTAAAGTCATATTCAAAGTGAATTTTGATACTGTAAGATAATTTAAAATGTCTACTGGTGATTTTATAAAGTGCAAATTGAGATGTAAGAATGTTTATGTGTTGGGGAGATCCAGAAAACTCCTCGAAAAAAAAGTCAAGAAAGGCTCTGAAAACACTGAGAAGCATCTTATCCAATCGGCGTTTACTAGAAGTTTTGCCAGAAACATCAAGAAAGCGAAAAGTCACATGTCAAGTTTCTGATTACATGATTACTACACTGCTACTATGTTTAGTAGCATTCCAGGATTTTCAGGGAAACCAAGGACATCTAAAATACTATAAAAACCCTGTATTTCTTGTACATGAATGAAACTTAGGAGTAAAGTGCTTCTTACACATTTCGCGCCTTTTCCCTCGTGTTCAAGTCGCTGTGTAGTTCTATCCCGGGGGTTACTAGAATAGTCTAGGAAATAAATCTAGCGTTCAATTAGCAAGACTTATCAATATGGATTATGTAAACACAATCTCAAAAATGAAACACTGAAGGAGTATTGATATAATAAAAATTAATAATGAATGTTACGATTCTCCAAAATAGTTTTAGAAATGAAAAATCTTGATATATTAGCCTTTTGAAAATTTTTTAAAAGGAGTTTACAGTGTGGTAGACTTATTTTTCACTTTGAATATTGTAAAAATAGAGAAGAGATTATTAGCATTAGAAATGTAGAAAGATTGTTCAAATAAAATATAGCTTACATCATAGATTGACTTAGCTAGACAACCATTTTAAACAAAGACACATGACCTGAACGACGAATATCATTTTCAATAACTGTTCATTAGGTTTGATAGTTATAAATCTGAATTAACGTTGCAAAAACGATAGTCAAGTTCAAGGCGAATAAATCGTTTACAACTAATAGAACATGTATTTAAGATTGTTGGCAAAATAATGCAAAATAGTTAATGCTAAAATGACCAGTGCACATTGTTAAATTGAGTCAAAATATAAGCTCAAGATGAATCTCGGTGGACCATTGATTATATTATACAACTGATAACATGAAATAGATTTGTTTTCTAATAATAATTCTATGATCTCATTTATACAACAAATAAAACTCATTTTTATTCAGAATTAATTCGCGTTTTACTTTCTTTGCTATAAGATTTAACCATCAATATTGTAGTAATTTAAAGAATATGTTTTTATCATCAAGTGGTCTTATACAGATACAAATGTTTACAAAAACTGAAGTACTTGATGGAAAAACGCATATTTTTATAACAAAGAAAGCGATGAGAAAGCAGACTAATCAAGATAAAGTAATTGTAATTGTCGAATTCGACAGATAACTTTGGATAAATTATGACTACACGAAAAAAAGTGACGTATGGGATTACAAAAAATGCTATTTTATTTGATTATTGTTTTAAAGCTAATGCTAAATAACAAAACAGATATAATACCGATTAAAAGACAAAGGGGAATTCGTTCTTGATAGGTAACTATCACACACACGTATATATATATATATATATATATATATAATTATTATTATTATTATATGGATGGTGAGACCATGTGCTTCGTTAAAAAAAGACATACTGAATGTTTTTTTCAGTTTTCGATAGTTTTTCGCTTGATGAATAAAGTCAATGATTAATCGATTCTCCAGCAAACAGTTTACTTCAGTTAACTAAGCTAGTATATATATTAATCTTGGTTTAAAAATGGATACCTTATTTAAAAAAAGAAATAGTATAACTTGTATAGTCAATGAACTGAGGAATATGCAAAAAATGTTTGATTGATTGATCACTGTGCAGCGATTAATATCATATTTATATCTAGTTTTTCGATCAAGTTGTTATGTGAGCACTAGCCTAGATGACTGGACATTGCGGTGATTATATTAAGATGTTAGGTTGTTAAAGAAAGCTGACAGAAAACCTTGAAACTAGCTTTCGTGATAGTTGAAATTCATCAGCAAGGCATACCTGAAGTGTTGCGAGCACTGATACTGATTGTTATTTGTGATCATATGGGAAAATATACAATGATAGACTAGGATAGAAGTTTCAAATGTAATAGGTCAGAACAACCATTTGGATCTTGTTGATTCCTGAAATCTTTAAATGTAGAAAAGTATAAAAGCCTAAACTTTCAAATATATCTATTTCTGTGTATTACTTTGAAGGCCGTTTTTTTAATATTATTGATAATAATCAGTCATAAACAACATAGAAATTTGGGACGAAAAATAACATTGCGAAAGCATATCACGACAGGGAGGTGAAATTACAAAGATGAATACTAGAGTTGTAGTATCAGTGATAGGAAATCTGATTTGACATAGAGAATGTAATTTGAACTGAATAAGAGAAGTCACAGAATTAAAAGTATAAGATGATTTAAAAGTACATTCAAAGGATAGACAAAGAGTAAATCTTTCTGAACCGTTGCGACCGATTCTGAATCATATCAACAGTTAAAATATTCCTTTTACAATTAATAACTGAAGTGAACTATCTCAACTTTATTATACAATTAATAGTAAGCAGGTAGAATACGCCGTCTTGATGAATTGTTCAATCTTATAGGATTATTTTACTCACTATTAAAATACTTTATCAAATTTTTTTATGAATAATATTCTTTCAAGATTGTCCACAAAGAATTCATCAATGAAACATTTTTCGGTACATATAGAATCTGGTATAAACATATATCGATCCACGCTGTGGCATATCAATCCATCCATTTAAGTGAAAAAATAGGATGAATTTCAAAGAATGAAAACTAACTCAATAATTGGAGAAAGATTAAAAATGCATGTAAATGGGTAGCTGCAATCACTTTTCAGCCTTATCATAGGGAAAATAATGCTTGCATCTTCGAGCTATCTATTTTAAAGCTGTAAAGCTATTAGAACAATTATTTACATTTTAAATTTGTTTTAACAAAGTATTCATGGATGTGAATCTCACTATGAACTCATGTGATTTTGCAAAAGCCTTCAACGTATGTTGATGCAAACTACTATAAGATAAAATCGGAAGCACAATAACGGTAGGTACATTTTCCTTATTATTCATTTTGAGGAGAAACAATAGGTAAATCTAAAATATTTAATGTATAATGTATAGAAACTCATAACTGACGATCCGTGGCACACAATATGTTGAGAAAATTTTTTTTTAAGTATTTAAAAGTTGGATATATTTTACAGAAGAAATTATAGTGAACTTTTATAATTTGTACTGTGTTTTCTTCATTGTAACCAGATAAATAGCAAAAATTAGAGCAATAATAATAATAATGACAATTATGATTAATTAATAGGAATATATTCTTTAAGTATTTCAGAAAAAAAAATAATAATAAATACATACCAAGACACCCACGTATATTGTTTCCTTCAGTATATGATAATTTATTACCAAGAATGTATACTTGAACGATTGAATAAGTATGTTATGGTATGTCTGAATTATTTAAAATGAATTATGTCATATAATTTAATTCACAACAATATAACATTATTGTAATAAATAATAATTGGGGTGAATTAATATAAATGAAAATATTAATAATAAATTAAATATTTAATTTTATGTAAATTGTTCACCTCTTTTATATTTAATCAAAATAATATTTGGCATCATCTACTGTAAAATGATAAAAATTATAGGAAGTTCAAAATATTAATTAAATATGACCTTTAAATATGACAAAATGATTTAATAATGAATGTTTGTTAAAATTTTAGACATTAAACTGTTAAGATAACAGAAAAGTAAAATATTTTGGAATAATATTGGTATTCAAAATATGTGATTCCATTAATGAGGCAACTTGTATAGGTAAAGTGAAGAAGTCAAAAAGTGAAATTAATGTCTAAAATAGGAAAATGAAAGAGAAAATCATAGGGAAACTGTAAAAAATTTATGAAATATGCATTATTAACATTAAGACAATGAATGAATACATTCTATATACTGAGACTAATGGTAAATATTGTAGTTAAGAAATATACAGATCGTGAATAGAACCTTTTAGATTAGTATTATGCCTTAAATGGGATCAAATAAAGGTTCGTTTCTCTTTATTTACATTTATTTTAATACCATAATTTCAGATAAATGAAATTCTATAAATGTTGTTTACATATTACAATCACCCAAACCAATAAATATTCAGAAAAGAATTTAGCGTTTAATTTCTCCTACAATATAAATTAAAAACTCAATATTTTAATCAAAACACATAGGACGATTTACAAGTATCGTCACTGTCTCAGAGTTGAGTAGTCAATGTCAGATATTGAAAATTTGTTCAAATATTTCAAAAAAATGTAAGTAGACTTCTCTGTTTAAATTATAGTTTTGCTGATGCCATTCTCTCAAAATAAAAGTCATGGATGATTCATAAATTTACTCCATTTCTATCTTTTAATCACGTATTAAGTATCACGTGGTTTTAATACATTTTACATTCAGAAATACATAAACACATGCCAAACAGTATATTATTGAATAATAAAATTCCATAGTTTGAAATTTACAATTTAATTCAAAATTTAGTGTGAAAATACTAATTTTCAAAGAAACAGTAAAACCGTTTTTAAAAATTTTACGGTAAAATTAAGAGCAACAAAGATTTGATTCGATAATCAATTATGACATCATAACATGTGAAATGTTGATTTCAATTATCTTAAAATGCCACAATGTATAATATTAAGTTACTCAAAATAAACACTATTGATTACGTTATATACATGCCAGTCAATTGTGAGCCTTTACATCTTACACTGCAATCAACATTGAATTACTTTGTGGTTAAAAATACATTACATATTTTAACATTCATAGTAAAGACGTAAACATATACTAATATACGTATGAAGTCAGGCTAATTGAATTTAGGCTTCAAACAATTTTTTATGGTCGTCAGATTCCTCTTCTGATAGATTCGTTTTCTAAATGCGAGCTGAACTAGCTACTTGAGTGAGAAAACTAAGACTGAGTATGAATCTTTTACTGCTTAACCAAACTGGGAATAGATGCATAACTTATTCATAAACATATATCCTTCTTCATGAGAACCAAATTTCTAACCAATATCATATTTATATTATCTCAGAAAGTATGGCTAATTCTTGACTATTAACTTGCTCATTTAAGTAAATTTCCTTTATAATTTGGTCAACATTTGATTGATCCAGTATATTTTAATCCCATATTATTCAACTATTCAACAGACGTACATATATTCAGTATCAAAGATTTGAAAAAGAAATAACACTGTAAGTTTGTTTACTTCTTAAAGGCACAGTTATTTGACTTTGTTTTAAATAAAAAACACAAAATAAAGCAATTTGAACATTGAGAATTTCGTAATGAACACCTGTTATGTTACAAGGAGATTTTTTATTATTAATAATACTAACAATAATAACAACAGAATATTGTAAGTGTATTTTGTTTTAATAATTTTCAATATTTAATTACGATTGTACATTTAATTATATTTTGACTATTCTTCTCTTCTCGTTTATATGATTAGTTTCTTTCTATACTTTTTTTGTTGTTGCGTAATATTCATCAGATTTTATTTACAATTTGTTATAATGTGTTAATTTATAAATATGTTTATTTACAGCGTGAATTTTGTTTGCAAACAACAATATTTTACTGTTTTCATGTTTTAAACATATAAATTATTTCTTGTTTTCTTTTCATTAGATAATGAATGACACATTCATGTAGTTATTCTATTTCAATGTTATGCAACAATAATAATTACAGTTATTTGTCCTTTATTTCTTATAATGCTGTATTAATGAGTTCATTATTCTTCTTTTTTTTTTTTAAAAAAATCTCTCCTTAAAATATGGATATATAATTTTCCATATTTTCCATATTTTTCTTTATATATACAATATAAGTGAAAATGTGTATTGAATAAAGTTAGACGGTTGAATAAATAGAAATTCTAACCAATCTAAGAAATAGATTAGTTTTATGATAATCGTGTTTACAATTACATCACTGATAAACATAAGTAGGAATATTGATTTGTCATAGATAACAAAATGTTCTGAATTAATGACAGCGGTCAGTAAATTGATTTTATTTTTAAAGTGATAATTAATGGTAACTCTTTCAAATAAAGTTCTAACTTGAAATTATAAAAACATTATTAAAAATGTTATTATTCAATACACTTGATCTATGCGCAAAATAAAATAGAAAGTTCCAAGTGGATTAAAAGATCATAGCCGTAAAACTATAAACGAAATGAAATAAGAACTAACAACACACTAATAACTGAGTGAGGACATCTAACAACTTACTTACGACTATTAATGCTCGTGGAGGAGAATAAGCCACCCATTACTATTCTTCAACCAACTCTGTTCATGGCAATTCTTTGCAGTTGTTTTCAATCGCTATTCATTATTTTGATATCTGGCTCCAATTCCCGAGGCAATGTGTAATTTGACCTTACACATTTACTTTAGCCTTCAGAATCCCAAGTTTGCGCTAGTCTCTTGATACAGTTTGATGATTTCCGTAATGTATTTCTTATCCATTTCCAATGTATTTTCCTCTTCAGCTGGAATCTTGTTTCGTCTGTCTCACAGTAGGCTGTTCCTGATGGTATCCGGTCAACGGACATTCACTATCTTGTGTAGACAATTGTTTACAAATACTTGTACTTTCTTGATAATGGTTGCAGTAGTTCTCCAAGTTTCAGCCCCGTACAGTAGAACTGTCTTGACGTCCTTATTGAAGATTCCGAGTTTGGTGTTGCCTTGCAAACAGTTGTTTTAAGTTGTATATGTTCTTCAATTGTAGAAATGCTGTCCTTGCTCTGCCAATCCTCGCCTTTACATCTGCATCCGATCCTCTTTGTTCATCGATCATGCTGCTGACCAGGTACGTAAAACTTTCTACCTCATTCACAGTTTCTCCATCAAGTGTGATTGGGTTGGTGTTCTCCATGTTGTACCTGAGGATCTTGCTTTTTCTCTTGTGAATGTTGACGCTTAATGCTGCAGAAACCGATGCTACACTGACCGACATCTAACAAAAAAGATCTTAAATAAAAAATTTCCATTCTATTTAACAGTTGTTGGTTAATAATGATGGTGTCCTCCGCGTTGACGGAGATCTAATGATAACTGCTAAAAACTGGTTCTTGAAGTATTATGCAAAATGTTGTGAATCTAGGTGATCTATTTATGTAAAGTATGGGAAAGTAACATTTTTTAACTATGTAAGAGGACTTATCTGTAACAGACAAAGTGATAGCCTTATTCACAGATCATATTATATTACGATGAAGGAACTAAACAATAACTGTGTATTATGTCAGCAATCATTTGTACTGATTCACACTGGGAAACTGATCCTCAAAATATTAGCATAAAGGAATTTGAAAATGTCTTAATAAGATTTAGTGTCAGATATTATATGTGTAAGTGTGAATAAATATCAACAGTTTCTTACAAACAGAGAAAAGTGATATATTTGGAATTTCAAACTCAATTGGTGACCATATAGAAACTTAGAGAAATCGGTTGATGAGCATGTTTTTTGAAAGTATTGAACTGGCGATATCGCATTAAATCAAGACTTCAAGAACGAAACATACCAACTATTGAATTTGATCCAAGTGACTTAGTGACTAATCAATCGTCACTACTTCTTCTAGAAATGAAGGCCACAGGACATGATCTTAATCATGATAAAAATTGCATGTCACGCAAAGTATGAAATACTAGAATGGATATAGTCATTTGGTAGCTAAACTGATACAATTGTATAGCCGAAACATTTCGACCAAACTGGAAAATTTCAAAAACGTATTGCACTGAAAAACGTCTTGATATTATGGAGTGATAATCAGAATATTAAAGCTGACAGAACAAAGAGTTAACATTCAAACAAAAATAAAGATCCTTAAATTAGACGTTTTGTTTCGAAGATACGTTTTCGTTACGAAGTGATACCAAAAGAAACTCTGTTAAAAACCAAGTTCCAATGAACACTTAGTTCAAAAGTGTACAAACAGCATCAAACTCAGAATATTTCAATTTGGCGAACAGTAAGATACTTAGAGCCCGGCAAATTGTGATCAAATGACTAACATTTCTGAATTTCTCCAACTTCTTTTTACATCGAGATCAGAAATTAATTTAAGAAAACAATACCAATATTGAATATCTTCAATATTTTACAAGTAAACATCAAACCACGAGAAAAAGACAGTTTCTAATTAAAATCACCGATGAAAAGACAAGTTGGAGTTTTTAAAAAAGGAGTTTGCAAATATGAAATTAGAGATTAAAAAATCAAACGTAGTTTATCACAATGAAACGCTCAATATTCAGAATAAGACTACAAGTAACTTTCAGCAAGACAATTTCCAAGACATTGACGTTTTGTTAGATCACCATGTGACGTCTCTAAATAAACGATATTACTAAAGAAAAACCTAAGAATTCTAAATATATCAAAGGAATAAACAGTGATTTGAAAAATTCGTCCCATGGGTTTTCATGACCACCCTGGAAGATATTGTAAGTCAAACGTAAATAATAATTATTTTGGTAAAATATTTGACGTGACACTTTCTCATTTTGTTTGTTCCTTTTATAGAGATAAAAATTCAGTCACATAAATGACGTAAATTCATGGGAAAAATATGTTTGTGGTGAAAACAAAATCGGTATTCAGATAAAAAATAACCTTGCTGATGCATTGGTTTTCTACATCTATCGGTGTTTTTCGCTTTATCAGGTCAATATCAAGATTTAAATACAGGATAGTATAGTGTACAGTATTTGATTATATATTCAAGATGAGATGCAAGGAGACTTTTATTTATGAACCAAATATATGGGTATAAATGAAACAACCAATGAATCTTTAAACAACTCACATCAAAGTTTTTAGATATATAATTACGCAAATTATGCTCGAGAACTGAGGCAGTTAATAAATGGTTTCATATGGGGCTATTGGTAAAGCTTCATATCAGTACTTCGTCAAGATCCTATCAAAGGGCTAGTCAAAAACATATTCACTGAAACTGAAAAATACTCAAACCTTATAAGCGCATTTTTTGATAAGAATCAGATTAAGCTGATGATAAACGGTGAAAATTAGCCGATCTCAAAATTACTAGCCAACACAGGAAATCAAACAGATTTGAAATGAATCGCCCCAGATTTTTGAAACAGTAACCTAGATGATATTGATGTAGATAAATGAATTATGATCTTTAGTATATGAAAAAATGAAATAATTTTCTATGAAGTAGATTACTAAGAAGAATCTGATATTAAGTAACATTTCTATACAATCCCAATAAGGCTAGTATAAATTATGTCTAAAATCAGTTAAAGACTGTTTATGATGAGTATTCACTAATAAAACAATGAGAATATAAGATATAAGTAAAGGGGAGAATGCAGTAATAATAATAATAGTAATAATAATAATTAGATAATCAAAATAACTGGGTTCCGTTAAGTAGAAAGAGAAATCTCATCCACTCTTTATGTTATCGAATACGTCAGATATGCAGTAAGGAATGCATTAACGAAGAACTTGAATTCCTCAAGAAAACCCTGACGGAAAATGGCTACCCAGAACGGTTCATAAAAAAGAATATGAATAGAAGTAGTTGTGACAAGAAACCTAGTTGCTTCGTTCCGAAGAAAAACCTTTATAGAAGTCTGGAATTTAAAGGTGATCGAACATCAGAAGTAATCAAAAATCGTCTAACAACAACTATTAGAAGAATATTTAATGCAGCTAAATTGCGAATAAACTTCACGAGTAGGAACTTATTTTCCGTGTCCATAAAAGAAAAGCCTCCGCATCTGGTCGCCTCCATGTGCATCTACCAGTTCACCTGCTCTTATGGAGCAAGGTACATTGGCCGTAGCCAGCGCTCGCTTTCAACTCGGATACGGGAACATATTCCAGCTTGGTTCTATAAGGGAAAAGGAAAGCAGTTAGGAGATCTATACTTGAACACCTAATCGACTATAAATATTCCACAGATCCAAGAAATGAATTTAAGGTTGTTTATATGATTCGTTCAAATCTACCCAGATTTCTTAGTATCCAACTATTAAAAATAGCCGAAGCTCTTACCATCCAGGAGCTTAAACCAGAACTATGCGTACAAAAGAAGTACGTCTTATCGTTACCTTGGCCTTAAGTATTTTAATTATCCAATTATTATTATTATTATTATTATTATTATTATTATTATTATTATTACATTTCCCCTTTACTTATGTCTTATATTCTCATTGTTTTGTTAGTGAATACTCATCATATCACCATATTTATTTATTTTTACACCTATATGGCCTTTAATTATTATAACAAAAAAGACTGTTTAGTTCATTGGAAAGATTGCGTTAACGAAGATTTCCGGATTGATGTTTGAAAATCAAGTGATAAACAATCAAGATTGTATAAAATATATTTCGATAAATGATGTGTAGGTGACATATTTTGATGTGTTCAAATCAATCATTCTGAAGCTGTTTTAAAAAAATATATATAAATGAATAATAAATTAAATTAAAACAACATTTAACTTCATTTCTATTCTGACACTATTTAGTTTCCATAATAATTTTACTTATGAACCAAAATTAATTAAAGGGCCATAAAAAAACAGGGAACATCAAATAGCTACTTTGCTTTAATTCAAAACTACTGCACTGTATACGTCGGTGAATTCGAAGAGAATAAAATCCGGGAATAGGAAATCTCATGGCGAGCACAAAACAGTTTAATCAGAGTTAACATTTAACAGTTTATCGATTAAAGCAATTCATATCACTCATCTAATGTCACCTGATGACATTTACTTCAGTTTAGACTCCTACTACTGACATTAAACGTGATAGCTGGTTGATTTCTATTCAAGCATAGATTGTTTTGGTAAATAAATGAGACAATCTAGCTTAGGTCTTGTTAATTGCTATTATTATTAGCTTTTCTTATTCTGTTAATGCTAAACATAATTATATGACTATAATTACCGGATTTTGTTAATAACCTAAATTACCTTTTTAAGTCATGAATGTATGAATGATGCATGTGCTCGTGTGTGCGTGTGAGTTTATCTTAATCTATTTATATATAATTGACTAACAATAGAAAGAACATTACAATGAGACAATGTGAATGCATGATAAATTACTTAATTAATATGACATTAACTAAATAAATTGATCAAAGTTCTTCCTCCAGTGAGTTAAATTAATGTTAAAAATTATAAAAATATACCACTTCGTTATTTCTATGGTATTTGACTGACAAACAGGGTAATAAAAATAATGCTTAAATTTGAAAAATACCGTTTTCTTAATTAATTTAATCCAATCTAGCTAGGTAACCAAATATAAGTCTATGTATTTGAAACATGGCAACATGTTGGATTTGTGATAGTATATGAAAGAAAAATTGAACTTGTGATATAGTAATTGAGAACATAATATGTTTGATACTGGGTAATCGCTTTACTTCCGTAAAGCAAGAAGGAATCAATGGAGAAACTGAAAGAAACGAATAGGGGGATATTAAAAACAGATGGAGGTAAGTTCTGGAGATGTATGATATACTTTTTAGTTATCAATCATTATGATGATCACTGTTCAATCTGAAAAGTGATCAGCGCTACAATCCAAAGATACATTGTCACCAAAGCAAAACGTTTGATCTATAACATCAAATACTCATATTCCTTAGTTTTTTTTGAAGCATCAGTTTTAAGATTATTTAAAACTTATCGTTTCCGAATTTTCCATTATCTAACTGTGCGTTTTGTATTTTATTCACCATCATTATTATTTGAAGCTAGAGGTTTTTAGCTTTAAATCTTGTAAATTTCTTTGTGTTTGTACGGAATATTACAAGATGTGTGAAAGCATATTTGTACAAGGTCTTACATTGACTACAACTAACTGAATTAACTTTCTGAAAGCAATAGAAAGTGAAAACTCATATACAACATAGTTCAACCGTACAGTAAATTTTGAATGATATGCGATCCAAATATGAATAATGAAAAGTGTAGATTAATAATGTTAAGGTGAAAAATTGAACCCCTACTCTTGTAGATTAATCTTTATAGGCTGAAAAGCTTAATGATAAATCTTAACAGTAATTCATGAAGATACAGAAATGTTTTTTATTTTATAGTCAAACATTTTACTAGTTTCCGTTTGTTTTATTTAACTAATTTGTATAGTCATTTTCAAATGATATTTTTCAATTAAATTGCTATTCATCATCAAAGCATAAAAAGCAATATCAAATGAGTCTGTTCTAGATGCATAAAAATGTCAAATAGAGACTAGTCACTTGTAATCCCTAATATTAACAACAATAACATACAAAATTCTTATAAGAAACTTATGCATTCTTCATTCGTTTGATTTTCCTCGAGTAATGAAGAGATTCCATTGGTGTCTTTTTAAGACCATTTTTATGTAATGATATATTATATACTGAAAACACCTACTTTTATTATGTAAATAATTATAAATACAGAAATTACGAAGTTTATTTCAGGACATAAGGTTTGATCCATCATGTCAAAAGTTGGATAAACAAAACTGACAGTGTCAGTGATTATTCATCAAAATGGTTATGATAGACTTTTTCATATATTATAAAGACTATAAGTGAATATATAAAGCATTAAGAAGCAAGTATCTTCAACAAATAAAACCACTCAAAAAATCCATAGTCTATGTCAAAACAAGAGGATATTTCTTATTTCTAGTGTGATAAAATATCACAAAGTTCGAATTACATTTATAAAGTATGGTTGCCTACGGTTATGCGACACAGATCTTTGGATAGTAATCAATGTTGAATTTTATTCAATTTCTAGTGACAATTGCAGTCTATTGACTAATAGGTAATTTGGATATGAATCTATGAAAAAATAGCGATTTTTTTCTGAGTTGTAAGTTCGCTTTTTATGATCAATGCCAACAGGACACAGAAGCTGAACCCAAGCATATCTATGGGTTACGTTTAGTCGTTTAATATCATACATATGCAGTTATAAGTAACAAATATAAAACATCATTTTGTGAGAAAATATCTTATTTCAAAATAGTTTTATACTTGATTGTACTTGTTATCGTTTACTGTGAAAGGAATTTCCCTTTATCAACTATGTAGTTATTACTATAGATGAGGTATAAATGTAAACTTAATAGTGTTCTATCAGCTGTATATTGTTGTAACCAGTGTTATATGATGACTATGATTTTGTTCATACTGTGGTGTGTACTGCTTATATTGACATAAGTAGTAGATGATGTTAGTCGTGCTCTGAAGGTCTGGCAGCAGAGAAACAAGAGGATAAAACAGTAAAGAATGGAAACAGAATGCAATTTGTATGAAAATGCAAGAACAATGAAGTCTGAGTCATTTTGAGGCAATTGGTGGACATTTTGCAAATTAGGCATTTACTTTATGATTGTTAGATTTTATTAACACGTCCTGTAATTGTGTGTTAAATACATTCGATTGTACCCACTGGTGTTCTTGTTCACTACAATACTATGTAATTTAGACATGAAAAATCGCTGTGAAGTTTTATTTACTTCGTATTAAATATATGAACATTTTTTGTGTAGTTAAAATTTAAACATATTAAGGAAACAATCCGTTCAAGTTGGCGAATCCAACGGAAATAAATTTCATCACTCATGACAACCCGATGATTAAACAAATCTTATCAAAAAAAAAGAAAAATACTAATATAACATTTACCAACTTGTATTGTTTAGTGTTGAAAAATTATCTAAGTGCTTGTGACGAGACAAATTATGGTGTAAATCCTTAATAGGTTTTACCTTAAAAAAAACTGAATATTGTAAGTTAACACTAAATAAATGTTATAGCCTCTTGATCATGACTATATTGTGATAATTTCCTGGATATGGTAAAATCACTAGGGGAATAAAGTTGATAAACAAGAAAGATTTGTGTAAATTTGTTTAACCCTTAAGTAAGATTAGCAATTTGCACCGATTTATATGAATAGACCAAAGTTAATATACACCTTTACTTTTTCTACAATTGTATGAAACAATATACACTTATTAACTGAGATTTATGAATCGGAAATTTAAACGATATAAATAAAAAATAACTGGCAATACTAGTTATTGAATGACACTTCACATAGATTAAAATCTGTAGGAATCTAAAAAGAATTCCTTAAAGTTAAGCTGTGTTAATCTATCCTAGTATCGGTATGTACTATTTTAAAATTCTGACTTACCATAGCGGTACATTATATTCAAGGATGATAGTGTTATAATTATGGGTTATTACTATCAGTATGGGGATCTGCTGAAACATTTGTTTTACTTATATTCCATTAGGCATTTTATCAATAAAATATTACAAATTAAATAATATGTGATTGTATTAATTAAAATTTACACCAAGTAGTATTGAAGGGTTCTGTTTGTAGTCAATATGTGTTTTGAAAAAGTGAATAGAAACGTATAAATAATGCTACTCTGAATACTACACATACTTAGTAGGAAATTAAATTTACATGTGGATTAAATATGTGAATATTAACAATGAAAAAGTTTTGGATTAAGTTTTCTTTTCTTTCATTCTTTATATAAATACATACTTGATTACATTACATGCATTGTAAAAACAATTAGGGATTTCTCAATATGAACTTGATTAGTTCTAGATTAAGATTAACAAGTTAAGTAAGAAGAGATAAACTGTAAATAGAAAAAGTAATTGGGCAAAAGTGTGAATGATTTTGTGATGAAAATGAAATTGATAAATTTTACTCAATCCAAAGATATGATATACTTGTGTTTTTCTCTCCTTCTAACATATCCGAATAAAACGTTATGTAGAAATGACAAAATTCAGCAAGAGATTTATTGGTTTGGTTATGATTAACTTTCATAATGAGGATCAGTGAAGAATTATGTGATACACACTTGAAAATAGTGATATATATATAAACGGCGGCATAACTATTTGGTAATATTTTTATGAATGAACACTTTAGGCATTGTATAAAACATCCCTCATGACTAAATACGAGATTTAGTAGGATGTTTAATTATTATCTTCCTTATTTTAAATCTCATTGTTATAACATCACAAAAATTGATTTAAAATAAGTTTTTCCCAAAATAATGTCTTTCATAACGAAATGAAGCAGGCTGGAAGTCCATTAAAAACAGAAAAAAATGAGCGGCTTTTTTGTCCTAGTAAGAAACTCATTAGCAGCAGATGGGCAAGAGCCCATTTGTGAATTAAACGAAGACCTTCAGATTTGATATAGAGTGTGGTATTTACAGATTATTAAGTCAGAGTACTAACGGTATAGGCCTTTAAATTCACGATGCTACTTTTACTTCTCGTAATTTGTGATCAAAAATTGACAGGATATTTAGTTTTCATACGTTCAAATACATCTAGGGTTTTATTAAAATTCTGTTTTACAGACAATACATTGTTGTCAGTTTTCGAAAAATAAAAGGTTTTATAATTTCAAATGTTTTTTTTGCACCATTTATAAAAGAAGAGGAGAAACGAAAAGCACCCGCATCGATCAGTTTTCTTGAATCACGTGTACAGAATGAAAGAACAAATTTGCATAGAAAAAGCTCTAGATTACGTGTATTGTCTTGCAATCTGTACCAGGGATGAAATTTATACTGTAAAAGTTGAACTACTATAACAAAATAGTTAACAAACAGATTTTTGAATATTATAAAAATCGAAAAGTTTGAATAGTTAATACCCTAAAAAAATTAACAAGCTAATGTCAAAATAATATTTATCATTGCTACTACAGATAGTCGATAGACGACAATATGCAAGAATAATGGCGCTCGATAATCACCAGTCGTAGAAAAAGTTGTTTAAGTCTAAACACTGATAGAAACTTCTTACAGAATGTTCTGTTGTTGAAGACCTTATAGTATGTGGATAGACATGCATATGACTGTATTATATTTATCTATCCACATCTAGTTAAAATGTTAACTACTGTAGACCACTGGCTTAATAAATGAAATGAAACTTAGATATTATTTAAGCTTAGTAACTTAGTCAATAAAGTACAGGGTTCGTTACTGTTGTATAAATTGTTTCAAGCCCTTAAATGCTTTAAATATACTTCTATTATAATTCCCTTACTTTTATATTTAAAAATATTTTAAAATGATTATGACTTATTAGGACACAATGAGAAGTATGCTCTGATAAATTGTAATATCATTAGTAAACAACTGAAGGGTTATACAATTACAGATTGAGTTCATCCAATGAGTTACTCAAAAAATCACAATGTACTACAACGATAATCCTCGGAAGCGTGAGAGACTGGGTTTTAAATAATTGGTTCACAAGTAAAGTGCTCAAACTATCATAGAGCTTTTATGTTTTGATACAGTGTGTTCAATTGTCAGAGTTCACTCATGAGACGATCCAAACTAGGCCAAAACAACTGTTTCATGTGCTTTTTTCGGTGGTTTTCTAGATGACATAAATTTACAGTGAAAACAGCATTTTGAGGTCGAAGAATAATATCCATCAGTTTACTCTATTGTTAAACCCTTAGTAAGCAGACAATTATGAAAACATTTTAGTTTTAAAGTACATTTAGCTAGCCATTATCATAATATACATAAAAATATATTTGGTTTGATTTCAAAACAGGCTACAAGTTTGCATAATTGAGAAATCAACAGAAAGTTTCAACACTGTGATATATATATATATATATATATATATATATATATATATATTCAAAAACTTACTTTTCTTCAGATAAATTTGTGTTTTCTTTCCTAAGTGTTGATAAATAAGTTTCCCAAGGTGTACTACACGTTTCCTATCACAAATAAATAGACAAAATCAGTGACATTGATTACAAATGATAATATTAATGAGATTTGTATGTTATTTTAAAAATAAGAGTCAAATATGTTTAGAACGAAACTGTGTTATATAAAAGCAACAAATGACTGATATTTAATTAGATTATCATATCAGGATATTAATAAATTGTACACACAACTTAAAACTGAGCTTCAACAAATATAAAATTTTTCGGTTTAAAATATTTGAAATGGAACACAGTTCATGGAGATGCAAAATGAAAAACAAAACAGTTATGTTAACTCATTTATCACGTACCAAGATCTTTAATCAACTGCGCGTGATATTTTAGTTGTGCAGGATCAGTAAAATTCCCTTCTTTTGTCCACACTAAAGTAGGTGGAGTGGGGTTCAAAGCTGGAACCCAGCAGTGGAAAAGTAAGTGCTATATCTCCTTGATCATAGTAAGTGATATTCTGTTTTAGAACAAGTGATCCTTTTATTTTACTGATTTTATGCTGGATAAATTTTTCGATATCAAGCGACATATTATTGGAGATAGATCAGTGATTAGGTGGAATAAAATAGTTGTGTTCAAGTATTTTCTTGTTGGTAAGCATTAGAACCTAGATTATGTATGATTAAACATTTCTTATGGTCAAATCTAGTAGATCGAAACCTTGCTAATTCGACTTGCTAGTGTTTCGAAGTTCATATAAATCCATGGCCCTTCAATAATGTGCCAAACTAAATATGGAAATAATAAGACAGTAAGTTTACACACATGATTAATTCAGTTACAAGAGTTCAGAGATACTCTTATGGTTTTCTTTGCTTCTGCTATTCCACAAAAGATTTTAAAGCCGGTGATAATTTAAGACTTGGTTAATTAGATTGGAAAAGAAGTGAAATACATGGGGTTGCTGAACAGTTGCCAAAAGCAACGATTTGTTTCAAGTGATTATATTTTTATCTAGTTTTTTAGGATTATGTAAGCGTGTTTATCATGGTAATCGAAAATTATCTGAGCAATTCATCTTCATTTGATGTTGTTCTTCTGTTTTTAAAGGGTGAACCAAAGCATTATTGGTACAACATTTAACACAAATTAATTTTTGAAACCAAAGGACAGAGTAAAGGTATATGAATTGAGAACACTCAAAAAACAAACTTTTGCAAATGATGTTGATTGTTTATTGAATTGGATTAAGTATGAAGACCTAATTTATAGGAACAATAAAATATATTTGAGCAAATAATTCCAATCAATGTGATGCCAAACACATGCTTATTTGTTTTTGGTACTTATATAGAAAACATAATGTAAGTAGTAGTGAAATTGAAAAAGAGATCAAGTGTGAACAACAAATTTACTGATGAGCATAATAACAAAAAGCTAATTTTATTGAGATCATGAACTGATCTAAGTTGGACAAACAATGAAAGCCTGGAAACCCTGGTTGGCGGATTCATTCATGCACATTGCTGAAGAGCCCCATACTAGCGTGAAACAACTGCCTAGTGCTTCTAGGCTATTAGTGGTTGTTTAGCCTGGATTGGTTCGTAATACGAAAACATTTAGCACTTTCCATAACCCCATACCGATAAAAATTTAATTATAAAGACGCTTCTAGTACATAAAATTTGCTATTAAAAGTGAAACAAGGAAAACAGAAACTATATTAATTTGTTATAACTAGATAGAAACTCATAACAGTTTTGTATTTGTTACAAGTGAGCTTACAGAATGAAAGAAAATGTAAAGTATGTTTATTCGTTAAGTAAATCAAAGATAACGTCATATCTCAACGTGATTACATCTTTTCATGATGACATAAACCGGAGAAATCTAATGATTTTAGCCATTTGGTAAATAGAGAAGGAATAAATTGAGCGAAGAAATTTCTTTACAACTAGTTTTTCATCATGGCTCTACACTAATATATATAACACTTGTCGAGTGGATACGTTACGTAATAATTACATAATGACATTTAAATTAACATTGAGTAATTGGAAGAAAGAGGATTATTAATATTCAAAGTAATTATTGAATCAAGAAGTTGCTACGTTGCGTAATATAAGAAACAGAGAAGGAACAAAATTTTAACGGATGGTCAATAGAATAGTAGTTACGTAAAATCAAGAGATGAATGTTGATAAGTTATAAAGTTCAAAAGCAACAGAAACAAAATTAAAAAAATTAAAAAAAGGAAAAAAAAGAAGTGGAAGAACTATAAAAAATAGTTCTTATGATGGAAATCTTATACTGAAGGCCAGGGCAGAGAAAGTAGTTGTACGAATTTCTTTTGGATGTAAAGGTCAGGTTTGTAAACATGGATTGCGATGGCTTCCGCAATGTGCGAAAGGCGCACTCGTAAACCATGCGGTAGATTTGATGGAATATTGTAGATAACCTTAAAAGCTTTATTCAATTCGACTTGATGACCTGTGTCAACCAAGTGAGAGAATAGAACTTTTAATCACTTTCACCTGTCCTTTGCATAGCCATGTCGGATGATGTTCTGAAATGTGGTGACGGACCTGCCGAATTGTACGCCCTATGTAACTGGCTCCACAGGAGCAGTTGAAACGATAGATACACATAGATTTGGCGAATTCTGGCAGTCTGTCTTTAATGGATGTTCTTATTTTCAGGTGATTGTAGAAAATGACATTTAATTTGGCAGCATTAAATGTTTTCTGTATAGCTCGTCGTAGTTTCTGAGTCATAACTTCTTCAATAAGAACAGTTCTAAACATCAATGTAAAGATTGAAACAAACATTACATATAAAAAGAGGCTTCGAAGGATTACAACAGAACTGATGAGAAATTATGTAGAACTGTATAACCCAGTGAAGGTATATAATCAAGAATGTTGAACATTTAGAGATGAGAAATAATTAATCATTAATTTGAACTTCACATAGTCGTTCATGTTACTTACTTACTTACTTACGCCTGTTACTCCTCGTGAAGGAGCATAGGCCGCTCACCAGCATTCGCCATCCAACCCTGTCCTGGGTAATACTTTCTAGCTCCTTCCAGTTGTTATTCATCCTTTGGATATCTGTTCTTAGGCCTTCCTCTTTTCCGTTTCCCTTCAGGATTCCAAGTTAGGGCTTGTCTCGTGATTCAGTTTGATGATTTGCGTAATGTATGTCCTATCCATTTCCATCGTCTTTTCCTAATTTCTTCTTCAGCTGGAGGCTGATTTGTTCTCTCCTACAAAAGGCTGTTGCTGATGGTATCCGGCCAATGGATGTTGAGTATTTTGCGAAGACAGCTATTTATAAATACTTGTACCTTCTTGATGGTGGTTGTTGTAGTTCTTCAAGTTTCAGCTCCATACAGTAGAACTGCCTTGACGTTGGTATTGAAGATTCTCACTTTGATATTGGTTGAAAGTTGTTTTGAGTTCCATATGTTCTTCAATTGTAGAAATGCGACCCTTGCTTTGCCAATCCTTGCCTTTACGTCTGCATCTGAACCTCCTTGTTCATCGATTATGCTTCCCAGGTATGTGAAGGATTCTACATCTTCCAGAGTTTCGCCATCAAGAGTGATTGGGTTGCTGTTCTTTGTTTTGAATTTGAGGACTTTGGTTTTCCCTTTGTGTATGCTGAGGCCTACTGATGCAGAGACTGCTGCCACACTGGCTGTCTTTGTCTGCATCTGTTCGTGTATACGCAATAGGAGGGCTAGGTCATCTGCGAAGTCCAAATCGTCTAATTGATTTTGAGTTGTCCATTGTATTTCGTGTTTTCCTTCAGATGTTGAGGTCTTCATAATCCAGTCGACACCAGAAGAAAAAGGAAGGGAAAGAGTAATCAGCCTTGTCTGACTCCGGTCCTTACTTGGAATGCATCTGTCAGCTGTCCTCCATGCACGACTTTGCACTATAGTCCGTCGTATGAGTTCCGGATAATATTGAAAATCTTCTCAGGAACTCCGTAGTGTTGAAGAAGTTTCCATAACCTATCCACACTGTCAAATGCCTTTTCATAATCAATCAAGTTGATGTACAGTGACGAGTCCCACTCAACTGATTGTTCGACGATGATCCGTAGTGTTGCAATTTGGTCTGTGCACGATCGATCCCTACGGAATCCGGCTTGTTGATCTCGAAGTTGGGCGTCTAATGCATCTTTCATCCGGTTCAGCAACACTCTGTTGAAGACCTTTCCTGGTATTGACAGCAGTGTAATGCCTCTGTAGTTTTCACATTTGCTCAGATCCCATTTCTTTGGAATCTTGAAGAGGTGCCCTTCTTTCCAGTCCATCGGCACCTGTTCCTCCTCCCAAATCTTTTTGAATAGAAAATGAAGCATGCTTGTAGTTACTCCGATATCTGACTTCAGTGCTTCAGCTGGTATGTTGTCCGGTCCCACTGCTTTCCCGTTCTTAATTTGTCTGACGGCCATTCTGATTTCTTTCGTCGTTGGTGGATTGACATCTATAGGAAGATCTGTGTGCGCTGCTTCGATGTCCGGTGGATTCATTGGAGCCGGCCTCTTCAGGAGTTTCTCGATGTATTCTACCCATCTGTTCCGCTGTTGTTGAATTTCAGTGATTGGCTTGCCTTCTTTGTCTTTGACTGGTCTCTCTGGTTTACTGTATTTCCCTGATAGTTTCTTCGTTGTATCGTAAAGCTGTTTCATATTTCCTTCTCTAGCAGCTTTTTCAGCCGTGGTTGCTAGTTCTTCCACGTACTTCTTCTTGTCGGTTCTAATGCTCCTCTTCACTTGCTTGTTTACTTCTGTGTATTCAGCTTGTGCTTGGACTTTCTCTGCTCGTGTTCGGCTGTTGTTAATTGCTGTCTTCTTGTTCTTCCTTTCTTTGATCTTGTCCAGTGTTTCTATAGAGATCCATTCCTTATGACGATGCTTCTTTAGACCCAGAACCTCTTGACACGTTGGAGTTAATGCTTCTTTGATACCTTTCCAGTTGTCTTCCACAGTAGTTTCTTCCTTCAGTAGATCTTGTAAGGCCTGGAACCTGTTGTTGAGAGCTATCTTGAATTCATTGAGTCTGTCAGTATCTCAAAGGAAGGCTGTATTGAACCTTTGTAGTGCTGTTTGTCCAGTTGTTCAGTTCTTCTTTAGCCTCAGTTTTAAATTGGCCACAACTACGTGGTGATCTGAAGCTATGTCAGCTTCTATCCTGGTTCCCACATCTTCCATTGTCCTTCGGAGTTTTTTATTGATGCAAATATAATCTATCTGGTTCCCTGTGGTGTGGTCCAGAGAGATCCATGTAGCTTTGTGTATACGTTTGTGTGGAAATATTGTGCCCCCTATGACCAATTTGTTGAATGCATACAGATTTGCAAATCTTTCCCCATTTCCGTTTCTCTTTCCCAGTCCATGTCGTCCCATGATATCTTCATATTCAGTGTTGTCTATTCCGACTTTGGCATTTAGATCTCCCAACAGAATGGTGAAGTCCTTTCTTGGGCACTTCTCTATGAGTGACTACAGCCGCTCGTAGAATTGATCTTTAATGTCGTCGTTGCTATCATTGGTGGGTGCATAACATTGGATAATATTCATTGTGATCCCCTCCATTGTTTTGAATGATGCTCTGATGATTCTGGATCCATGAGATTCCCATTCTACAAGTGCATTTCGTGCTACTTTGGACAGCATTAGAGCAATTCCCTGAGTGTGTGGAGCGTTTTCCTCTTCGTGTCCGGAGTATAGCAGCATTTCTCCCTTAGCTAGCCTTTTCTGTCCAGCTTGGGTCCAGTGGGTTTCGCTGATTCCCAGTACTGCTAAGTTGTATCTCCTCATTTCCATTGCTATTTGACTTGTCTTCCCGGTCTCCCACATCGTTCGGACGTTCCATGTACCTACAAAAATTTTTGCTCTGGTTGTTAGAAGGGGCATCGGCCTCCTGGCTTCCGAAGGAACTCGGCTTTCACCATGAAGCATCATAATTCTTCTAAATGAAGACCTTCTAACTCCCAGGGCAGAGTTAAAATGGTTTGAATTATTTTTTCTGGTAAGCGTTTTTTTAGCGAGTTAGTTTTCTACGGGATGGGGATGCTAACCCCATGCCCAACCCTCCTCCTTTACCCGGGCTTGGGACCGGCAGTAACTCTAGAAGAGCTACAGGAGGAGTTGTCGTTCATGTATATCTGTTTTTATTGTATTAGTCTTCCGTGATAGATAATGACTATTATATTTGATTATTTCACTTGATTTCGTTCTATATTTTCACTTCGGCTTTATCAAAATTTGTATAAAAAATATTCAGACTGATTACATTATCTATTTATCCATCAGTAATTTGTCACTGGTATTATGCATAGGGAGATTAAAACCATTAACGCTACAGCAAAAATGAACTAAACACAATAAATATGTGTATGTGTTTCTATGTACAAATTCAAGTATACACATGCATGTAAACTAATGACATGGCAATTATGTTATGAAATGATAAATAATATTCCAGAAAAATGTGATGCATTTAATTATGAACTCAAATAAATTCTTAAGTAACAAGAGGACAAACTCCAATAAAATTACACTTTATACTTATATGTTTTACAAAGTGAACTGTAGACATTGAAAGATAATATTTATATCAATCTGCAGTTAATTGAAGGAACACTGGATATTTGTTTCACTATAGTTCAAAACTAATCAACAATGAATATTAACGATCTCCAATGCAAGAACTACACATTTATTTTATATACACATATTAAATATAGTTAATAATTTAATCAAACTTATTGGTACAATTATTATTTTGCTATTCGCATGAGTTATTTATTTAACCAAATGATAATTTATTCGACGTTGATAACATCCAGATAAACAAAATGATAATTAAGACTTCCCGAATAATGATATTATTATTATTACTGTACATCAAAATAATCAATGTCTATTCTTATCAGAATGGTCGATCAGTTGTTTTATTTATATGTGTAGAAATAAGGAGAGCATTATGGATAAAAGTATTTAGACTGAACAAATATACCAAATCAGTTAATACATATCTCTGTCTACAGCCAATCTGGTATATATATATATATATATATATATATATATAAACGTCAATCAAATGCCGTTGGATTAATAATTAGTCAGTTTAGTAAGTAGAATGTGAAATTTTTTTTAACTGATCACATGTTGTAAACAATAATCTTTTGAGACGTTGTTCACGTATGAACTAGAATGTACTCGAATCATATATCGTTACATTATTTATTACGATAAAAATAGACATTCTATCCTTTTATTTATTTGGAAAATTTTAGATATTCCAAGTTAATTTTCTATAGTATAGTCAAATATTAAGTTTACAACAAATTGAATTGTAATTGAATTGCCTCATCCAGTTTGATATGAGTTGCATAAGAAATGAAAGAAAGTAATCTGTTTCCATAAAACTGATTATGGAACTGATTTTAGCCAGTAATTATTATATATTTTATATTTAAATACTAAACCAAGCAGATGACGTGAAAAAAGAAAAATCTGCTCTTCATATGTTTTTTACGTAAAAAGAACAAACACAAGAAAGCAATCCTATTTCTTACCATATATTAACAACCTGAGACGTTTTGAAATCCACAAAGGTTATATCAATATAATAAAAAGGGTATATATGAATGAAACTCACACCTTAATTTTAATAATGCAAAAAACTGTCGAAGTTTTCCTCCGTTATGAGGTTGAAATGAATATCTAATTCTACGAATTATGGAACTTAGTACAAACAAATTGCATAAAGATATATTACCCATGGGCATAATGGGAAAAAGAGGAATGTAATCATGTCAGATAACTTTTATAATATTTCCAAAAGCTATGCAGTTTGTTATCGATCTCCAAAACAGAACAAAACAATTTGTTAAAATATACGACTCCCGGTGTGAGCAAAACAAAATTCATAGCAGGGAGTATGGATTTAAGGTGCATAAAGGAATTATATTACGATATTTAGGGATTTAAACTATAGAGTTCAGAAAATGAAATTTAGGATATTCTTAGTACATTTGTTGTAAAAAAAACGTTCCAGGGAAAGCAATCTAAGATGTAAAACACAATATTGAATTAAAATATGTAATTAGTTTGGCAGATAGTTGAGTATACACAACAAGATATTGTATTGGTTAGTACAGTTACTAGTCGCAGAGCGACTACTCCGTTCCATCGAGTGACTTCGCATCAGCGCGAATCCACGATCCCACTACGAATAAAACTACCGTCATTCATGCATTGAGGAGAGAACTCGACCTTTCAATTATTAAATTGATATTTAATGGTTTACTTTTCTAATTTCAGTCAATTTGATCCATAATAGGATAAAATAATTAACTAGTGCTATCTAATTTCAAATGGTTGTTGAAAGAAAGTCAGAACACAATATAAAAAACTACAAAACTTAACAACCTTCAAAATCCCCTATACTGAAAAATGTATACATATTTATCATGATGAAAAAAGATGAATAAATGAGTCATCAGACAGACTCGAAAGTATGGAGTATGAGCATCATTCAATTACTTTCCACTTAATATTTTTATACTTAGATTCTAACAAACAAACCTTTTTTGCCAAATACCATAGTAAACAAATGAAATGCTGTATTCACACATATACATCATTCAGTTGTATAAACGTTATAAAAAGAAATCAAAAATACCTGAAATGCGGGTATTATTTGCAAAATTTAACTAACTTATAGATAATACTATTAAACTAAAACGTTGAAAACATTTTTAAAAACTAACCTCAATTTTCCTTAATACTGAAGAATAATTATACTGAACAGGTGGGATCATTTTTAATGTTTCTAAAGTATAATAAAATTCACTAAGGCCATAAAATTCCATTGAATTGAAGTCTGGATCCAATTGAACAACATTATTAATTGCACATGGTAGTGGAGAACAACTTTGATTTAAATTAAGTAAAGGTTCTACATTTTGCATACATTTATCCATATTACCCGTACCCTAGAAATTAAATAAATTGATAAATATTTTTAAAAAAAGTTAGTTTGGATAAAAATTTCTGGGATAAGAACAATGCTTAACCTCTCACCAAAGATATGACCATATATTCATTGATGACTTGGTTTCATAAAACTTACCGAAATTTACCAAAGAGTTATGACTGGTTGAGTCCACTTACGTTACGAATACAGACGTCATTTACCAGTGATATTGGATGGTTAGTGAGCCAAATTACAAATTGACTGAATTTGGAAATATGGATCACTAGATTTCAACTCATCAACAGTAACAAGTTTTAAATGAGCGATAACTTAATTTCATTATGTTTTAATTATTGTATATATGAATATGGACTAATTCAATGTGTAACATTAAATTATTAAATGTTTTAAATAAATACGAAGGATTGTGAATTTCGTAAAAAAATATTCCCAATATGCAAGGAAATAAGATACTAAATAGAATCTGGATTCTATTTTGAATTTACGACCTGTAAATTCAAATATTTTCTATGAATGATATCAATACTAGAACAAAGAAATTGTGCTATCTATCAAGGAAATCTTCAGGCCTTTCGTTAGAGACCACCTGGGAAAACTAAATGTGGTTCAAAAATGCCATTTTTTTATTATTTAAGAGAAATGAAAATAAGCTACATATATACATACTTAGAAAATCTACGTGAAACGTGTAACCTACAAATTTTCGTGGTTGGGTTTCAATAACGTGGGTTTTCCATAGAGGCCACCTATTTCTCATTACACTAAAGAATGTTGCTAAGCATGATTCAACAAACAATAGGACAGATTAACTGAATTCTTTATTCTGAAAAATGTTGTATATTCCAGTTATTCAGCTTCAGATTCATTGTATGATAATATTTATAGGGTCTAGTCTAATATCCCAAGAGTTACATCCTGAAAATATTTTTCAATACAGAGGTTTTAGTCATTCATAAAGTTAAACCAGAGTTCTGTGTACAAAGTTAGTTATTTTGTTCTCTTTTTTGGTATAATTAAAGCACATGGAGTCTTTTTGTGAAAACAAAATTCACTTGCATAATAAAAAATAACGTCAATCATAGATATTTAAATGAAACTACATGACTAATTTCTATTACATTCCATCAAATGTATAACTTCGATAAACCTAAACAGAATTATTTAGTTTTACCGTGTCATAATAGTGACTACTTAGATGAGGAAAAACGTGCATTTTGTTTTGTTTCAGGCACTGACATCATATTTTGTGTTTGTACGTAAACAATACAGTAGTAGGAAAAACATGCTGATACCGTTGAAATTCTTAAGTTATTCTAATAATTACTTATGCTTTATCATACTTTAAATCATTTCAATAGTGTCCAAAGTTACTAGGCAACAGAAACTGACGTCAACATCATACGATATGAATATGCTTTGAATTGATCGCAATCTGTATGCTGAAAGTATTCTTTTATTATGCGACTATTCAGTCTGTGTAGTCATTGTTGCGAATGATTTAAACAATTTCCTACCTTTTAAAAAGCAATATAAACTTGTTTTAAAATATAATGAATAGACGCGCAAATGCTACCCTTTCATTAAGCTTACTGTATACTGAACAGAAAATTTTTCTCTCGCTGGTTCAAGCATCTCACCAATAACTGGACGAGGAGTAATTTCACTTGTCACACTAAAACCTTCGAGTAAGCAAGGATCCTTTTGAAAGTAGAAAGAAAGTCGAAATATTATTCAGTGAGTTCAGTTTTATTAAATTAAGTAAGAAATATAATGTAATACAGTTTTTAGGACTAAACTAACCATTCAAAATATCCAGTACTGGTGCAGATCAGAGAAGTCACCACTCATTATCATCGACAAAACAGATCTATCACTTACAAGTGGATCATAATATCTTTTAATGGAGTTTCATCTCCTGTAGCGGATTGCTCGGTTGAGCTTTCATTATTCTTTTGAACAACATTATCAGCACAAACTTCATGTAGACTCTCTATCTAATCAAACTATCAAGCTCAGAGAACGAAAACCGCCAAAATCATCCACCTGGGCTAAAACCTATCACCATCTCAAGATCAGAATATTACACCGGGTCTTTAGAAGTTATAACGAAGGCATGTGATATCGCAGAACAGCACCCTTCCCTCTCTCCTGGTTGGCAGCGACACCAAATGTAGTGAATGAGGACATAATTGGGGACAATTGAATGTATTTGATTACAAAATTACAGAACATCTCAGTAAAATCTGTGAACCATACAGTAAATAGTTCATTTGCAACATGTCAATCAACCGTCTCAGACTTCAGTTTTCTTTAGTTTCTACACCAATAATTCTTTGTTCCCGTTCTCTTTTCTTTGATCTTCTTAACTTTCTGCCTCCAGGTATTTCACCTTCGACTGATGATACATACTACTTATATCTGTGAACATCGGTGGCACACACCACAATATAATTAGATATCAAACGAGAAACCATTTGGCAAATACTTCAGATATTCTCACTCCCCGGTGTTAAACAAACGGATACTGGCAAAGCAGACAGATAAAAAGTAAAAAGTGAATTCTTTAAAATGAGTGATTTGACCAATAGAGTGGCTGAATTCGATAGAGACTATTTAGCTGTAAAGACGGAAAATGAACTCTCTTAGTTTGGAATTGAATTTAAACTATATGTTTTGTGCAGGAGTTCGGGATACTAACTAGCCGCTAAAATGGATGTTAGAAGGGTGGCTTTCAAATCTGGTACATAGCAGTTAAAGGTCAAGGTTTTAACCCATTTGATAAGACATTCAGACGATAATTTTGTATCTATTCATCTATTGTATAGTTGTAATTAATTATTATGCATGGGATGATAGTCTGGCAAAATTCAGCAATTTTTTATTGCTGCATCGCTGTTATTTGACCTTAAAACCAATAGCTTGGGCATAAAAATACCCTAACATTTACAAACTAGATACATAGTATAATGTTCGATTAAACACAGGGATGATAATATAAATGAAATATCAGAAGATAATTTACATTATTAACTGGATTCAGCCCTATAACCGTAGAAAACCAAGAAGAACCAGACAAATTTAATCCTAGTATGGGGCTTCCGAATTTTGTACTCATAATATCGTTAGGAATATAACCAAGGGACTACAGATCGTACAATAAAGCAGATTAATAGACGTTACGAGCATGGATCACTAGATATCAACTTAGAGGTTTAAAAACGATGCATTAGACACTTAAGGAATCTATGTGGGATCGTGGTTGCGCACATCCGATGTAACACAAACCATAATAAAATAGATGTTCAGAACTTGTTGGTTTTAAAAATTGTCTAGTTGATGTCAGATTGTTATATAGACTATCTATCTTCGAATTGAACAATATGCATAAGTGTTGCATTATTAATAAGACGTTTTTCATGTTACGGTCAATAAAATATCTCTTGTAAAGTTTAAACAATTTGTTATATAAAGAACGTTTATTATCATTTCGGTTAACAGAAATAAGAGAAAATGATAAATAGTTGCTATTGAAATGTGTATTTTTTTTAAAGTTTATACTTTCTATATTGTTTTACTAAGTAGTATACTTTTCCCCCACACATAACTAACTAAATTACATTGACTCCTTTTTATACTTGTAGCTTTGGAAAGAATTAATAACACATGAAATATTAATAATTAGACAGTACTGGTCGTTTAGTCTGAATAAAATATATTTATTATGTGTTAAGTAATTAACTAAATTCAACAGCACGAGCCATTTAATACCAGCACGTTCGTATTGACGCATCTAAATAACCTTGTACAATGTGGTTAACCTTAAACCTTGTCGCCCATGTATTGCAACATCTATTACAAAAAAGTTCTGCTTCATTTTATATAATAAAATAATTATAATACACAACATATAAATAATATGTATGAACATCGTTATCTTTAATTTACTAGTGACTGTAAAATATGAATTAACCTAATGAGTCAAAATCAGCTATGAATTAAAAAAAACATTTAAAAAGTTCATTAATTAGAATATTACCCTGTTTCTAATAATTCGATAGGTGTATTTAGTTTTAACCACTTGATTTCCCAAATCACTCAGTTTACTGATATTTTCTCTGTAAAGGAAGCTGTCATCAGTAGGCTATTGGTATATTCCTACGAAAGATGAACTCATGAAATCAATTTATGAGCTTTATTAGGAAACGATAAAATTCAGCTCATTGTATATGACCAATATGATTGTTATAATGGTGTCAGGAATGTGCCAACAAAAGTATTCCGTATAATTTATTTAAACAAATTCAGTATTCATCAATGCAATTCACAATTCACATGTTTTGAACTGATGTCTTAGCCGAGTCTATATTCAAAGGGACCTGCAATATGCAGTGTATCTTGATTCATCGAACTTGGAGGAGACAGAAGAAATCACCTCAAAAATCAATAAATCTCTATCAAACATTAATTAGTTAAGAGCATTATCGAATTATAACTTGTTGGTATCTGTATTATAACAAAAAGTTAAAATCAATAGGTTGAAGATAAAGCACTTTGTAAGGTAGGTAATTTTTAAATTCAGATTTATGTAAATTAAATTTCGAAAATAGATTTTTAGTTTTCTGTCTAGAATATTGAAGAAATATTGTTGACAAAAAATACAGGGAATAAAAGAGTAACATTTTTTTTTTAAAAAAAATATTGAATTCGGAAAATCTGTAAAGAAAATCCTTTTACATCTGTTGTCATCTTTAGTTTGTATTAATGATTTTTAATGCTTATCACTTGTATAACAAAGATTAATTTGATTATTTTCATCAAATTTGTAACAGCTGGACAAAAAAAACAAACAAACGAATAGATAAAATAAATAAACAAATGAAACCTAATTTCCAATTGGATTGATTTTCATGTTTTAACTACTGATTATCTACATTCGTTATATGTACACACATATTGTATGTTACTTTCATAAGTAGAACTAGAAAATAGCTATTCAAACTAATCACTACTTTTATTTATTCAAGTGTCTATATGTGTGTTTTTTTTTTAGTGTTTTTAAATTGTATCTAACATCTAACAGGTTGAATAAATTGTATATTTCAAAATAACTGTATACAATTAACCGATAGGAATACAATATGATAAACAACACAGTAACATACAGACTGACGTAATCATGCATCCAAGGAAATTAGAGCCAAGAGGAATTAACAAGAATAATGTATGAAGACTAAAACACGAAATAGGAAGAAGAGAAAATAAGATGCGGTGAAAAATAAATATGTCTGTGAATTAGAACGTAGTACAACTTAATTTCGTCACGTTTATGGATATCAAGGTGTTACATTTGATGCCTCTTGGTAGTGGGAGAAAAGAACAAACACAACACAAATCATGGAAAACAATGGAATTTATCTGTTTTGAAACTTTTTATTGAATGCAAACAACCCAAATAATTATTTGCTGCTTACAGCTGATTAAAAGCCTCGAAATAAAGTGAAGTCGTTCCTTACTTGTCGTGTTTCAGATTATTAAGAAAAGTATACATAAGAGGTTAATTTTGGCTAAATTTTACGGCTTAATCATTTATGTTTTTGTTTGTAACCGCTGAATTACCTTGCTGCAAATCTTATTGTTTCTTATCCTGTTCAAAACCAAACCTTAAAATCGAAAAACTCTAGCCTAACTTGAAATCTATGTCACAACATTAACGAGTTTAGGATCAATTCCAACATTAAAAATTTTTTGGAAGTCTTTAGTTAACTCAGTCACCCTTGCATTTTTACGTGATTTTGTTATTATTCTGTTACCAACTAAAGATATTACATGTATGCTTAACGTTCGTGTTGTATTACATGAATAAATTTCGTGTCTTTTTGAATAAAACACGTTTATTTGAATACGTTACAAATAATATGTTTAATCTTACTGTTAAATAGATAAACTGTGAGCAAATGTTGCAACACTACAAAAGTATATGTAATTTCAATTGTGAATCAGGTGTTATGACTGATAGATTATTCGACATGGAACGTAAATGAGATGTATAACTTATAAAAGTTATTAATAATATTAGTTTGTGGGTGAACGAATATTTCTGGTATTCGACCATCCACATATATTCTGATTTTCGGATGGTCAGTACCTGACAGGAACAATTACCAAAACCTTTCATGTTAATGATTACCATGTACTCACTAGTATCGTGTCTCAAAAAAAGTTTTAATGAGATATCAAAACCGGTGGAGTTAATTCATGTTGAGTGGAGGCAGGTATCATCCATGGAAATGGATGATAGTCTTGGGATATCCCAAAATAACTCAAATCGGAAATGTGAACTATTAGTTGGCGAATAAATCGCCTTGTAGTGAGGTCAGGGTCACAGGCGGATATTACTACGTAGTTTGGAACGAGGACAAAATGGTTGAACAACGGTTATCTAGCGGCGACCAGTCCATAGTTTAACTACCTTCAAACTTTTAATTTGTTGGATTTTGAGAGGGAATAGGATTAATCACGAAATTATTCCTTCAACTACTCATTCTAAGCAGCCGTTCGAAGACTGACTAATCAAATATCGAAGTGGTACCTCAATACAGTAAAAGTTTGATACCTACATTTTGATACCTACATCTGTAAAGAAAACAACAGGCAAAATGAATATATATCCATTGCGAGCAGGTACAAAATATTTACATAGTACGTATAAATAGTTTTCAATCGTTCATTTTGGTCTTTAGGTGTGTTCTGAAATCTGAACAGTCTTCTGCTCTGGTCTCCAAGTGTTCTGTCAACGCAGTACGTTCGCTCTAGTGAGACTCTTCATTTCATCCGAAAGCTTCAGTGCAACGTTCCACAACATACCACTTATAGGCAGCGTTACGAGTAGTGTCCACTGCCTCTCTACAAGTTTCAAATAACACTCGTGGATAGTTTATCTCATACGTGCTAGACCAAACAATGCAAATCGGTAAACCATTTTTATAGTTATGAGTTGGTTTAAAATGTTTGCTAACTAGTTATTCTCTAGTCATAGCCCATGTTCTGTCTTCTGAGAAATAAGGTGATGTTTTCTGTCGTTAGATTGTCATTCGAGGTAAGCTATCCATCGCTACTGTATTGACTAATTCGTTGACGTTACCATCTATAACGTGATAAGATTTTAGATAAATATGACAACAAACACCTTCTTAATGATGAAGTTTTATATAAAGTGAATTAAAACTTCCGAGGTTAAATTAAACTCAAATCTTCCCGTAAATCAAATTTTTCTGTATTACTAATTGGCTCAATTATTTTGGCAGTAATAGCAACCATTACAAACCGCAGTAACAGCAACTTTTAATGTCCTATGTCATAATAACTCATCCGATAACAATGAACTTACATTAAAATGAGCTATGAATCCATGGGATAAATAGCATTTTAGATCCATTTATTCCCGGAATGTAATCAATACTTAAAACCGACAAAACATATTGATTATCACTTAGTAATCAGTTTATATTAAACATTGTCTGGAAAGGTAGTAATCAAGGCAATTTAGATATTCAATGAAGAAAAAAGTGGCTGGAGATTAAGGAATATTAATGTCATTGAAACAAATTATTTGCTAACAATAAAGTGTTTTTCCGCATTGGCTAACCTATTCACACTAATTACATGAAGTTGAATTGAAACTAAATGTTAAATGAATAAGGGAAGTGATTATTTTTAAAATATATTGAATAGAGTGAGCAAAGCAAACTGTTACACTACATAGAAAATAAACACACTTATTCTACAACAGTGTGATATCGGTAATTGAAATGGACTTGAAACAAATTTGCCGTATTTAAGGCGGAATGGTCATGCTACAGTTGATAACATTAAAAAAAATAACAGTTGTCAGCAAGATAAAAAGATAAGTTCTTTACTAGTATGTCTATTTATTTAAGACAAAACTTATACCTATATGCAAAATTAACCATTTTTTACATTAACACAGCCTGCTAAAGTAGTAAGTTCTTATAGACTATACGGAATCACGTAGTCAATAGTAAGAGTTCAAATTAATTTACTATCTTTGGTTGAACTGTTAGTTTCAGTCTAAAGATTTAAGTCATCCATTTCAATTGTGACACAAAGCTGACTTTTGATAATTGACCTTTTACTAGTTTAAAAATAGAAAATAGACCCAATTTATGACCTCTCTCTCTTATTCATGCTTATTCGAAATGAATAGATATTTACTGATTTCTAGCTTCAAATAAGTTCTTATTAGTCTGGTTTGAAGTATTCATTTTTTAAACCACCGCGCTTGTAAGGTTTCCACAAATCTTAAAATAGATGACCGAATATTTAATCTATTCCACAGTAATAATCCAGGTTAACAATATCATATCGGTTTCTATCCAGTGATATGAAGTTATACTTAGCTAAGTTTGAAGCATTCATTTTTTAAACCACCGCGCTTGTAAGGTTTCCACAAATCTTAAAATAGATGACTGAATATTTAATCTATTCCATAGTAATAATCCAGGTTAACAATATCATATCGGTTTCTATCCAGTGATATGAAGTTATACTTAGCTGAGTTTTAAAAGTGATAAGTCTGTTCAGGTTAAATCTATGAAAGCATCCTACATTGTAGAACTAAGTATAAAGGGGTATAATCTCCCGAATTACAGACATAGTTCTTCAAACATTGCAATTAACTATTCTAGATATATGTTTTTAAACTAGAAAACAATAGTAGACAGTCATTCGTTGCACATCAAATGCATACAAAAAGAATACTTTATTCAGTATAAATAATTAGTGACACCCTTTTTTGACTGCAAAAATTACAATGTACAAATAAAGTTTACATTCATTTGTGCGATTAGAATATGAAATGTTGTTTGTTAGAATTTTTTAACTTACTTTATAGACCTAATCAAATTATTATGGGCCTAATGCAGTGGAAATCATTTCCTCAGTGTTACCATTATCAATAGTATGGATAAAATCAACATTTTACATGACTATAATCATCATCATCATCATCCAGTCATGTGATCAAATGTAGATAAAGACAAGCTTTTTCATTAATGAATAATTTTATTCTTCATCCAAATTAAATGTGTTCAATATCTGTATACTTTTAGATTAGTCGTAACACATATATTTACATATAGTGAATATATATATATATATAACGATCAGGAAAATCAAGTTTATTTATTGATATTTAGAGCAAGTATTATTTATGTATCTGTATGCGTTATCAAATGAATGGATTCACTAATCCATATTTATTAATGGGACATTAAGATAGAAAATGTTAATTATTGCTAATAATTGATTTCGCATTATTTTAGTTAATTATAATTTATACTTGTAATAAATTGATAATTTACATAATAACTCTTTAGAATAAGTACATGATGATTGGAAAATTCTATTCTTTTATTTCAGGACTATCAGATAATTACAAGTTACAAAAGTGAAAATTGTCTAAATCGTTCGTTTTTCTTAGTGAATATAAAGCAAGTTACAATAAGAATAACTTGAAACTCAAGTTTGTATTACAAATTGAAGTATAAAACTGATTACTAATGCATGAATCGAAATGTAACATTAAAAACTTATATATATATAAAATGTCTTACATAAAACACTTACTACTCAACAGTTGCTGATTTGCCTTATTATGTATGGAAATAGTTATGAAAACGAATTTTTTTTTAAATCAAGAATATTTCATATCTACTGTCTTAGTGCAGATTAATGTAAACAATTCCCCTTAAACTCTGAATTCACCACTAGTATTCGAATTGAGTGAATCCAATAGCTTGATTTATTTTTACGATTATTATTCTGATCCAATCACTAACACAAGACTTTTCAATAGATGCAGTTCAATGTCAGCTTTATGTCAAAGAAAACAATTACAATCGAATGGGATTAAATATGCCCGTGTTCAAAACTTTTCAAAAAGAAAGGCTTCAGTCAGCATATTCATCGTTAGGCTTGACAAAACTCAATGGACTTTGATTATGGAAGATCAGACATCAAATACGTAAGCAAGACACTAATTTTAGATGAATACTGATGTCCTCCCACCACAATTACTAAAGCTAAATCCAAGAAGTCAAAGCTAAGAAAAACAAAAATCGACTAAGTAACAAATGAGAAACGCTGGTGGCAGCACATTCATGGTCAAGATCTGGCTAAAATTCTCAGGAAACAGAAATACGTTATTGGTTGAAAATATAAGTGAATATAATCAGATATATATACCTTTATCTATCAATAAGTTGTGCATGTATTTTCGGTTCGCTTTACCCATACAGGTTCCTACTTACACATGATTTTCTATTACAAGCAGATAATTAATCTAACAAAGGAGCTTATAAATTGATAGAACATAAATGCACAAAGATTAGTGCATAAATAACAACAAGAAAGAAACTCATAATGAAACCTATTCTTCAAAACACGTGTAAAAGCTAGAATATATATCAGTATATAGTAATTAAACCTGTGTTTTGTCAGACAAAACAAAATTTTGAGCAAAGATTGAAATTCAGCATAGATTTCAGTAAAGAATAAAATACTAAACAGTTTGGGACATCGATTTCGAGGTCAGTAACTGACCCTAACTATTTTGTATCTTTAATTATCTAACAGCACATAAACTGTAGCGCGATACAAATTTATGAACCCTAACAACAGTTAGGAAACCAGGTGTTGAGTTTTTGTATTAAGCCAAAGAACGGTGGATGGACTTTCATTCCGATTCAGTGTTATACCTTTCTCTTGAGTATCAAACGGCATTTAATATTGGGTCTAAGATCTGATTATGATTACTTCCGTCTTTAGAATTCAGACGAAGTGGAGTGTGCTGTGTAGCCATTTTGACAAGTAGCTATATTAGTGTAAAAACATCAAAATGGGGTTAATCACTATGTCCCATACCACATGGCATTGGTTACTACTTTGTAAATAACCTAATTAACTCTTGATGAATGAGTAAAATTTATTGAATACTTATCCACATAAGTCACATTTCAGTAATTACTACCCTGCAAACCTGATCAATAGAAGTTACACATTAAAAAGAACAACGCAATATAACACTAATTACTATTCAGTGACAGGTTGCCATTTTTTTCATCGTTTTTTGCTAACTTGGCTCAGTGGTAGGGATTTATCTTGCTTATCGTAGGACCTAAACGTTCTAGATTAGGATAAAACATTTTCCCATTATTCCCTGGTTTTTCAGCGATAATTCAATTGCCCCACGTCTGTGATAAAAATCAGGTTCAAGATCCTTAATTAACATGTGACAAGTAAAATAAATATGATATCTTCAAATAGAGATTCCAGTATTTCGATATCATTGAACAAAATATTATTATAACTTATCCGATCACTTTGATATATGGATGTATGATAAGCACTTAGTGTTTAATCACATGAAAATTATTCATATTAAGAAAAATAAAATTTATTATAACAGTAGATTTTGTAAATTAGTTATTAGAATAAATGACCTGAAATGTTCAGAGATGAATTTTAGCAAATTCAAATAGCGGACAATTTCAATGCTAAACATGAATAATAGTCACAACAGCGATAATAATTATAAAAATGATTAAGTGCCACTAAGTACACAATTCACAAATATTTTTCATAACTAATCGAGGCACGCATTCAAAATCATTGGACTATCCACATAACCATTGATAGTTTTTTGGACAAAAGGTGGTCATAATAACTAGACAGTTTATACGATAATGATACGTAATTTGAGCCAATAGGTGATCGGTTCAAGTATCAGTTAAAGCAACAAGACTGTTGTTTACGAAATTAAGAGGACGTAAAGCGAATGTCCGGCGCTTAACGGGGTTGATGGATATGGAGGAGCCACAAAGGGGAGTTGCGGAACCCTGATTCCAAACCAATGGTGACGATGGGCTCCAGGATCCTGTGGGAACAAAAGCGTGTAAACCAATTATTGGTCATCAGCTACCATGAGACTGCATCTCCTAACGTCGCTCCACTGTCTTGTCGATCAGACCTTTAGGTCGAACGTTCCGTGTGTGCCCGCCTAAGAAAACCACCTACTTCGAACTGGGCACCAGGACAGTATCACAGCTCACACACAAATCAAGTGATTTGTGTGGGTTATATGTACTCAGTGACCCTTTGTACCAATATTTGTGTTCAAATAAATATAAATAAATAGAAAGGCTGGTACAAATATATCAAAATGACAAACTCCAATTCAAGTGAAATGCACGCTATTTGTATTCCACTGCAAGCTACCAAAAAGGTCTATTTTTTCAACAAGGTCCCTGGATCTAAACTTGTCATCTATGACAACTAGGATTCAATTACTAGTGAGGCAAACTACCAAAATGTGTTTACCATAAGAATATCATCCTTACACTTATCAATAACGTATTAAGTTATGGATGAGCACTAATGATAAGTTGCAAACTAGGACAAAAAAGAGACATTCAATTATTCCTATTTCAGAATGGGTTTTGTGGAGAGTTTAAGAAATTTCACAGGTTGAAATCATGAGTCAGTTGAAGCTAGACCACCATTGAAAACCTGGAAGCACTGGACGGCCGTTTCGTCCTGGTATGGGACTCCTCAGCAGTGCGCATCCACGATCCCGCACCACGCGGGGCTCGAACCCAGGACCTACTGGCTCCGCGCACGAGCACTTATTCCTATTTCCTAATGGTTTTTCCTATGAATAATAACTCAGTGATTAGTTGCGGATCGTTTCTGCATGATGAACTGATCTACACGAAACACATTCAACCGTATTGTAACCATGCTCATTAGTGAACTACGTCAGGATAGATCCCTGAAATTCTAATGAAACATGGTGAAAGATGGAGGCTAGATATATTTACAGTGAAAGCCATCACTAATGGCATTCGATGACTGTCATGTTGAACCACGAATCGATTGAAGTTATAAATGCGCACCACGTGATAGCAACATAGTGGTTTGAAGGTCAGTTGGCAACCTCAAGGCCTGAAGGTCATGGGTCCAACTTTCGGGGTACCCATGGATGAGCACTGCTGAGGTGTCACATAATAGTCTGAAACAAGTGTCTAGAATTCACTTGCTTTCAGTGGTAACCCAACCAAAGTGCAACGGTGAGAAATCCCACCTGAGAACTAAACCAATCCACAAAAAATCGATTCATTTATCTTTAAGTGAGGAATTGCTATAAAACGTATATCTTACTTGAAATAAAAGGAAAACCGGTAGGAAGAAATTGATGGAACTTACATGCCATCTACCTTTACGAGGTATTTTATCTTAGATTAGTCTACAAATTCTCTGGGATAGCCGAGTGGTAAATATTTAATCTACATCAAAATTCCCCCACACAATCATGCGTTTATTGTTTCTTCCAATGAATGGAGCATTATTGCAAGAGTCAAAGACGCACTGTCCCGATTCAGATAGTTAACATAATCTTTTCAATTCATGAGTAAGCAGGAAACATATTTCCGTTTGGGAATAAGGAAACTTCCTTAAGCAAACAGCTAATGTTTTAACTATTAATTGGTAGGTTATAAACCAATGAGTTCAGTCTTACGAACTTTAATCACCACACGTGTTTTAACAACGACCTCACTTCAACTATAAAATGTACTTAACTTTTCCAAACAATTGATGTTGTGTGAAATAAATGGAGAACTAGAGAGATAAACAAGAAAAATATCTATAAATTAAACTAATATTACTGTTTATAAATTAAATATCTCTACTGAACTATGTATACGTTTCTAGCTTAAACTAGGACAATAATCTTAGATATTTAAAATAGTTGTGTATTATCGTAACTGTAAGTAAACAAGCTCTTATGGATGTAAGTTATGCATTAAAAATAATAATAAACCATTTTATCGGTGCTCACTTTCCTACGCTATTTATCTATTCTAGGACAAAAAGTTCTGTTTACCCAATACAGAAGATTATACAGAATCACTGATTTTGATACGCTGTGTGATTGTAGCTACTCTTTAAGCTCAATCAATATCGTGTCTGAAATAATTGGTAAGTATGTTTCATTGTACACGGTAAACAGAAGGGTACGAAAGTAATTGCCAATAGCTTTCCATCTTATAAGGACGTTAGAAGTTGCGTTCGAATGCACGAAAAGAGGATGAACTTGTTTTTTTTATGTCACATGCTCTATTCTACCCCAAAACTGTAAGATTTCAGGAGTTAAACTTTGTTACAGCATATGACGATCCACGATATATTTCTTTCCTTATCCATATCCAACATTGAAAGTTTCGATTCTCTTCCAATTAATTCTGCTATCACAAAGGACTAAACCTAAGCTACAAAACGATTTAATGGATATTTTGTCAATTAGATTTTGCTCATCGCAGTTCTTACTAGTGGTAGAAATCAAACATACCTTATTTAGCAAATCAATAAATAATAGAGTGAACACGAAGAAAAACCATTTCAGAAATCATAACATCATCTAAATGAACCTTAAAATCATCAATAATGCAGTGGTCTACGTTTCCCACTTTACGAAAGTAAAAATAGGTAAGTCAACCATAGGAAGGTGTTATAATGAGAATAAAAGTACCGGTAAACAAAAACCAAATAATGGCATAAAAGTATTCAATACTTAGGGAGAGATAATGAATTCATCTTCTTCTCTTCAACCTAAGATAGATTATCTAACAAAGTCCCGTTTGGGAACGACATTCGCACAGTATCCTCACTTGAAATTGTTTACCAAAAGAAGACGTTTTAGTCAATTCACACACGACACTAACTATAATACTGTTAATAAACAACCTAAGGAAGCAAAACTATTCTGTGATTGCCTGATGTATTTATTGTGAACAACAAAACTAATAATATAGTTACTTAATAACGGGAATCTAAAATGCTTATAAACTCTCTACAAAATGTTAATAACCACTGAAATAGAGACATTAAATTCATTGCTAGGTTCTTAGACATTTGAAATACGTTCGTGAAAACTCATGAAGTACTGTTACACTTCAACACTTTTGGTGATTTGTTTGGGTTTTTCTCCCAAAAGTCAATACATTTTATGCAAATAATCATACATAAATTCTTACCTCTAACATGACTGAAAAGATGTGAACACTAATGTTTTAGCTCTATATCAGCAGAATAAAATTTACTACCATTATTTTCATACAACTAATCATATAAAACGACAAATCACAATAATTTGAAACTCGATATCAGTCGCTAAACTTTTAAACTAAAGAATGAAGAAACTAAACACAATTAGTTTTTAGATTCCCCATCATATTGTAGCGAGTGAAAAAAAATTAATGTGAACTTAATATATAGAAAATAGGGTACAAGAGTAAAGTAGTTGTATGGCACATACAAGGTCATGTTTAGGAGTAGTGTGCACTAAAATAAATGCAACGATCAGCAACTGATATTATTAAGCAACTTACCTCAATTCTGGATGCCTTTTGTTTACTATTATTTATCCCAAACATCTCAAAGAGGTATTCTTCATATCTATGAAACAAATTAAGAAAGTGCAACAGCTGTTTTATCTCAAAATAACATTTGACGTAGCAAAATTTGTTAGATAACCAAATAAAAGAAATACTTTCAAGCAAAACATTGATTAACAAACACCTAAATTTAAAACATTTTTACATGGATTCAAATGTCTATATATCATTGTGATTTAAGCTAATGATATATATTTCCTTAATTTTCACAAGTTATAACCTCATTCTGAGAGCACGATCATTACCATCCTCGTGAATACATAAGTAGAGATAATGTTTTTTTGTAGGCACCCTATTTTGACGCTAAAATTAACTACTAATAAGTAAAAGCTTGCTTACGCAACCAATGACGCCCCAACATATTCAGAGTTGTCATTAGCATATCATTTGATAAAAGGGCATTTACAGCAACAGTTCGTGATATATCAATTAGTGAATAACAAACCATACATGTCCAGTTTTCGCACGTTTATGACAAGTATAGTATCATATAAATTTGGATTGCAAAGCAATCTGTCTAAGAAGCCTGAAGTAACATAATAAGGGCAAAAGACTTGAGATAACGTCAAACAATATAAGGTATATACAATAACTCGATACATAACAGCAGAAAGATCAAACAAAGAAAGCATACAAAAGACCACCAATAAACATACCTTCTTCGAAATGCATTCATTCCATATCCCAAATAACTTTTAACGTAGAGTTTGTATCGTTGATTTGTAGAAAACCAATTTCTCGTTAAGGAAAATTCCGATACTAAGCTGCTTGGTAGATTACCTGTCGATTGTACTTCATAAGCGATTTGCATACTTGCTCCACCCATGTCAAGCATGCCATTAGTAGGTTGTTTAACAGGCCCTGTAGACAAAACCAGAATTTATAATTTTCAGAGTAGTTAAAAGTATCCTTTCACTTCCTGAGTATGATAAATATCAGATAAAAGGTGATAATTATTAATGGAAGGAAGGTTAAATTTGCATAGCTTTATGGACTATAAACTAACAGAATATTCACCGGTTATAAGTAAGTAGTCGAACTGCGTTGTTTTCACCAAGGTTTATCCCAAAGTAAAAACGACTTAAGTAACATTTTAAGCATCAGTTAATAAAATATATTGTGACTCGTCAAATCTGAGATCAGAACACAGTCCTTACCTTTATCCCCAGGAAGTAAACGAAACCTTCCAAGTAGGTAATTTACAGAAATCCAACCAAACAAACCTTCTTCTACACCAGATATTGTGTAAGCATAAGATTCTTTAAACTGGAATTTATAAGTGGATTTCACATGACTTCGAACATGCTCCCAAATTTTATCTTGATCTCTGTCAGTACAAGAAATAATGATTAATTAAATCAATGCATACGTTTGTGTAAGAAGCCTCATTCCTGCTGTAGCCATAATAAATAATGGGGTGCTAGGTTGGCTACTCAAAGGTATATGTGACTCAGCATAGCTCAACAAGGCAGAAATATAATCAGGAATGTCAGATAACTTGTTGGCAAAGCTTGAAAGACCGGGGGTTTTCTTCTTTACCACAGGATTTCCTGATACATCTTTTAAAATTTCTACATCTTCTAAACCACTCAAGGACTCTGCTTTCGTTCGCCATGTGTATACGAACATTCTTGAACCACTGCTGCCTGAAAGAATTTAAGAGTTTACTTTCGACTTACCAGCATCAATAATGATAATATAATTTTGACCAACCGGTGCTGCCTCAAATGTATGCATCTCGAGCAGAATAAAGACTACGGTTATGGTGTTTAAATATGTGGATAATGTATGCCAGCTCATAATTTAGTGAAAACCGGCAAAACAGTGAAAGTTCTTGATATATATACAATCCTTAGATGTAACACCAGAACCATATTTCTGCTCAACCAATCACCATGCCGACAAGCGACTAATTGCATGACCCGGTAAACTTAAGTGATCTAGTTTTTCGTTTCAACCATGAATTAACAAGATTAGGCGAATTAGCAGATTATAATTGACAATCTCGTGGTTTTGTTTAGGTTTTTTTCCAAATATATCTCTGATTATTCATAATATTTCTGCAGAAGTTAATAATGAATGGATGGATAATCTTTAATATTGATCAACATGCGTTGCTCAGCCTGTTCCTTCCTAGCAGTCTGTACGCTTCCTAATGATTCCAAAAATCTGGTCAATCAATTTTCTGGCCTTTTTGTGTCGAAAAGTTTGGTGAGAATCTCATGAATATGTGTTGACGCTGTTCGGGAACTAGTTAATTCTAAAGTGACTTTCACAGTCCGTGAAATTGATCGTTTTACCAGCACTTAGCTTACTACGTTGTGTCTAGAAGTTTGCCTGGTGACCATGGGGACTATCTCAGCTTGTCCTAGACCTGATACGAATAATAATTTGTCTTCGAAATGTATGCTCTGCTTGGCGAAACAAAGTATTGTCGTTAACGCGATTATATGTTGAGAACTACTACATCGTCGCCAATTCACTTTTAGGCCAGGCATATAATGGGGAAGTAATTTGAGATAGTCAATCGTCACATGAATTGTTTCAGGTTGTTCAAGAAAATGGTAGTTGTATTACAGGCTACCTTTTATAAATTTTTAGCACCTGGAATAGCATTCGACTATTTTCATATTTCACCCCGCTAAAGAAAACAGATCAGGATTAGCTCTTTGATGAAAGATGAAGTGACAAAGATGTGCTCTTCAGATTAACTTAAGTTGGTAGAAGTCAGTTAACCAGTCCATAAATAGGCCTGCATAGATAGTAAAATCTGTTTCAAATCTTGACAAACTCCATTTTTGCGAAGGAATATACACGATGAAGTCAGATAACAGAATAAAAAAACTGACATGTTTTTAATGTCGTAAATAAATCCCCGAAATAAACAGCTCTGTAGGTCTTTGACATTGGATGCTGGCCACACTAGTTTTAATGAACTCACCTAGCTGAAGGCATAAGTCCTCGCAGTAGCCAAGGCACTACTGAGCGAATTCAACAGTTACGTAACACCTAGTGTGTTTACTAGTGATGTAACTGAAGCCTATAAAACACTGAAACGATCTATCCTTAACCACAGAGTTCTGACCGATCAAAAAAGGTTAGACCAACTTTTTATTAATATCGACCTGCAGCACGGTTCTGCGACAGACATGTTGCAAAGAATGAGAGAGTTTATTGGCCAAAGAACTTTTGATGATGACTTATTCAGACAGCTTTTGTTATCTAAGCTTCCTCAACAGGTGCAAGCTGTGCTGGTCTCATTCCTAAACAACCCCGTAGACGAGCTGGCTGCATCGGCCGACCGCATCCTAGAAATCACGAGATCGTCTAATGCCGAGATATTTCAGTCAAAGAAAAACCCTGACTGGTGCTGGTATCACAACCTGTGTCGAGAGTCTTCCAAAAATTGCGGAAAACCCTGCAATTTTTCCAACTCCAAATCGACCGACAAGAAAAACGATTCGGTAAACTTCCCATACGGCACGCGTTAACGGCAACCATAGCCGACAAACATAGCCGTCTGTTATACGTCATAGATGAGAAAACGAAAGTTCGCTACCTTTTCGATACTGGCGCAAAAGTTAGTGTTCTTCGAGCGAATTCTAACGGCCGGCCTCACGAAGCGGTTTTAAACTTACGGGCGGTAAACGTTATGGTAAAATGTACGTTTACCTTAACGCGGGTTTACTCAAACCCATTCACTGGATCTTCGTCGTTGCAGATGTTTTTATGCCATTCCTTGGTATAGATCTGCTACAGCAGTATAATTTACTCATCGACACTCGTAAATGGAGGCAAGTAGACGGAAACAACAATTAATCTGTTTGCGTAACTTCTTCTTCCGGTTGCAGATTGTCTCCTGTCACAGTTAGGCACACAATAGACCCATTCTATCAACCATTACTCGATAAGTATTCTGGGATATACCAACCACAACCGAAATCACCGTGTGTAACCAGCTATGCTGTACATCACATCATGACTACAGGACCTCCTGCATTTTCGAAAGCGCGTTGACTGGTTCCCGAAAAGCTGAGATTGTCCAAAAACGAATTCGATCACATGATAGAGTTAGGAATCATCCAACGTCAAGCAGCCTATGGGCATCTCCCTTGCACATGGTCCCTAAAAAAGGACAGCAACGATTGGCGTCCAACTGGTGACTATCCTCGATAGAATGCGAAAACCATTCTTGTTCGTTACCTGTTGCCTCACATTCACGAGTTGACAGCTACCTTGAAAGGTACAACTGTCTTTCCGAAAATCGACTCGGTTAAAGGTTGTAACCGAATTCCCATGGCCACTGACGACATCACCCAAACCGCTATCATTAATTCTTTCGGTCTTTACGAATTTTTGCTCATTTTGTGCGGCCTAAGAAATTCTGCCCAAACATTTCAATGATTCATAGTTGACGTTTTTCGGGGTCTGAACTTTGTACATGCGTATGCTGTTGACTGCTCGATAGACAAAGAATCCCATTTCCAGCATCTGGACCTTGTTTTCGACCGTCTTGAAAACATGGCATTACTGTAAGCATTCAGAAATGCCAAATCGGAACCGACTCGTTAGACTTTTTAGGACACACTATCGATGCTCAAGGAATTCGACCTCTTAGAACCAAAGTGGCGGCCATTCTGGATTACCCAAAACCGACCACCGTCAAACAATTACGAACGTTTAAAGACATTGTGAGCTTGTATAGACAGTTCATACCAAATTGCCCGTCACTTATGAAACCGCTAAAAGGCCAACTTCGTGGAAATGCGGAATTCATTAACTTAGACGATAACACGTAGAAAGCATACTCCACAATTAAGGAACATATCGCCAAGGCAACCATGCTCACACATCAAGACACTCAAGCGCTCATTGGCATTGCAGTAGACGCATCGGAGTCAGCATTGGGTTAACCACTCCTGGCAACCTTAAGCATATTTCTCGAGACGGTTGCTGGACACTGAATCAAGGTATGGTACTTTCGGTAGAGACCTTCTAGCCATGTATTCTGCTGTACGGTAATTTCAACACTCTATCGAAGGCCGAGATTTCACCCTTTACACTGATCACAAACCGCTCACGCTCTCTTTAAGCTCATCTTCAGACAAGTACTCCCCTCGAGAGTCTCGACAAATGGACTACATTTCGCAGTTTATTTCAGACACTAAACACTTTTCTTGAGCAAACAATGTAGTTGCAGACGCCTTGACTCGTATAACTTCCTTGAACAGATTCCAATGAATCGACCTCCTTAAACTCACACGAATTCAAAAAGAACACACTGATCTTCAGCACGAGTTGCCCTCAAAAGTTCTTAAACTTAGCATTAAACAGATGGGAACAGGTAAGGGAACTTTACTATGTAAAATATCTACAGATGGGGATCGTCCAATCGTGGCGAAACATTATCGACGCAACGTCTTTGATACGTTGAACAAACTTTCTCATTCAGGTGTTTGTGCTACCACCAAACTTATAGCAGGGCGGTTTTGCTGGCCTGCTATGAGTAAAGACGTGAGGAAGTGTGCACGCTCCTGTGTAAGTTGCCAGAAATCTGAGGTTATTAGACAAAATAAATGTCCCTCAGGCTCGTTCAAAACTCCTGGTGCTCGTTTCGATCATGTTCATCTGAATGGGGTAGGACCTTTACCCGATTCAAATGGACATCAGCGCTGAAACAGTAGTCCGTGCCTTCGTCGAACGATGGTTAGCAAACTTCAGCTACCCTTCAACCACCACTGCAGATCGCGGACGCCAGTTGGAATCTGGACTTTTCCGTTATCTGACCGCACTATTAGGAATAACTCGCTTCCGAACGACCGCCTACCACCCACAAGCAAGCGGGTTGATAGAACACTTTCACGGGCAACTAAAAGCTACATTATCAGCTGCAAACGATTTACAGTGGACTGACGCTCTTCCACTCGTCTTACTAGGTATTCGCAATGTAGTACAGAACTTTTATCTCGTGTTCGTCCTCCTTAAACTGTCTCATATTTCACTTCTGTGCCATTTGAGTAGCGTGCGTAGTCAGAGTGCTGCCACTAGCGGTTGCACTATAACTGAGAAAACGAATAACAAAAGTAGGAGTTTTAATACAGTGGTTAATAACAAGCCAAAAAAATTTGTTTATAGCAAGGGGATTATAGGAAAGCTCAAGAACACAACAGGAAAAGAATCTCTGAGTGACATGTACATTATGGTTTACTCGTCTCAAACATCAGAACTAAATTTCCTATTAAGTAATCAGTTTCACATTCTGACTCATGTCCCTACTCCTTATAAGGCTGCTTAGCACGAAGGAAACAGGAGATGAGAGCGTCCTAAGCTGCTTTTGTCACTGACTACCAATAAGGGGAAACAGCTCAAAAACGACATTAATATCAAATTCTCGTCGCTTGTTAAAACTGGTGACTTGATATTTGAGTATGATTTCTCTTGGGCTGCGTTTATTGTCCCTGTGATGCACCAGCACCTATACAGTGCTACGGGTTTATTTAAAATTACCTATATCAGTGGTCACAGTGTGGCCACAGTGTGGAGAAAATAGATCAACGAAACTAACAAGAAAGAAGAGTGGGATCTCGTCGAAATCAACTTTAGACATCTCCGCCACAAAACCAAATTCATCCAACACAGGTTCAGACAGTCATGTGATTTTGGGAGTTGCGATCCGTGCTCACATACCAATGAAATTATAGGCCGCTGATAATACCCCTGTATCTGTTAACAGTAAAGAGCGGTGGATGAATGTCAGGAACTGAAATAGCAAAAGCATAGATGCCAAAAAAGCTAAAAATGGAGGGTGAAGACATTAGACGAAAACCTTGATTTTATTTAATGTTCCTGTGTCGGAGATCAGCGTTTAAAAAGTCGAAACAGCTTTTGACGAAGAACAGTGTGAAAATTTTTATACAATTCTGGAAAAAATTATCACTTGAGCCAAGCTATATTGTCTGTGTAATGACCGCAATTTAACAAAAGACAAGTCCCAGCTGTTGGGATTTAGGTATCAAGGTTAAACTTGATAGCTTTAAATAAATTGAGAATCGTGTAGAAAGTTGATAATAAAAACATTTTTTTATTGTTGCAATGAGTGGTAAAATTGTACTCTTATGATTCGTGACGTGATGCAAGCCATTTCATCAGAGTAGCGGCCAAAAACCAACCATTATGGTTGTTCACAGAGTGCCTGTAATAGTAGGTAGTAATCAAGATGATGCTCACAAATAGAATACGCAACAGTAGCTTTGGCCCTAACGTAGCTTGGGCCTTCGCACCACTATGATAAATAGCGTTTACAGGATGCTTCGTCCGTTACAGCCCACGGTCACCAAGTCCTCACCTCTTATGATTGCGAACTATGGAAACCGACCTTTTCACTTACATTCGCCTAACACACTTTGGATAAATTACTGCTTGAAAACCAGTAGACCTGTGCTACTCTAGAGGATAAACAGGTGATAATACTAACCATCAGGTCTCTCTACAGCAACGTAAGAGGACTAAGAGGTAAACTAAAAGAAATAAGAAGCATGTTATCTCAGTTAGTTTGGAAGTTCATAATCCTACCTGTAACATGGCTATCGCCTGACATCGCGGACGAACAAGTGACCTTGTGAAGCACGAAACTTTTCAGATTCCGCAGCATACCCAAAACTGGAGCTGGCAGTGGGACATGTATTAACAGTCCTCACGAAACCATGACGCCATGCAGGACTGAAATAACTGAGTTGACATAATCATACTGGTGTTACTTCAGTGTGAAGGGCACGACGTACCTGATTAAAGGTATGCAACACCCACTCACAGGTTATAATATCCGAAGAGATGAGACTATACATGCGATACTGAAGCTACTTTACCTCGAGTTTGATCATATATTACTAGCTGGAGATTTCTGTACTTCACCCCTGAATCTTAATACACAGGATACAACAACAACAGAGTGGTTTCATCATTCGCATGCAGCAGCTATTGGACGCTCAGAACTAACTGAACAAATGGGTATCACTGAGAGATGGTACAGGGAAGGAAAACCATCAGGCTTGGATAATTTATTGGCAAATGATTTTCTTATAGTTAAGGATGTCCACATTCGTATACATGTAAGAAATAGTAACCATGGTACAGCAATGTTGAACGTGGTCACAAACGAGATACTTCGGAGGAACTTGGATGCACCATATAATATTGAATAAAGCCATTAATAATAATAATAATAATAATAATACCCTAGATGCACTAGAGTATACTACACTGATGATGAGAAAGCATGTTCAACATACCCCATCGTCACGAGAGTAGTGGGGGCTAACAGGTGATGGACACTTGAATACGGTGGAAGGTATCATTCAGATTGTGATCCAAAACAATTTTCCCCATATAGACACACTCCCGAAAAGCAAGGGTCCTTAGTTAGGAAAGCTATTGGACGCCTACTACAGGCCAGACAGAGAGCATGGGACAAGTGGAAAGTCTTTCCAAATTGTCTGGATTATGGTTTTAACTTGACATTGAGAATCAGATGCAATGTCAAAGTCCGAAACGATAGATTATTTAAAACCAGGCTAACTGCCAAAATGAAAGCAAGCCTCAATTACCTCTACAGATTCATGACTGGAAAGAAGCCTAAATCAAAATGGATCTATTCCTTTAAAAAAGCGAAATCGTAAAGACTTCGCTAGCTCGGACGTGTCAGAGACCATTATTGCCACTTTAACAGACCAACTAAACCAGGCGCCTGTAATCACGAAACACCTCTCAAGTGTAGTATCAGTTAAAAGTCTGTGCGATACTCAACTAAATGCCTAACTGGTATCACAAAGATTAAAATCCCTACGCTCAAAAAGGTCACTGAGGTGTGATCATATCCAACATATAACCATGAAGCCATGTACAGAACCCATCAGTACACCGGCATATGGCCTGTGGCTCGATTTTCTCAGAGACATATATCTATAATACTTGCTTACTTACGCCTGTTACTCCTAATGGAGCAAAAACCGCCCACCAGCATTCTCCAATCCACTCTGTCCTGGGCCTTCTTTTCTAGCTCCATCCAATTCTTGTTCATTTTTCTCATGTCTATCTCCATTTTCCGGCGTAATGTGTTCTTTGGTCTTCCTCTTTTCCTTTGGCCTTGAGGATTTCATGTGAGGGCTTGTCTTGTGACGCAGTTGGGTGCTTTCCTCAATATGTGTCCTATCCACTTCCAGCGCTTCTTCCTGATTTCTCCCTCCACTGGGATCTGGTTTGTTCTCTCCCATAGTGCGTTGTTGCTAATAGTGTCCGGCCAACGGATCTGAAGTATTTTGCGTAGACAACTATTAGTAAACACCTGTATTTTCTGGGTGATTGCTTTCGTAGTTCTCCAGATTTCAGCCCCACTATCTATGATAACAATGGGTTTATTCAATATTAATTATTTAACACAATACAGAATCCTCAAGGCTCTTAATTCAACACATTTTTCTCACAAAATAATCGACCGATAACTGTGCACATATATACATAGAATAAGCAAATAGACCATCTACAATTAAATGTAATGCTTTTGAGAAGATAAGAATATGTACAATTAGCAGCATATATAAAAAAACACGTTTTTGACTAAGCCTGCTCGGTACACAACATATTTGCCAGATAAAGTATTGTACAGTCTCAGTACTTTTGTTTGCACGCATGATTTCTAATTTTGTTGTGACTTCAAAATGGGTCGATTTTTACCCTGTGCTAATTGCTGTGAGCTGGGTACATCACCGTCTGTACACGTTTCAGGAACAGTGAGATTTTAACCCACGACAGGGAATGTTTAGGGATTTGACATTTCTGGACAACTGGGCGGATCATGAATAACTGTCTCGTTTACATCAATGGTCGTCCGAGATTCACAGAGGCTTTTATAGACAGCTTCGTAGGTTCTGCAGTTGTTTTCCAGCTCAGTCTGCAGATGAGAAATGAACTTGCCAACTTCTGTTGCATTTTCAAAACATGGGAGTTTTATCAACCGTGTGCGTAAATTTTCTAAAAAATTTAACTGGCTATTTTTGAAACACTGCCGTTGTTGCTCAAGTAGAAGCTGTAACTGATCGGAAAAGGTAGTCATTTTTTTCAGCACCAGCAATGAAAATTAACTGTAGTAATAATGATCAATGTTGCTCAAGGACGCTGATGACAATCTGGATGCTGATTTGTCGAAACAATTAGTTTGAATCTCGTCCAATGACAGGGTTCAAATTTTTTCTCCATCCCCGTCGCCAATTGTTGTGACTTCAAGTTGGTTCAATTTTTTTCCCTGTGCTAATTGCTCTGTCCTTGACTTAAAAAATAGAGAGCAGTGTATTTATCAATTGATTCAATGACACGTAAACATGTACGAACGTAATGGACGACCTAGTGTTCCGATTGGTCCCGATTCCCTGACTACCCCAGTCAGTTGAGTCCAGAACACAAATCTCAGACTCTGAGTTATGAATCGTTATATTTCAAACACACTCTGCTTATATACCAATCAAGCATACCACATCGTACTATAAAATATAAAACAACATTTTGTACAATATTCAACAAGTCCAAAGACACCATTGGACTTAACATGATAATTATTGGTCTATTCCTCCGCAACCACTACAAATTTATTAGCGTCTCGTTTTACTAGATATTATACAAATAGAAAGATGTTGATGAAAGGGATGGTTTGTATCTTACAAACAACGCTTGGCAAGAATTTATGAGATTTTAAATCTCTATTCACAGTCGTATTCAGAATGACCTCAATAAATTTACAAGATAGCTTACTAAACGCTTTCATTACTCTCAGCAACACTGAAAAATCTTTCCTCAAAAGCCCGGGAGAATAATTGGGATAAGATATTGATCCGAACTAGAAAATGAAGCATGTTTATGAGTAACGTATATTACCACACCACTGATGAAAACCAAGTCTAAATGTGTATCAGGACGACTTGGAAATTTACCATATTTTAGTGATCAAGCAATGAAAAAAATCTATGGTCACATGAATTAAAATCTCACCACGTAATTGAAGGGGAATCATTAAAATCAGTAATGACAAACCCAATGTATTCACCTGAAAACAGATAACGTACATGACATGTAGTCTGAAGTCACGTAAATTTTGGTAACATAAACATAATCGTATTTGTCCTAGTGTTCTAAACAGCAAATAAAAGTTAAAAATTCGACAAGCTCCTTTGGAAACCTAAGAATTAGGTCAACACTGGTTCACATCTATAAATGTAGCTCCGCCGCAACCACCCTTTTTCCCATTGTTTGGTCTATGATGACGATAAATGTTAAAGCCATGCAATGATGCTAAACAGTCGTCATGTAAATCAGTCAACCCATATTTCTGAGTTATGATGCAATTTTTAATTTAGTGGGAATCGAAGACATTACAACTTCCAATTTGTTGTCGGCAGTTGAAAATTCGGAGTTCGAGAGTTGACATTTGATTTATGTTTATTCGCTTCCATGAAAATTTCCATTCACCATTATGTCACAAATTGTACATTTCTATAGTTTATAAAGCGACATATCATTAGCATTCAACATACACGCTTCAATAGGTTATGCAATAATTATACATATTAATGTATTAGACTTAACAAGAAAGATAACTTGTTGAAATATCTAGGGGGTAGGAACAGCTAGCCCATATATTCAAGCAGGCTCCTGCTTGCATAGGCAAAGAGATGCGGATGTTTTATTTCTACTTCTGTTCTTAATCTTTATTACCGTCCTGTTGGATAACATTCGCTTGTCGGTGCTGATCTGTGCAGGCGATGCAAAGATCCGTATGTCCATAAAAAGCAAAAGGCATCCACTTGAGCTTCAAAGGGACCTTACAATAATAGAGTAGTGAGCAGTAGACCATGGGATAAAGCTTAAGCTGTAGAAATACCATGTGTACATTTTGCTCCATCGACGTATAGCACTTACACCATCCATGAAAATCTGTTCCTGATTGTCTCCTCGGAGCGCGATCCCGGGTTTATGACCACAGAGCGCTGAGACCCCAGCTCAAACCACATGAGCGATGTAGCAAGGGTGAAAACAGCTTGCCATTTTATGTGAAGACAACATGAGGCAGTCACCCTAGAGTTGTTCTCAACTTTTTGGAAAGTCCACAATTTTGTTGACCTTCTCTCTTTGAAAGAGATATAAATCTCTTAAACCAAGTACAGAGACGCGCAACCAAGTGGGTAACCGGTCTAAAACATAAATCTTTCGGCAACAGACTCCACAACCAGGGATTATACTTGTTGAACTATACGAGAATAAGTACGCAAAATCACTTCAACACAAACATATTACCAGAACATCATTACCACGCTCTCATCTTTCTTACTAAGAGTTGCCCTCATTATGAAAGATCTCTCAGCCCAAGTGACCACAGCCTAATCAGTGAATAGCTTTAAAAGGAGACTCGCTGAACGTGTACTAACCCACAGATGAACATTCTTTTTTTAACCAGCTGTGTCTGTTGTACATCCCATAAACTATGACGGTTATCATTACTGGAAATCAGTAGGTACTTCCCATGTCTCTTATTATCATGTCCGTCCACCTCTTATTCTTTTATTTGCATCTTGGTGTACGTTTTCAATCAATTTGCTGCTTGGTAATGAGATAGCTACTTGCGTCTAGATGCCCTACTGACCTGAGACCGACGCGCTCACTCAGCTACGTGATATACAAATCCACAAACAGCTACCAAACTGACTAAGACTAGTGTAATCTAGTGTCTAGACCACCACCCATAGGATATTTCCATATACTTAGAGCTGTACCGAAACTGAAAGAAGTAAGCACAAAGAAGTCAATCGGATAATATAAGCTCGTGATAAAGATATTGGATACAAATGGGTGTTTAATTAACAGTAATCTCTGTCGTGATGAGAATACGAAAAGCAAATCATTGAAGAACTTAAAAACCAGTAAGCAAATGTGAGCACAATTTCGGTAAATGTTTATCATGTGGTACAATTCGTTCATGTAACTCATTTGCATTTTGTCTTGCTATATGCTCCAAAAGTAGTAAAATCAGTTTGTGAAACTATCGTTCACTTTTTCACTGATTAAGTATAATGTTTCGAATTATTTGGATTATAGCACTAACTTAGAGTCCAAGAAATAACGCAACGGAATTAAGAAGACACAAGCACCAACGCATGTACTGTATTTGGAATTCGAAATTGTGCAATCAACCAGTACAATAGTATCATTAGTTCGTTCAAACACCACATCCGCCACAGCTTAAATTGGAGTCTAGGTGTTTGTAATCAATCGTACGTCTTCTTCTCAAATTCATCCTGGGTCTGTCTGTCATTATATTCGAAAAGGATTCTGTATTATCTAAAATTTGCTCATTAGCATTAGAATTAACAACGGAAATTGGAACAGACTCACCTGGTTCCTGAAATTGTATTTGATCAACATGTCGATTGTGTGTACTTCAGTCATTGATGTCTAGAATTCGCACCATCGATTTTCCGACATTCTTCAGAACAATACCCGTAGATGGTCGAAGATCATTTCCCCGATAGTATGTAACTTGTACAGACTCCAAACATCTCATATTCGATCGGAGAATTCTTCCTTTCAATAGCTTCGCTGGAGTCTCCTTTGTCACCGAATGTCTGGCATTTCTATATTGCAATGAAAAGGTATCTACTCCACTCTCCAGCTCATTAAATGTTGAGGCGGCTATAGAATCAATAGAATTCTTTAATGTCCTGACAAAATTCTCTGCCTGACCATTAGAACACGGATGTCTGGGAGCAGTAAACGGATGTTTGCACCTTATACCATTCAACCAGGTAGTGACTGCATCTGCAGCAAAGTGAGAGCCATTATCAGTCACTAACACCATAGGAACCCCTTCTCGACTAAACGCTTTTCTTAATGCTTGGATTGTGAAGTCAGAATTAGGTGAAGTTGTAAAAAAACTTCAGGCCATTTTGAAAAAGAATCAATTTCTACTATTGCATAGTATTTACCAAGTAACGGACCACAATAGTCAGCATGAATTCTCTGCCAGGCCTCAGACGATACTGGCCATGGCGTCCACTTCGAAGGATGACTTTCCAACTGATGACATTTCTCACAATTGTTTGCTAGTCGTTTCATATCTGGTCTAAAACCATTACTATCAACTAGGTATCCAAGGCATTCAAAACTAGATACGCTAAATGAACACTTATTTGGATTCACTGTAATATTCTTCTCAATTAAACGACGCAATAAAGCAATAAGTCTCTGGTCATGAACTACCTTATTAGAACCATGAACAATGAGGTCATCTTGATAAACTTCAACACCATCAAGATCACTAACTACCTTATTCATAACTTCCTGAAATATGGCTGGAGAACAACTTAGACCAAATGGAAGAAAATTGTATGTGAACAGACCAAACGGAGTGTTAATTGTCGTCAAAATAGATGAAGATTGATCTAAAGGAATTTGAAGATAAACATCTTTTAGGTCAGCTTTCGAGAACACTTTAGAACCATGAAGTCGATTTAGAATATCTTCAGCTTCCACCGTCGTGCACGTTTGCCTCAACAAACGGGAATTCAGAGTTAATCTATAGTCACCACAAATTCTAGGGGTCTTGCCGTCCAACTTCAGTGGCAAACGATAGGAGTACCTTATGCTGAAGACTGAATTGGTTCAATTATGTCTTTCGCACAAAAATCGTTTAATGTCTTATGTACTGCTTCTCGAAGACCATAAGAAATTATTCGTCTTTTAAGAAAAACTGGATCACCCTGTACTTGACGTTTTATAGGCTGAATTTTCATACCTCCACTGCACTTAGCACACCTAGCTATCAAATCTTTAAGTAAAGTATCAGAATTCTCCTTAGAAACTAGGAAGGACAACTCCACTTTAAGCCTTTTCAAATTCTTTAAACCTAATATTGACAGTCCTGTTTCGCTAACTAAAAATTCACAAGGTATGTATGAAGAATTATCATAGCTTATTAGCAATTCACAACATCATCGTATGGGCAGTCTGTGTCCAGTAATTCCCAATATTGATACTTCAATGGGTCGTACCACAACGTTAGGATCTAAGGATTTCAAGTTCTTGAATGAAATAATGGACTCTAGACTGCCTGTGTCCACAATAAAGTCATGAAATGAACCAAGCGATGTATATAGTCGTTTTTGAATATGAGCATTACCTTTCGAAATAGTAGACAAAGATAAATGATCGCTAGAAACATCCGAATTATTGAGATTTAAATGACAAGATTTAGTACTACTTGAAGCAAAATGGACAGTAGCTTTGCATACTGACTGAATGTGTCCTATCTTACCACATTTAAAACATTTTGCATTACGAAATGCACATGAATTACGAGGATGAAACTTTCCACATGATAAACATTTACCAAACTTCATCTCACCTTTGTTATTTGCCTTGTAATCCCTTGTTGAAAAATCTTTCATATTTACACGAGAATAGGAATCACTGTTGAATGAACGCAAGTTCGATTGACCCTGAGATTGTAGTTCATCAGGACAACTAAGCAAAGTATTAGAAATCTTCATCGACTGGATATCAAGTTCATTCACTGCTTTTAAGTTAATGCACCCAGTTCTAGCATCTTGAAAAGAACAGCTTTGCATTATTAACAGCTCTCTTTTTAAACTCGGTTTGTTAATTCCTGCAACTAATTAAACTCTCAGTTGTACATGAAGTTGATCACCGAAATTACACTTGGTAGCTTGTTTCTGCAATTCAAGGATGAATTCCCGATTTTTTTGACCATCTTATGAAATTTCGCCCTTTCATGGCATTCAAAACTGGTGCACTTTATATGATTGAATAATATCTCCTTAAGAGTTGCATAAAGAAGTGAGATAGGTTTTTCTGGATATGCCAAAGATTTTATTAAGCTGTACGCTTCTCTCCCGATGAATGACAGGAAATGTGCCACAATTTTATCACATTTAACATCTTTCTTAGTCATGCTTCAGATTTCAAACCTTTTCAAATAATCCTCAAAAGCTTCCGAAGTTGAATGAATATCCAACATTTCCATTGCAGACTCCATCGCGACGCCAGTATAATGTTTCGAATTATTTGGATTATAGCACTAACTTAGAGTCCAAGAAATAACGCAACGGAATTAAGAAGACACAAGCACCAACGCATGTACTGTATTTGGAATTCGAAATTGTGCAATCAACCAGTACAATAGTATCATTAGTTCGTTCAAACACTACATTATGGTAAACCTTTTAGTTCAGATTTCATTAAGTTTGGTATTTCTAATGTATATTTATCTACATCCAAAACTTCGAAAAATAATTCTCACACTCGAGAGTGATTTTATACTTTTCTTGATTCATTCCATATCTTTATTGTCGACAAAGAAGGTATTGAGTCCTTCATTTCATTCAAGAACATAAAGTCTTCAAATTCCGACGTGGTACAATCTACTGAAGCTTCAGTATTTAGGAATACTGGACAAAACTCTGCCTGTACGATGATGCTATGAATCGCTGTTTTGAGATGATCGTTCTTCATACATGGCTTATGAGTTTTAGTTAGTGAAACAGAACCGTCAATAAGAAGTTTGAAAAATTTTTAAAGCCGTAAAGTGTAGTTGGCTTTATCAAATTCCAAATACGATTTTAATCCTTTACTTAAAGGTTTGATAGTCATATTTGTTAGGTGCAGTGTAGAGATGAGAAGCTCATAATCAAAGACTTATTGATTCATCACATCGTTTAATCAAGAAGAATAGTGCTGTGAATCCAAATGTGTTCATTTTGTGTATTTAATTTTGAATATCGTGAATACTTAATCGATAGTAATGGTTTCAAACCAGATATTAAGCACCTAGCTCCACTAACAAATGCATCATCTCCAAAAAATCTTACAGAATTACGTTCGTCAGTTAGTGCTTGTGATAATTAGAAGTACTCAGACTGATTCGTTAACCAAGAATTTCCTAAATAATGCTATTTAAGGCAGGTAGAACTAATTGAGCACAACTGAAAGTATTAAATTTGAAATTCTTAAGCACGCAATCATATACAAATGAATCTGTAGCGTGGTGTCGTGTCGCGGTAGACTATGGATACCACTACAAAGGAACGCGTGCCAGGATATTCATGAAATCCCCCGGAAGCCAAATATCAGAAGGCAGTTAATGGACCAAGTCGAGATATATTTGCTGGCCATGTCGTGGTACCGAAAGAATACCGAGATCGTGTCAGGATACAAGCTTGGTTACTTAGCGTAACCGGATTCGCGCGAGGTCATAATCGAAGTGTAGGAATAATAATGGAAGCATAATATAGCTGTCATTAGCACAGTTAAACAAAGAGCACATTAAACAAGCACAGGTACAGTTGGTTATAATAATAATTGTTTTCATTAAACTAATCGTGTTCCCGTGATACAAGTAGGTCACTACAAATCATCAGTTGCTACAATATCACAGGGAGGTGGACCTATAAACTATGTTTCACTCGAACCTACTGTTGCTTATTTAAAACTCAGCGCAAAGCACCAGCTGTTATTTGGACCGTTAAGTAACTTCATAATTATTTATTTAAGAAGAAATTTACTATTGTTACAGATAATGAAGTTTGAAAGCTCATTTACGTACTAAAAAAGGCCCTAACATGTTCCTCAGTCCCTATAATTTGACGATGGAGTATTGCTACGAATGCCTATGACTATACGATTCAGCACAGAAGTGTCAAACAAATTCAGCATGTTGACTACATATCTCGACAGTTGTAGTGAACGAAAATTTGAGTGAGGGAACCAATTTACTGTTTTATGTAAAATTGAAGAATGCCTTCCTATAAAATGAAAATCATGCAGTAAATACATCACTTACACTACTTCTTTGCGTTGGTCTTTACATACTTCACTATTCCTCGAATTCTGTTGTTAGTTTGACTGCTCTCCGATTTCCTTCCTGTTTTCTTGACTTCATTCTTATGCTGCCAGACATTCCACTTCCGATCGCTGCTACATACTACTTATACCTGTCAGCACAAGTAGCATCCACCACCCAGTCATTAAAAGATACGCCTGTTAATACTACAGACTGTTTATTACTACACCCTCTACTGGTGAGCCATCCAGATTTCTTTAGGGAAACTCATCGTTATTTTGGATGTTCACTCAGTGCTATATGAAAAGGTTGAGACGCTAAACTGAAATTTAGATTTCCTGCCTATATCTCACGAGTGGGATGAATTATTCACTGTCCCTGATATGACGTCCAACAGAAGTGATGTTCTGATAATGTATCTCTTCTTTTATTATTGGCAATTTTCGTAGACTGACTGACTGTTTAATAACTCTGTCCGGAAAATCAGTTGGGAGGTTTGAAGAGATACATACAGTGAAGATTCACAACCTCATCAACTGATTTACCATCATTCCCCAATACCCTGCGTCTAACGTCACTATTACTTATCAGGTGATCCCAGCAGATGCGAGTATTATTTGTAAAACATCTATGGTCAAACGCTAATGGCAAACGAGTATCCTCTACTCCTAATGGCCAAGATTCGCAATCTTAAGTTAGAACAGAACGGACTGCCATGCATTATACTCGTCCTTTAATTGATAGATGGATATCTCACCTTCGCCACAGGCGACGTAAGTTTGCGAAAGACAAGCGAGCTTTTTGAATCTATGCAGAGGTTTCGTCAGACACCAACCCACTAGGACTGATCAGATTTCCAAGATAAGTAAAGTTGTCAACGCGTTCGACTACTTCACTCCCTATACTTAGTTCAGGTGTTGATGCAAGCCATTACTGGAGCAACAACTTTCAGAAAAATGTTTATAAATATACTCACACTTGACTAATCATGATATTTAATAATTTAAATTAGTATTATTGTATAAACAATTGTTATACCGTATAAAAATACAGAAATTACACTACCATGGCTTATGCATGAAAAACTGAAACGTAACTTTTCGTATGTTAGTGGGTGTGAAGAATGTAATATTTGTAATATTGATAAATCCTTCAGTTTGTGTGTTTATCACTAAGTAGTGCTAGTTAACACATGATATCGTAAAGTAAGTAGCTGCTATTTAAAAGACTGTGTTTATCGAACTTCTATTCAAAAGGGCGTTGTCGTCACCCATCAAATAAGGTATCCACTGAGGATCATCATTGTACTGGCCTTTCCCTCTTCAAAGTAAACTATTATATACGGATAAAAAATTTGACAGAATTAATGGTATACTTCTACTTTAAACGGACTCAAAATCAATTTATTGTCTTTTAGTTAACTGAGATTCCTTAATTACGTGGACCTTGCGACGACAAAATGATTAATATTATTTTATTAAAAGTTTGATGATACTATTACTGATGATACGAGTTAAAACTTTTATAGTTTTAACTAGAAAAAATTGTACTAATTTGGAGTTTTTAAAGTTTAAATTCTTAAATTTTCCGAAAATATATCCCCTAATATTCAGTGATAATCAAAATAATAACTGTCTTTGGAATAATCTCAGTGACATTTTACGCGGGATACTTGCCCACTCATTTTCAAACTTAAATTTCGTGCATAATCAAAATGTTAAACGAGGTGGACCAGATGAACTATTTAAACAGTTTAACAGGGTATATATCTGTAATTAATTTCAACTAACATCAAAAAACGTTATCCTACTATTTGTTGTCATTGCATACGTCTATATAATAACTTCATTATGTGTATTTTCTTTTTAGTAATAAGTAAAACGTTTATGTTAATATCTAAAGTATACATTTCTTTACTGAATTCTTAATAATAATAATACACAGGTACACAAGTCTCATATGTCATATCTCGTTAATATACTACATCAAATAACTTTCATTCACACCAAACACAAGATTAACTGTTCAACGTGTTTGGATAACCGTTCACTATTGACTTACTTTATAATCCATTTATCAATAAAAAAAATCAGACCAATAATATTCTAACTTTTCCTGAAAATTAGTTCAACAAAACTGATTGTCTCTATTCACCAATAATTAAAGTTCTGTCATTTAGAAAATTCATTTCTCCAAATTATTGAACAGACTAAGAATTTCCTATACAGCTACAGTACGAATCATCCAATGAAAATCACTCATTCTCCATAGGACTCAATTAATCATATTACAATAAAAAGGCTGGGTATAGACTAGGCAGTGGCTATAAAGTTCACTCTAATCACATAATCAGAAATCGAGCTAAGCGTGACTATGAAAATCATAAGTACAGCAAACCAAGACTTTGATTTTCTTAAGTATGTCAAATTGCATTATTTTTGTTCAGTAAATAACTGAAAATACAAAAAACAGCTACTCAATATTAATAATACTTGTTTCGACATGTTTCTTTAGTTTATCGGCTTGATTTGACATAACGTTCACTTAATCCAGTAGTTTATCTTCAGACATCAAAATCTGATGTTTATCCATGAGTTATATTTGCATTAAGAATTTTGAGAATAATGTTAATATGTCTTACATCACTAAGAATACGAACATGCTCCGCTCCAGGTAATATGTAATATTTGATTCCAGGCCAATTTTTGCAGTATTCTAAGCTTCGTATGCCGACTGTCCCATCTCCGTCACCAGGAATTAATAAGGGTACTTGATCTGGGAAACCACTATAAAAATAACTGGGTGCAGAATAGGAAATTTTTTCGGTAGTGGATAAATGTGAACCATGAATACAATAAATATCATCAATACCAGTAGGCATTTCCAATCCATCAACAAGGGAGTGAGTATCTTTCCACATTTGGTAGCCTAGAAGCTCATTATGAACGAATAGGATAGAAACCAAAATACAGAATTAGAAAAACAAATATAAAGATGACGTAGTGTGAAGTTTTTATTAGTTTAAACATTTTCTTCAGTATCCACTTTTAAAAAAGACCTTTTAATACTTCAAAATAGGTTTGTTAGAACTATTTAAAACTATTCATGAATATTCTGAAAACTGAGGCAACAAAGTCTGAGTTCGAAATAATTCCTATCTATGAATATAACATCATGAAGTCGACTGGGAAACTCTTTTCGTGATTATGAATAAACTGTGAATTCATAATGGTTTTGCTCTTAGTTTTCACGTTATGTGTAAGTTATGGTTTGTAGATATAGTAGCCAGTGTTGTTTTAATAGAATCTGAGTAACAAAAATAACTACTAAATTAAGGTAGTAACAAATGAAAAGAGAAAAGATAGTCACATACCAATAGTGTAATTTATATCTTTGAAGAAACGCTCGTAATCAGCTGAGCTATAGTTTGTTGTAGGTGTGATAATAAGTGGCTCCGATGATGGCCATAAACGAGAATCAGGAAATAAGAAAGTAAGAGATGGCATAGAACGTTGAACGTGTCGAAAACTTAATGGACTACGTAGAAATACCCCAAAGTTATCACCTGAATTAATAGAGAGAACAAAAGAAGTTGAGCATAACCTATAAAACAATGCAAGACTAATGTTTCAATCAAAAAACAACTAGAGAATAACGCAAAAATTGCAAAGTATTGTCTGTCCATCTTTATTACCGCAGTTGAATAATACCCTTTTATATAAATGCGTTTTTATAAAATATTAAGATGATTACATAGTGAATGTTATGGGATTTGAACATTATACAAAAATTTGAAGTGACATGATAATCACAACAACGAGTTGTTTCACCATTTATTTCTCACACTCCATTACGATCTCTGCTTTTTTGTTGACTCGGAGTTAATCTCCAGGTTTTTTTAATTAAAGTGTGATTGACATTTGATGTATACAGTTTTTTTTGTCGTAAACTTATTACCTTATTAGAGATGATGCTGTATTTTATACTATAATATCTAAGATTATCGTTAGAATGAGCTTTTCGGTAAAGTAATTCACAGGTAATCAGCCGAAAAAATAACCATATCATACTTACAAAACATTCGCCGATAAACTTTCGACAAATATGAAATATTGTTTTTTTGTAGTTTATTAATAGATATATGACAGTAATATGTAGACATTTGTATTTACTTACATGCCACTAAATATAATGAAAGGTAAGGAACTCATTGAATACTGTGATTTCATGACTTTTAGTTTGAAATGCCAAGATTTTCTGTAAAGATTTTATAATCTTGATTTATGTAAAACATGAAAGCACTTAATATCATGGTTATTCAACCGATTAATCTTTGGGATTAAAGTGGGTTTCAGCCTTACCACATACACATATTCACCAAACCTGATATCTATTTATTCAATTGAGATTTAAAATTAAAACACAACTAAATTATTATATTTATTTTGTCATTAGAGGATCGGTAGCTGCGTGTAACTGGAGTAATTATACTTTGCTCTTGAGTAAACGATATCGTAAAGAATACTAGTAGTAAAACAAACTCAAATCCACTAGGTATTTGTGATTTTTGTCAACATTATCAAAGTTTACACTAACTATGTATGAATAACCATGTATATTTTCATTTATTACAAATATAAACAATTTCTGGAAGTCATTGTAAAAATCAAATACACAGGGAAAAGAGTCTCAAATCAAATAACCTAATGATAAAAACTTATTGGGTCAAGGGTATTTAAGTCATATTGAAGATTTTAATTTTTTCAAGATTTTAAACATATCTAACAGCTATAAATAAAAATAATTTTGGTTATTTGGTTATTTATTCTCTGAAGAAGTGACTTACACTAAGTCACGAAACGTCAGAAAATCCAATTTTCTACTCATTGGGATATTACAAATATATTATTTTTATTTATAACAATGAACCCAATGCTCAATTTATTCGAAATTATCAAATCAAACCTTGGTAATGACACCTATATCTAACAGCTGATTCAATAAAACATAGATTTAGAGCTTAATGATGTAAATGTCAGAATGAATTATTTTTAAATAATTAATAAACAACTAGGTATTCAGTTTGTATTAAGTCTGAATAAGGTTTTACTATGCATCAATTTAATAAATTTAAATTCCTAATAAAATCTATTCAGCGGTCTGAATAAAGCAAAAATGACCAAAAAAATCCTTTTTCTATAGTTAGGGTAAATTATTATTTCATAGTTTTCACGTTCATGTTTATTTTAGGTTACAAATTTTAATATTTCTGAATAATGATAATGATAGAAAGTAAGTTATATTCATGTGACTTTTTCATATATAACTTATTCATGAGTGTACGATAGAAGATTTATGGGAAAAGCATTATTAACCCAGCATATATATATATTTTTTAATTATTCACTTTCCAAACTTAGAATTTAAGTCTATTCTATTTAAGAGTATCATTTCTTAGAAATTGACATTATTGTTTAGTGAAACACGCGTTCCCTTCAGTAGAATTTAAAAATCTTAACTTTAACCAATTTTTACCCATGAAGCTGATATATAACTGAATAGTAGGTCAAACTTAAATAAATTTAAGGCCTTAACAAGATCTTCAATACTTGTCTAAATAATAATCATTTTTTACTAGAAGATTAGCATTTTATAATTCATGGTTATCATTTATCCAGTATACTCAACAATGGCTTGATACTCACCAAAAGTTAAACTCCCCAAATTTATTGACCGAACTTAAAATTTCTTTACAACAAATAATTAGTTAGTTACTTTGTGTTTTATGGATGTTACTCACTTTTGGGAGTGTCTATGTGCATATTAGTGAGTGTAATCTTTCTATTTCGGGGGTTGTTATAAATATGATTAAATTCGATTATTTCATAGCCAGACTAATTTCTTAAACACTTCGCTGTCAGCATCTATTTTTAAAACGTACTTACCGCTAGCTTCAATCTTCACTGTTTTCACAGAACCCCCGAATGGACAGCTGGAAAACACCAGAGATTTTATATACTTCTTTTTCCATGGAATATCGCATTTTTTCAAAAACCACTGAGCAAATAAGCACCCCATACTATGTGGTAGTAGGACAACGGGTCTTTGTTTTGCATTTTCATAAGTTTCCTCAATCAAGGCTTTTAATTTGTTGAAAAATTCACCGTTTTCATCTAAAACGTTAAGTGCGCAAAACTTTTCTACAAAAATATGTCTTACTTGGGGCTTTTCTAAAATCATATGGTGCACCTCTCATTGTGAAATTTGATACATAAAACGGATCTTTTCTTAGAGCATTAACCAATGAACCAAAATATTCAGAAAACATATTTGGTCTCTCATCTAGATTTTCAATTGACCATGTTTCACCCCATCCTGGAAAAATAATGTCAACACCTTCAGCATCATAACTGTGACCAGTTTTTGGATCATACTGTAATCTAGAATAGTGTTGTTTTATAATTTCCAGATTTTGTATGACACAAAAAATAGACATTAAACTAACTTAAAATACTCAGTAAAATGTTTTATAAATGCAAAAAATTCCAAATTTAACCATACAGGTAGCGCCTTATGATTGGGATCATTCTTCAGCACAGCAAAAGCTTGACACCCAGCTGTTCCGGGGATCATCACTAATGGATATGGTCCATTGGATGTTGACTCAGAGTTAACTTCACAGGTGATCAAACTAAAAGTTAAAATTAAAAACTATTATGTTCATTTGTGTACATTGAAAAAATTTCAAAGACACCTACTAAATTTAATTGTAAGTTAAGCTTATGCATTTGTACGATAATATTTAAATAAATGTCGGATATATATATATATATATATATATATATATATATATATATATATATCACCGTCTCAAGTATTTCAATGATAAAATACATCAGAGCTTAGAAGTAATAGCTTACGTCTTATATATTAGCCCCTAGTTATTTAAGAACTTTGATACTTGTCTTTTTAAAACATGATTTCTTTGATACAAAGTGTTCTCTGTTAACAAAATCAAATGACTATTTCACATTGCATTATTGAAATTTATCAAAGGGACTAATTGTTTTAAATAAAAATCTAGTTGTGATATTTTCTGATTTCAGAGATAAACTTTAGCACTGTTTTGATAACAATAATCATTTTTGGTAATGACTTAATTTGTATCAGAATTATATGGAAAAATTTTGAAAGAGCGGTTTATAGTTCAATTCAAGTGATTAAAAAACATAATAATAACAGATCAGAGTTAGCAAGAACTGAATTGTTATTAAATATTCTCACTTTTATCATTGAATATAAATGTATTTGTTATTAATAGCCTTTGTGTTGAGTTATTTTCCTTTGACGTAGTTTGTCTGAATGATAACTAACCATTTTGTTCTGGTCAACTTGAAAAATATGTCTTTTTCAAGTGCTCATATGAAGGAATTTCAGAAATCTGGGCAGTTATCCAACTAATATGTCGTTATTACGACGGGAGGGCTATTGTGATTAACCAATTTGGGAGACAGTTTTCATCATAGACTAACTTTATCTTAAAAATCATTAAAAACCAGACATTGTTAGCCAAAAGCTTTATCATAGATAGGAGTATATAGCATTATTTGCTCACCAGGTTTCACACGTAGAGCCTCTAGATGCCCCGTTTAATATGTTATTTATAAACGACCAATTTGGTGACCGACGGTTCACCTTTCCAATCTCAGTTAGTTCGAGATATAACACGATCGATATTCATTGGGGTCGGTTATTTGTATTCAGAAACTAAGCTGAAAATTGTTTATACGCATGTAGTTAACTTTTATTTTACAAAAACTAATTAGTGGATGATAAACTTTTAGTTAATGAACTTTGAATGAGTTTAAGTGAAGTCATATCTGATAGGTCATAATTTTTGGAAATTTATCAAACGTCAGTTACTTCTAGAGTAGATTTTGTTCTGATAGTGATAACTGATTATTCACCAGGGCTTTTTTACTCTTCTTCTCCTTTGTTTATCATTTCTTAACAAACAAACAGGAAATATATTTCATACATCGTTGTCTGTATTTTTTTTCTAGAATTTGAGTTCATATAGTAGGATAGTTCTGCAACACATAAAACAAATATTATTTAATGTGTTGTGCTGAACACTATTATGAAGGGAAAAATTGACTTTAAATATGGCGTATTGAATTAAGCAATTTATATTGCACGAGAGCGCCTGGTATTGATTGGTAAAAATATCTTAACAAAATACATGGTAACGTTATGATTGGTCTGTACAATTAACGTGTATTTCTATGGCCAAAAATGTTGTGCAAATCACCTATTTACGGTTGATTGATCATTCAGTCATATTTCGATCTAATCTATTAGGAAACAACGAATTCTACTGACCAAGTTGAAATCTGATTAGCAGTTCAAGTGACTTGACATCACTACGCTGTAGTCTTTGATATTTTACACTGGTAATTTTATAATCATAAAAGGGTCAAACAACATCCAACTCACACTTCAGAACATCTCTAGACAATTACACATACATAAACATCAAACAGAAGATATTAGAAACTTACTTCTATACGGTAAATACAAATTTCAGATGCCTAATTAAAATAATATGAATTACATTATAGGACTGCAGTGATAATTTTCTCGGTAAATCTCAATATTATTGACTATCGTATCTTCATCAAACTAAGATGAAATTCATTCTCACTGAACTTACTGAGTTCACCGAAGTCTCATCTCTAAAACACTTGAACTCGAGTATGAATAATGCAAGCTAGAAAGTCAACTGTCACAATACGAATCGACTTCAGACCAGTCACACCGTAACACCTGATTCCAATGTTCAATTTTGTAAATCTGTTTAAGAAACAAATGTATGGATCAGCCACTTGAAATTATTACGTATTCGAAGTGTGAGCTAATTTTCTGTATTCTAATCAATAGTTGAGCCATTCTGTTTCCCTCCAGAAAATCTATTCAGTTCTCTTTGTTTATCTACTCATCTGCTGATCTACTTTCATAAATTTGACACATTTCATTGCACTATACATCCACTGTAACAGATCGTGAACAGATTATTGGTGCTAATCAAATTCAGTGAGAGACAAATCGATATGTGATCACCAAAATGTGATTATGCTTGTCATAGACATGGAAATAACTTGGAGAAATAAATGACGGAGGGAGAGAGATGGAGATAAGAAATGCTAAGCCACATGTTTGTGGATAGTTTGCGTTGATCAGTTACATCATGGTGCACTATACAGTTTTGTTTATCCAGTGACTAAATATGACTATTTTGACATGTAACACTTATCTACTGAAGATTACTCATTAGAAAGGTTAATCAATAAGTAATAGTAGCAGTAGTAGTAGTGTGGTGTAAGCTACTTATATTGACATGAGTAGTAGATGGTGTTAGTCGTGAACAGAATGTCTGGCAGCAAAGAGACAAGAGGATTGAACAGTAAAGAATGGAACCAGAATGCAATTTGTATGAAAATGGAAGATCAATGAAGTCTGAGTCATTATGAGACAAGTGATGGAGATTTTTTCAAATTACGTATTTACTATGTGATTGTTAGATTTTATCAACAAGTCCTGTAATTTTGTATTAAATACATCTGATTGTCCTCACTGGTGTTCTTGTTCACTACAGTAGTAGTAGCAAGCTTATGCCTTAGTCGAAGTATATGGACCACTAGAATCAGACGTAATTAGTTAAACTTAATTTTTTAACTTATGGAAGTTTAATTAACCTGTCATAAGATTGAGATCGTTACTTCTGTTTGACTCCCTGACAATTGATGGCTAAACTGCTGGGAAAAAGAAGTAAGACAATAGTATTTGGTTATTCCACTTTGCGACTTCAAGTTACTACAAGTTGAGAAATAGAGGGAAGGCTGTCTATTACTTTATGAACTAACCATTCATCTTGGATGCTTATGGGATTTGCCATATCACATCGTTTTTCATAAGCAATAACCTTAAATACTTACTTAGTAAACTATTAATGATTTATCTAATACAAAGAACCTAGTATTCGGTATAGTAGTAAGCAACGACAACAATATATCACTATCGAAAGTTTAATTATCTTCTAAAATAAGATCTGAGCAAAGATAAAGAGTGAATGCATCTACTCCACTATTTCTAAATTCAAAGTATTATCTGAAAAATGAAAATCTATTTTCAAAAACACCAGTGGTTTAATAATCAAGCGTAACAATAAAAAATGACAGGTTAATAAATGGTAATTTCTAAAACCGTATATTTATTCATGGATGGAATTATTTCAAATTAGAATAGAAACTACAAAATGAGAAATGTTTTCAGGGCATAAAATCTATAAGACAAGTAGTTGTTGAGCATAAAATAAAATAGGTTATGAAAAAGTAAACAACAATAGTAACTGTTATTTTTAGGAATAGAACGGAAAACTTTCCAAATAATGGGGATTATAGTCTACGTTTAGAAAAACCAGAGATCGAAATAAAATTCACAGCCATGAATTACTTATGTTTACGTAATTAAGCTTACGTATAAAATGACAAATTATCGTTTAAGATTTGATGAACAGATTCAGATAACTGAATATTTATTGTTTGTTTTACTGTATCATTTTCAAGAAATAATAAATGATCAAGTAGAAACCCGGTAGTCACATCGGAACAATAAGATTTTAAGCCATTTAGTATTGTTAGTTCACCAGATTGATTTTTTTCCAAAATACGTTTTTGATAAAGATAGTGATATGCATTGTGAAATTCTTTTTCGCCAAGTTTGTCGATGCAGTATCTGAAATAGAAAGGATATATTTTTAATATAGATATTACTGAACAATTTTCGATTATTTGTTAGTGTAACATGAATAAATTATTTGAACTTAACCTTCGCCATCACTAGGATGATGGTTTAGAAGTTATTTCTCATCACGGATAAACCGAATTTCATCCCGTGTGAGGTCCATGGGGTGCAATTCTGAGAAGCGCCAAAGTAAGATGAAACAGCTATCTAGTGCTCCTCAGTTTCAATGGTTTTCCGGATGGTGTTATTAAGCCACTCACAATAAATATAGCACCTGACCTGATACAGCAAGATGAAATTAACAAGTTAAATAACGAAGGGCTTAAAATAATAATAGTATCAATACTGTTAAGACTGAGCATAGAGAGATGGTTGAAAAAGAGAGACAAACCTAGCAGAGTAAAAAAGTATGAAGTAGTATAGGAACTCAGGATCTATTTGATGATCAATAATCAGTGATCTCGTGGACTGATGCTATATTTTACTCTGATTGGTTCAAGTTTTCCTTCAAGCAACTTCTATCCCAAGCAGCATTGTACATCAAGATTTGTGATGGCCGGTCAAACGTAGCACACGCTGTAGTCACCTTAATCGATGGATATCAATTCCTATTGTTGGCCAGTACCATATAGTTAACTTCATTATTGCTTATTCAGTCGTTATTCAATGATGAAAACTACAAAAATCGTCTTTCTCATTATTATGATAATCGTAAATGACCGTATCGAATTCTAATATCCAACCTTTATGTAAAATGTACGATACGTTTTATTGCAAACTAAATATGTATGGAAAAATCATAATATGAAACGTTAGAAAAATGTGCCACGTTTCGGTTTATGAAATTGGTAACACAGCCATTGTTCAGTGAACTACAAGCTTGAAAAATATCAACCATTTGAATTTATTTTCTAATTTGATTTTATCTGCTAATACGAATCAGTTATACTTGAAAAAAAAATTGGTTTCGAAGATGGGTAATTAAACATTTACAAAATTAGAATTAAATGGACTCGATCCTCCTATATAAATTCGTGAATATCTGTAACTGTGGATAGTTCTGTGGTGTGAGCTACTTATATTGATATAAGTAGTATATAACGTGCGTTAAAGGAACGTAATGTCTGGCAGCGGAAGATGGCGAAGATCAAGAAAGGTAAAGCGAGAACATAATGGAATTTGTAAGAAAACGCGTGAACAATGGAATGGGAGACAATGGATTGGTGTTTGCAATAGAAACACTCCAGTTTGATTTGATGCATGAATGTTTTGCAAATTGACGATTTAATATATGGTATTCAGATTTTGTTAAGATAGACTGTAATTGTTGTGCTAAATACATCCGTTTGTCCCCACCCGTGTTCTTGTTCACTACAGTTCTAATGATCAAAGTTTTGTAGGAAAATTGTTTCATGACATTTATATAATTGATATACAAATTTAAAAAACTTGAAACTATGAACAGGTAACTTTGTTTAGATAAATCAAACAAACAATTAACGGTATCATCGATTGCTTGAAATTAAAAAAAAGACTTTAAAATGAATTTAGTGTTATTATTTATTAAAGATAAAGAAGGACTTTTGGCATTGTTTCAAAATTATTAAAGTTTATATAGTTTAAAAAGTATAAATTATTTTAAATTTAGAACAATAATTTTCCAAATATTAGTTGTTTTAGTTATCCAAAGTTTATTTATTATTTTGAATTGATTTATGTTATAATTGAAAATTGTGTTCTTTTAATTATCTATTTTAAACTGGATTGTAATCATCAGTCTTCCTGCTTTTTTTGTTGTTGTCGTACCGAGTATATTTATCATAAAAATGAATTTTGATAGCAGTTAACCAGCACATTATGAGCTTATGATGAACTTATTGTATTAATTTATGAAGTCAATGAATTTTTAATTGAAATAATTTTAAAAGAAAAAGACTTCTTTGATGTGATTTTGAATAATAATATTAGCAACCAATGACTTAAAACAAATTAGATAGTAAAAATACCACCCGATTATTTCTTTATTGTTTATATAGCCAGTATTTTGACATTAGTTTTGTTTTCTCCTTTCGAAAAATGTTTCTTGGTCATAAAGAATGGATGGGATGTGGCTTTGTGTTATGTTTAAGAAGCACGTTTCGTCTTATTTGGAACTCATCAATTGAATGCACCTACATTTGTTTCTTGTCAGTATAGTGGTTGTAGAGATTGTTTGTCCCAATATCATTTCAGCAGATTACTCCAAAGTTTAACAATATTAACCGATGAACATTTTATACAACATTTTAGAATACTAAGTTTATCTCTTCTTATGATTACAAACATGGCCACATACAGCCACTTTGAGAACTGATAAAATATTTTGTAATAATAATTCAAAAACTAATAAGGCACGTCAGTTTTATGTAAATCTTTTTATGCAATGTCATAAGTTTGATGCTGCTAGCTATACAAAACACAAATTATTAAAGTCAGTAATAATGCTCACTTTGTCCTACAGCCAGTCAGTCATGATAAAAGTAGAAGCTGGTACGCATGTCCGTTCGGTTAACATATAAGCATGATGAGAGAATTTTAAAAAGATGAATAGCAAAACAATCGAAATTATACAGTATCAATGATGACGGAAAAAATCGGACACTGAGAATATAATTCCAAAAGCCAGAGTGGAAAAGTATTTATGAGGGAATAGTGGAGATCTAAATATAGATAAAGATAATGAGTGAATGCACCTGCTCCACTTTGACCGCTTCTAAGTCATATCATCCGAAGTCTTCCACTACTAATGACGGCTATCGTGTGAACCCCATTATCTACCCATGTGACTCAGATTAATAGATAGTAATTTCAGAAACTGATACCACGTTTAAGTGTGAGCGCTTCCGGTTTTTTCTGATTCACTCTTATACTGACCAACATCATGCGTCAAGGTAGCAGTTGGTTGAGTTTCGGAGTAACTAAATTCAACATTGATCGTAAACATTTTATGAAAGCGAATACACGCAGCAACCAGACTAAATAAACTCATTTAAACGATTCCAAAATATGAAAATTTATGGAAACAAATTTACGTTTGGAAATCGGTAACCCAGAGGTTTGAGCATGGCCTGCTTCATTGGTATATAAATCATTGGAGTGTTAACACTTCACATATTAATTCACAGTTAATCAAAAGAACTGATAAGCGACATAGTTTTAAAAAACATGAAAAATATTTTGATAAAATGAATTATAGTGCTTACTTTTTTAAAGCATCAATTCTTTTGGCTTTGGCCTCTGGACCAAATATGGTCTTAGCTTCATCATCCAAGACTATTGTATTACTGTCTAAAAGTTTAATATAATGTTGTATATTTACATTCAAAGAATAAAACTGTAATCATAAAAATATACCCGGATCAAATCAACAAAACAAACCCCGAAAGATTATATTTTTGCTATATGTATGATATATTTTCTAGTTACAAAAAAACAATAGTGAAGCTTAGAGCCTACCAGAAACGTTTAACAGAGTCCCCTAATCACTTTCACTAAGAAAAAAGAAAACTGTCACTTTTTACTGACGAAAAGAACTGGAGGGAAAATGAGAAAATATGTTTATCATAAACCGTCTACATGAAATAGATATACACATTTTTCAGCTTTGTCCCAATACAATATAAAAGAAACTTAGTCAAGTACATAGCCCACATAGCCAAAATTACTTGTCATGATGAACTCTTCAAGATGAACTAAAATCTATTCATGATTTACTGAGTAAATTCGAATCCTCATGAAATATTTTAACGAAACATGTCTGGAACTAAAGATGAGGTCAAATCACTGACGGTACCGAATGAACCTTTATTCTCGAAATTACAGTTATAGAGTGATATAGCAAGAGAAATGGTCATTCGTCGAAAATGAGAAAGCACAGGACGTAAATTCAACGCAGTTATATTATGCCCTTCCTTCTCCAACCACCCAACAGTGAGTTAGCGAAATAAGGATGAATTGCCTAGTTCTTCTGTTTCTATAAGTACTTACCACTTCAAATATTCTTGCTCTTAAATGCATAACGAGACAAATGCATCACCATGTTTCTAAAGATCACCTCTCATGGTTGACCAAAAAACAAAATAAAACACTATGAAGTTCTACCTGGTCACATTTATTTGGTAAGTCATCACGTTGATAAAAGTCCAGCTTTTAAAGTTATTCAGAGAATCTCAAAGAACTTACCCTATGATTCCAGAACCTGACTCTTGCACACACCAGAGGCTATAGGAAGACATATGGATAAAAATAACCTTTGTAAACAGCGAATTTTTATGCATCTTCTTAATTGCTACTGTTTCATTTAAAAAGTGTCTTTCTTTAACTTAATTTTTAATTTTAATCCAACTTAAAATTTTTAATAATCTTGTTACCCAACTTTCATGCAGTCGTCTTATTAACTATTCATTGTTAATCCCAAATAACAGAAAAAATTCCCATTTTTGCTCTTACATAACAAGTCGTGATAAGTAACTGACTACGAAACCATACTGTTAGTCTGTATCTTTTGCTAATTACAACTAGCTGTCGCTAACTGACCTATTTCAAACATTACAGAACATTTACAGTCATATAACATGAATATTATAAGATCATAACATAAATTTAAACAATTGTATGATCCAACCTTCAGGGTGACACAAAGCTGCTTTCATGCAGACAAGTACATCGTTCAATGTTTCAGTTGAATCTACATTATCTTGATTTTCTATATCTTCCAGATCATTTTGAAGAATATTTTCATTTTCTATTAATTCTTTTAAATCCTCCTTATTGAAATTGTTTGTATAATTTAACAGTTCATTATCATAATTTGTGTAATAAGTTTCCATTAGTTGGGTATCGTCAGTAAATACTAAAATAAAATTTTTTTTAGAAAAATGAAGTAAAATTCATACGAGTACTAAAACAACAATTATCAATAAGATTAGTTGAAATTTTAATTACAAATTTTATTAAAATTGCCAAACATGATTTATATTCTTATTCATTTTACGGTCACAAAATTAGGTCGGATTATGAAAATTCGACCTGAGGCCTCCTTGTGGCGCTGCTTGGTAGTAGGGACAACCCTGTTAGCTAGCTTTGGCGGAGATCGGACTAATTCGCCAATCTGCTGTATCTGGATCACTTAGAAGCCCAACCTCCAACTCCTCAAATCTTGAGAGCTGTCCGATGTGTACCCTCATGTATATGATTTACACAAACGTCAGCTTATGTAGCTTTGCATTTTGACATGTGCATAGGGTACGCACTGGACTAGCATAAGCAAAGAAAGTTGAAATATCTGCTTTACGTCTAATAAAATCAGCGGCCTAAACCAGGTTGAAGGCATTACTAAAATAAGAAGTAACAAAGTTTACTATTAACCCTCCCTGAGAGTGCTTATGCGTATGTACATATCATGAAGTGCATGGACGAAAGTCTATGTACCTATGATATTCATATTATGCGTAATAGACAGTCTATTGTATTAAATACGTTTGAAGGGATTAGTGATCACCTACGCTCCTAGGTGAGTAATTATACCTATTTGTATGCCATTGAATTCATGGGCGAAAGCTCATGTGCTACCGATAGGGATGCGACATACATACGTGGAAAAAAAAACTGTGTAGCTTCAATAATTGTAAACTTCTCTGTGCAACAAGCTAATTCCATAATTTGCATACTTACCACTATTACATTTCAATTTGGAACTATTAATATCACTCAGTTGTCTTGCTGATTGTGTATAATTTTGATTTAACATTGCTGGAAACGTAAATTGCCGACGTATAAACAAAGCTTCTTGATTATTATTACTCTTTTTAATAATATTAGGGTTATCATCAATATCAACTTGTTTTTTAAATTCATCCATTGTGACATAATCATAAATTGGACTTGTTAATCTAGGTGAAGGATAAAAAAATTTTATTTCAGTAAAACTCATATTGTTGGTTAAATCTTCGATTTCTTCATTTCTATGTTTTGTAGAATTTGAAAAATTAAATGTTCCAAGACTTTCATCTTCAGCACCTGGACCTTTACCTGGCAATTTTTTATTGTCTAGAAATAAAATAAAAAATAGTAAGTATAGTGAATAGAAAATTTGCTTCACAAAATTACTTACCAGGTGATCGTAAAAATACGTACCATTTATAATATTTTTAATTGTGATCAAAATTCCTGAATATACTTAACTAATTAACGGCTCTGTATGGAAACCATCTATGAATTTATGCAACTTACCAACATCTCTCGATGATTTCAATCATTTTGCATATCACATGATAGATAATTTAACACTTTTGACAACGTCTACTGGTTTTCACTTGTTTTATTTAGTCTAAGATCTTGACTGTTGAATGTTTAAATTCTATCATTAATTTATTTTCAACATAAATATCATAAAGAGCAAGGTAATGTTACTGAACTGGGTGATACTACTTCATTCTATTGCCTTGTTTTGAATATCTATGGAATGAGATCACTACTTTTTATTGACTAAATCATGTAAGCTTGTAGATGTGAAAATCCTTATACAGTGAATTAGAACAAGTTCCGATGAAATCACTAATATAACTGTCTGTTTACTCTTCGTTACTTTTATTTATCAGCTTTTACATATTCTGTGTCAATAGACAAATGCACCATAATATACACACAAATAGTAAAACAGGTTTAATATTTATTCCCTTCAGTGAAGCGCCATATTAATTCACAATGATCATAGTTAATAGATTTTTTCACGATTGTATGTACATCTTCTTAACAAGTATCAACTATTACTGAGCCGAGAACCACGGCTGCTTTTCGACTGCTTACAATCACCTAACATCATCTCACAAGCCTTACAAACTTTAATCAAAGTATCATTAAGCTACAATTAGTTAATTAACAACTTATGGAGCTGAGTAGAAGAAGCCGAATTATAGGTGATCTATTAAGCGGTTAGAGACTATTGGTAGAAAACCCTAGTCGTGCCCTGTCGATACCAATCAGTGAAGTGTTCTAGGTATTTTGAAAGAATTCATCTTTTTGTGAAATTTCAAGCGATATCTCTTATATCACAGTCAGAGTCATTATCATTGGCTATTGGAGACATTATTGACATTTCGCATGACTCACATGTTTACACAAATTGATCATTAAGTAACAATCAATTTCATTATGTTTATTCATGTATGATCAGTTAATTTATTTGGAAATAGGTGGTGAATAGAACTATGAGTAAACGCTAGATGTTCTTCCTTGTATATCTTAGTAACATGTTAATAGACTAACAGAAAACTACATAAATCTGGCAACATCTACATTTTTCTCTCAAATTCAGTTATTATTTTTGTATAAATCGAAAAAGTTTGTAGAAAAATCATGTTACCAACTGATCTTAGTTAGACAGTCACTGGAAACTAGGAGCACCGGACAGATGTTTTCTCCTAGTATAGGAATCTTCGTTAGTACACAAGCACTACTCGTACAGAGATTGAATCAAAGACCTTTGGTTTTGCCATCTAGTATTTCTTGATTTTCACTGATTGTTTAACTAAGATCAGTTCGTGACGTAAAATGTGAAAGTTAGACAATTTTCTCAAACCCTCTGTGTCAGTAATAATCATGTGCTCACCTAAAGACGAGCATCAGGTTGCAACTGTTGGAGTTCTAATGAGATTATGAGACCACTGGAGTTCAACCATATCAATCATGAGATTTCACCCACCAAAAGCAATGGAAAGTGGTTGCTTATTCTTGCGACTTGATTGAAGTTAGACATGTACACAATTGGATTTCAGCTCAGTGATCTGAAGGTTAAGCACTCACCGCGAGACCTTAAGGGTTCTTGGTTCGATCTCAGGTACAGTCGTGAGTGTACACTGCTAAAGAGTCCGACACTTTGATGAGACAGATGTTCAGCATCTCATGGTTTCCAACGGTTTTCTAGCTAAGATCAGTCGGGGATGTAAACTATTAAAATTATATTAAGTGTTGTCTAGATTAAAATATGAATTAGAATTTATTCACTATTTAAATTTGATTTCTTTGACCAAAATAAATCACCTTCATTTTCCAAATCATCATCTAGTTCATCCATCAAGCTTGTTTCATTGTTTATTTTTTCTAAATAAAGGTTTTTTAATTCATTTAGAAGTTTCTCTGTAGGCATTTGAATAGTAGGCCATATATGATTCAATGATGGATATCCTTTCTAAATTGTAAGAAAAACGAATGAATTAAAGTTCAATCTAGGATAAACTGTAAGTTACTGAACGTTTATTAGCTGAAAATTTAGAAGTTTACACTGTGGATAAATTAATCTGGAAAAATAACGCACAAAAACGTTAACTTGAAGCTAATCGTAATACTTTTTATTCATGCCATTTGTATATAAATTGTATGAGATTTGCATAAATGATTTGTATATAGCAGTAAATATATCTTTAGTATGGTAAACAATGTGTTCGTCGCTCCCTAACTAGAAAGATTAATCTTAATTACTTTTATTCAAAAGTTGCATTATCATATTTTATATAAATACTGTAATGTGCAACTCGCTCAAATGCTAGAATCGCCGTTATAGTAAATCCCCCATTGAGATGAGGATAAATTTAGCATTGGATAAGGGTTCTGCCGACTGCAATCAGTCAAATATATATTTATCCAACCAATCAGTTAATCAATAATTCTTAAACCGAAGGTCGTTTCTATCTTACTGTTACAAATGTTACATCAGTAAACCGAAAGTTCATTTCTTCCAAAGAAATCAGTCAGATACAAAATATTCCTTATCAGTCCATTTTGCAACCCTGTGGGTAATAAGCCCGAATAAACTATTACTTTGAAAGTTTTAATAACATTTCGGATTGGTTTATGTAACGGGTTACTTAGGTATTTTAGGAAGAATAGTGTATTTTGAAGATAGATTGTCCAGAAAATATCATGCTCGTTGTAACTGCTGAAAGCCTTGAATTTCATTTCGTGTAAGATCTTCAATGTACTCCGTTGGAGAAAAGTGAGTATTTTTTCGTTTTATAGGGTAAACGCATGTCATTATGAAATTATATAAATGTCTTAAACTTTCATATTACTACATAGCCTAGTGTGTTAGAAGTTAGTTACATTTAGGCTAACAATTAAAAAAATCGATTCATGATCTCAATCAAAAACTCAACAATTTCCACAACCCCATACTGAAAATCAAATTGATTGGACTATCAAATATTAATAGATTGGGATAAAAATGAGTTTTGAAAATCACTATGTAAGTATAAAATGTCTCATTAGTAGCAATCACTCAGCATATATCAAATCTAAAAGTTATGTTAACAGACTAACTTTACAGCGGATTTAATAATCGTGGAAAAAAACAGTTTTATACTTTCAACACTTAAAAACACTATTCTCACACATAATCAGTACAGAACATAGTTGTTTTAATAGATATCTTCTTGTAGCTGTGCATTTAAACAACAATTACGTTATCGTCTCACAGTAAAACTATGCAATAAAAGATTAAGAGTACTTGTCTTCTTATCGAATGATTATTTTTAATTTAACTAAATTTAATTTCATGTACATTTAAGAACATATTTCATGCATGAGACCTTAAAAAGAAGTGTGAAAAAAAAAGAAATATGGAACTTTGGTAGCAATTCCTTAGTGAATTAGTTAGTATATATTTAATAGCATAAAGCTGATGAAAAGCTACCTTTTGACCGATTAATTGTTTCTGTCTGTTATCTTTTGTAAATGATAACCAGCTGACTGTTACTCTTCTTTTTATCAAATGTCCTAGTTATGCACTCATTGAGATTTATTTTTAGTGCGTTGTGATATTGCATTTCACTATTACAATCGTATGAGTCATATATCTAAATGATAAAAGATATCTACAATCATTCATCTAGCCTTTTGATTTTCTGATCGGAGGATCGAAAACATCGGACTTTGTGTCCTTAATCGATCTTCTGACGAGTTAAGCGAATGAGTTAGTCGATTTATTGTTTCTAGAGTAGACAAAACTACAACATTTAGGATAACCTGTTAACATCCCTGTTATCAAACCTTTTACTAAAGAACTAGTACTATTATTAAAGTACTTTTAATTGAATAAAGAACAATGGATTGATTATAAATTAAATTTGGAGAACATTCACCAAACCATCATATAGGCTTCAAAAAACAAGTTACCTGCCAGGTGACCAGTTGTATTTCCTTTGTAGAATTTAAACTATTCCGAGTATATGTAAGCTGTTCTGCTAAATCTCTAAATTATAATGCATAGTGAAGAAAAAAATTATTTAATTTTTGTGTTAATGATAAAAAATATTTGGAATTTAGGATAAGAAACCATATTTCACTGACTATGCAAAATAAGTCTTGCATGGATGGTATACAATTGTACACATCGAACTCAGTATGTTGATCATCAACGGGTGGGATTTTTTGCGATAACTTGTTTTAGTGTTGAAGTGAACACTAGCATTCACTATGACTGAAGCATATCCGTCAATCTGTCAATATTTATACAGTACAAAATATGCACCTTGGATTCCACTGATAGCTACTGTTTCGCAATATTGAGATGTTCTGCCTAAATGACTATTCAAGAAATCATCGTTAGAGGAATTGATCTATATTAAGAGATAGTATTGATCATTGTGCAAAGTCGGGAGTAAACTCAACTCGAAAATTTTAAACACAGTTATTACTCAATGCTCGAAAGGTATTGTGCTCTCTGAAGAAGCTAGAGATCGTGTGCTTAATCCCTTATGAAGTAGTATTTCCAAACGGCTTGGGAGTTCTGGCCTACAACTAAACAGTGATTTAGTGCTCCATCTTTTTTATTTTTTTTCAAAGTAACACCATAGAGTATCTTCACATTAAACTGAGCTCTTTGATTTTAAGAACAAAACGTCTAACGTATGGTAAAAAACCAAATGATCTAATTTTATTCTTGGTTAAATCAAAATTATTTATTTTACGAGATATTTACCCAGAAAATGAATTTTATCATTGTACTTCGCATGGTTTCAGTTTCAAGCAATTACATGCTCAACAAGCGTCTATAATGACTGGATCACACTATATTTTAAATTTGGTATTTCTGTTCAAGACGTGATTCCAAAAGGTTTTACTTCTTACTTAGAACTAAGAATCATTCATCATATAATAGACAAACATGCTAATAATTTGATAGAAGAATATAATAACTGCTGAAATACCTTAAGACTGCGGTAGTTCTATCTGATTCAGTTGCTTTATTTAATTTGATTTTTTGACGTGGCGTTAAGTACTGATCTTCTGAATGTTCTACATTCTCTTCAATCTCTTCATTTGATTGTATTGAAAACTTTTCAGCGTTTTCAATCGACTGTTGTTTGTGCAAAACTGAATCAGGTAAACTCATAAATTCTTCAAACGACATAAGTCTAAAATTACAGAAACAATGACTAAAGGCTATAGAGAAGAAACCAGCTCAGGATGAATGTATAGTAACGAAAACTAATCAACTGCAACCCTTAATATCACCAATCAGAATTTGCAACCCTATACTAGTATTTCTTGTTTAAGTGTTAAATTATTTGATTTTTCACATTTTGTTAACAAAATGTAGTTTCCACAAATAACTAATTCTTTGATGACTTTACTTCATATTATCACACTGACGTTTTCCACTCACTAATTGCTTACTTTCTTAACAAGCTATTAGGATATTTGTTTTCATGGTCATTGCTGTTACTATATATAAGTAATTGTTGCATCACGTTTTTATTTCTGTTTTGGGGAATATTGGAGCTATTCTAAAGATCCTTTCTTCTCTATACCATTTCATTTATTCCCGTATATCTAACGGTTGTGCAATAGCCGTCTGGCTTCGAAAGATCCAGTTTTGCATTTAAAAAATCTTCCGCTCGTTCATAACTTGAAATAATCAATGTATTATCAAGTCATGACGTCTTCAAGTCGATTGAACAAGTGGCTATCTTGACTCACTAACTTAGTATATAGAATGTTGGCATCTAGTCTCACTGCGAATGCCAACACTAGGATACAAATATGTCCAGACGACTAGTTCCGAATGGAATGGAACGCTTAAGCTGGATTCTACTGCTAACTACAAACTATATATACTGAAGCTTCGAAATATCAAAACAATTATAATTTCTAATATCAAACAACCTCGTAAGTATGCAATTAATTTTTTCAAAAATGGAATAAATGGCTATATTGTACTGAACATTTGACAATTGGAAATTCTCTGATGTATTGATACACTTTCTGTTCGAGATATAAACTCTTTACCACTAACTAAACATATCAAAAGGTATCTCAAACAGTTTGATTAATAAGACCGAAAATATTCCTTGTTATCAAATATGTTCAATTTAGAAATCGTTAGAATTACTATACGTTCAGGATAATAGTACTGTAGGGCTGCAAAAAAATGTTAGTAGCTACAACGAAGTTGGAAAACGGTAACACATCTCAAAAAAATGAATGATTTAACCGTTCAACTACTTTCTATTACTTGTCACTAATAACGATGATAATTATTAAGATTTAAAAGGGAAAATTTAGCGTCATATGACATAAGTTGAAGCTAGTATGTCTATTAGGGGGAAATATTCGTTTATACAAGCTCTTACTTTAAGGAATAGAAAACCAAACAAACATATTTTTTGGATTATGCACTTCAGTTTTCTTACAGATTAAATTCGCTCCCATCCTTTCGATTTTCATCAGATAATTCGTTTTGCATGTGAATTATGATTTCTTTGTATAAATCCTAAAGATTTAAATTAAAATAAATACCCAGAATTATATATATTGTATAGACGACTACAGAAAATCACAAAGTATGTTGTTTAAGGATTTCCGACGAGAATGTTTATATCCATTCACAATTAGATTTCAGACTCTTAGTTTCAACCATTAATATATTAGTTTTTAAACTGTTTTCCCAATATATGTATATATAGTATAATAGTATAATGTAACATTTAATGTGTGGATTGTATGCTATGAATATTCAAGTAAATTCAGTCGAATATAGTTTAACATTTACCAAAAATATCGGTTGGTATGATCATGCATAATATTTATTAAGTTAATAATGAATTATCAGAGGTTTCTCAAACATTTATCATACTAATACTAAAATGTAATTCATTTTTATTAAATAATCTTAAACAGTATAGGGAGTATGGTGTTCGATTGAAGTTACTTGAATATTCATATCATACAATCCACACATTGAATGTTACATTATAATATTTCGTGAATTTACTTATAATATATATGGTGAAAACAAATTAAAAACTAATGTGTTGATGATTGAAACTAAGAGTTTGAAATCTAATTGTGAATGGATATGAACAATCTCGTAAAAAATCTCTAAACAACATACTTTATGATTTTCTGTAGTCATCTATACAATATCAGATGTTGCTAAAGTTGCCCAATAGTTTTATCTAATATCCAGCATAAAATAATTTGAGATGATAAGAGCATACAACTAAATCGATTTTGGCTAACCAGCAAATAAAATCGGTAAGAATGAGATGAACTTACACGTAAGTACGAGTGAACCGCATTTGATTGAAGAAGTTCTGAAGCAGATGGTCGTTCTTGGGGAGTCTTCTTTAACATTCTAGAATATAATTTAGACAGTTATTAAATAGTAACTAATAGTTTTAAATAGAATAAATTATTAAGTGAATAATTTGATCAGAAAATAAGAGAGATTTAGAAGATTAACAGTTATTATGTGTCGATAATATTTCGAAAGTGAAAAGTTTCTAAATCTCCATGCTAATAGCTTACTATCACATAAGCAATCCAGTATAAATACACATTTCATGTCAAAATAATATTGTGAAAATGATAAGTCTTATTCTATGCATCATTTATTCATTCAATTGTCTACCATCATAAATGTGTTGATGTGATTACTCTATGAACTAACTGGAGGGTTGTTTTGAATCTAGGTCGCTTTTACCAGTCTGACAAATATCAAAAACTATTCATATCATTTTCAGGAATATATACCATCATCTTATTTCTACAGATTGCTAACAAAATGGTACCTTAAATTATGATTGTAAGAAATAATACCATAAATAAATTATATTTTTAAATCCTCCGAAAAAAAACTTGAATGAAATCGCTAGGCCATAGCTCTGAGTAAATCCACTTAAAATATGCTATGATTTTACAAATATAATGCGTATATACTGACTTTAATTTACTTACAGTTCAATCTTTTCTAAAACAGTCATCAAATGTGTTCAACACTCCTTAAAGAATAACACAATCAAAAGATTTGTAGGTATCATTAACAAGGTTTGACTTGATACTTTCGAATAAACTAAGAATTTAGTAAAATGTTAGTAATAAAATAACAACATTTTTGCAATATCCCAATGAGTAAAAAATTAAATTCTCTGATATTTTGTTACTCAGTATGAGTGGCTCCTACGGAAAATAAATAATTATACTCATTGAGACTTTGTGAAAGTATTAATTTTATGATCAAAAAATGTTTTCTCACTGTCTCAGCCCAGCGACAACCAGTGACACTAACCTTAACTATTTCAGTCATCTGACTTTAAAATTGGCCGAGTACTCAAAAATGAAGTTAGTTTATCGTTGCTAGTGTTTAACTACTAGCACTTACTACTACTAGTCAAAGGAAGTGGAAATTTGTTGAGACGTTTACGAATAAAAATATCATAGCATACACACTAAAATAAGTATATCGAATAGAGCATTTGATTAGGATAAAATTCTCATTAATTCTACGTACAGTTCTAAAACCTCTTGCAATTCTTTTGAATAAATTTCCGGTAGCTGAGGACAAGGATCATTTATCACCTGCCACATAACACGCATTAAATTAGTTCCAGTGAATGCTCTTCTTTGGGTGCATAGTTCATACAGAATTATTCCGATTGACCTATACAACAGTTAAAACGCTACAGAAACTGCTTAACTAATAGTAAAGTATAGTAAAAACCACGTTAAATGAGAGACCAGTGTTAGTAAGGATGAATAAATAAGTGTGCCCATACCTAAAGTATTTTACCTGAATAATGTATTTCTATCGCCAAAAATGTTATGTAAATCACCTATTTACGGTTGATTGATCATTCAGTCATATTTCGATCTAATCTATTAGGAAACAACGAATTCTACTGACCAAGTTGAAATCTGATTAGCAGTTCAAGTGACTTGACATCACTACGCTGTAGTCTTTGATATTTTACACTGGTAATTTTATAATCATAAAAGGGTCAAACAACATCCAACTCACACTTCAGAACATCTCTAGACAATTACACATACATAAACATCAAACAGAAGATATTAGAAACTTACTTCTATACGGTAAATACAAATTTCAGATGCCTAATTAAAATAATATGAATTACATTATAGGACTGCAGTGATAATTTTCTCGGTAAATCTCAATATTATTGACTATCGTATCTTCATCAAACTAAGATGAAATTCATTCTCACTGAACTTACTGAGTTCACCGAAATCTCATCTCTAAAACACTTGAACTCGAGTATGAATAATGCAAGCTAGAAAGTTAACTGTCACAATACGAATCGACTTCAGACCAGTCACACAGTAACACCTGATTTCAATGTTCAATTTTGTAAATCTGTTTAAGAAACAAATGTATGGATCAGCCACTTGAAATTATTACGTATTCGAAATGTGAGCTAATTTTCTGTATTCTAATCGATAGTTGAGCCATTCTGTTTCCCTCCAGAAAATCTATTCAGTTCTCTTTGTTTATCTACTCATCTGCTGATCTACTTTCATAAATTTGACACATTTCATTGCACTATACATCCACTGTAACAGATCGTGAACAGATTATTGGTGCTAATCAAATTCAGTGAGAGACAAATCGATATGTGATCACCAAAATGTGATTATGCTTGTCATAGACATGGAAATAACTTGGAGAAATAAATGACGGAGGGAGAGAGATGGAGATAAGAAATGCTAAGCCACATGTTTGTGGATAGTTTGCGCTATGTGTAAAGTGTTATCTATTTAATACAATCAGTAGACTACATGAAATTCCGATTCAAGTTATGCGTATTTTGATTGCAAATGAATGTTCTATCGGTTTCTTCCCAATTGAAAATTTATCTTCATTGAAGCAACAGTGAAAGCATAGAAACTGAAAGCATGTCGACATAGTGAGTTATGGAATCTGTCGAATTATTAGCCTCACATAATGGACTGGCTTCAGTTAGACAATCGTTAGATACCTGAGAGCCTTGAACTGTTGTTTTGTCATGGTATGGGATAAGAAATGTTGTGCTGTTACAGTTGATCGACTGAATTAACATGAAGTGACTAAGTGACCACAGCTCGTGAAAATCTAGTTGATGGTGTAATCTCCTCTCTCAAACTAACTAGAAACAAAAAATATAGCTGGTTGAAGAAATGGTTTGTTTTTGCCTGATAAAATAACCTGGATGTAAGCAGAATACAGGACAAAATGGAGATGATTGGAACTCAGATTTTTTGACCGATTAGGATGCAATGGTGTTTGCAGCTCTCTGGACATCTAGTAAACTCATATAAATTTTTGCATGTTATCTTATTACCAATCAACATTTCAACATTGTGCACGCCATATCAAGTCATTCTGACTTGTGAAAACATTTCAACTCCATCTTTGTTATATGAGCAGCTCTAAATGAACTAGAGAAACATGATATTGATCACCATTTATCGGTCAGTTATTAGTTAATATCACATTTCTATGAGAGGCTAATTCCAGCTCCAACAGCTTAGTGGTCACCATCTAGATCTATGAATGATGATAACGCTAGATTGATCCGACCGAGTAGCAGCAGTTCCCACAAGACTGCAAATACGTTTTACTGTCGGTCGCTACATCAAGCCGATATAGCCTATTTTGGCTTCCGGACAGATCAATTTATCCATTCTTCTTGAGTCACATTTTGGCCTTTTTAATTATTTGCTTATCAACCTTGAATATTTCTATATAAGCGTATACGTGTACATTTCTTATATTACTTATCACATGTCTGTTACTTATTTTTGTCTGGCTATAAATATCTTTTCACGCTTCGTTAAATCGATTCAGATAATTTGCCTTTTCCATTCCGTTTCGCTTCGTTTCCGTGATTGTATATCCAGATCAACGTTTGCATAAAACATACGTATTCAAAATCCATTCTTGTGTTTAACTTATTTAATCCTGTTATTCATTAACGCGACTTAATTCGATAATTGTATACAAGGATTGACGTCATGTACGTTTCGATAGTAATCATCATACTGGAGTCAGACAAATGGCCACCAAAACGTTTACCTGTTAAATTTCAATGAACATGAAACCTAGGTTCAAGATTTCCTGTCAGCTACTTAACAAATCATTTACTATAAGACATTCAACTTACCAAATATCTGATTTATTATTATATCCTTCGTACTTCAAAACTTCCGGACTCATATAATAAGGAGTCCCAATAAACGTAGTTGCCAGTTCTTCAGTTGTGGCCAGTGAACGCGAAATACCGAAATCACCAACTTTAATATTCCCATTCTTTAAAAATATATTACTAAAACCATTTTAAAACATAAGTTTTACCTAAAATGTTTCCGAAAATTCAAATCACTTCTTAAAAATCCAATTCCTCAATTAATTCAATAAATATGGTCAATGCTGCAATAAACATTCTACATGGGAAGCATTCCTAATAACAACCTAAATAAGACCTAGCTTGTGATAAATACTTAAGGTAATCTTCATTAATTTTATACGCAGTTGCAGTATCATTGAGATTTTTTGGTTTATTTATTTAAATGTAATTATTTATTCACATCTTTCCGAGTTCAAATATTTTAGTAAAGATTCGGAACTGCCTGCAAACGACAAGCTGGAAACCTCAATGATTTATATTTACATTAAAAACTGTTTGCTAGTCTTATATATTTTGTGTATAATTTAGGCCTAACTCATAGGAAACAAAATCAAATAAGGTGGTACTGAAAACAATATGCCGGTTGAACACATTTTCTTCGTTAGATCCAGTGTTTTCGGGTTCTCGATGATTCTTTAGCAAACTTCACTTTGTAAAGGCTACTATCAAGTAATTTTTTGAAAGAGTTTAGCTTATTACGTTGCTGATATTACTAATTGAATTTTGATCAATTTTAGTTGGCATATGTATATCCTGGGTACATTGCCTTGATATAATTATTTTTTCCGTGAGATTTTTTAAGAAACAGATTTTACGTGGCTGTGGAATCCAGAACGTGCGTTTTGAATCTTGCACCTACATACCCAATAGCCATCTTATTATTTTCTGCTCACTAGGTCCAAATCTGTAATATGAGAAATGTATTACTTATTAAAATTAGATATTATCGTCTCCTCTTTCAAGATCATCCTTCTTTGAATCAAACTTCTATATTGGGTTTATCTATCTGTTTTCCAATATTTGTTGAGCATGCTGTATCTAGTATTTTAGGCATTTTTCTGTACATTTTATGGAAAAATGCTGCATTTAAGAGTATAATTTTCACTTGGGATTTCACTTGAAGTATCTAAAGTTATCCACATTTGTATGATACGGTCACTTCAGTGCAGCGCATCCCAACATGTCGAATGAAAGATACCATATATAATGAAAGTTAGGCTGTGAAACAGCGATCTCTTATATAAGGCACTCACTCACTAAATGAATAGAAAAATTCCGAACATTGTTTACGATTCCATACTGACTGAATATTAGGAAACGGATGGATAGAATCATATAATTTTTAAATGTAATTCCCTCCAAAATTTCCGTAAAGGACAAAATGACGTTCTTAGTTTTTTGACTTAAATTACAATTTAGAAAATCTAATTCCCAAATTATAATTGAAAACTAAATATATTGAAAAAAATCAGAAAACAACCTTGTTTTTAAGTCACGGTGAAGTATTTTATTTTTATGCATATAAACTGTGGCCAATATAATTTGTACAAGCCATTTTCCAATAATTTTTTCACTGATACGTTCTCCTTCACTCTTCACTTGTTTTAAGTAATTGGTTAGATCACCCCCCTGTCATGTTTTACAGTACAATTAAAAATAAAAGATAAAATCTTAGATTAATCCATTAAGATTTAACATACTAGGTTTTATTTTTATGATGAATAATCGCTGAATACTGTTTACTTTTGTAACGATTTGACGAAGAAATAAGTTGACGAAATGTGCAGTCATCAGGTAAAATATAATATATAGGACAATAATATGGCACTAACGGGAACTAGAACTTCGTAAACTAATGTTTTTTGGTCTCTACACACCTAGATAATCAAGATCAGATAAGCCTATGAAGACTTTTAACGTCTACTGGATAGGGTGTTTAAGAAATATGATTGTGTATCTGGTAAAAATCTACATCTTGATATACAATGTAAGATAGTGTAAAAGTAGTCAACTACGCTAAATTATTGGTAACGTTGGTTTTTTTTAATTGTCTGCTTACTATTGTGAATCACGTTTGTCACTTGACTCCTTGAAATACAAGGATAGAGGCTAAGAAGCATTGAATTTTCCTATTTCGAGGAAATCTCATCAATGAAAATACATTCACATTTTTGTTAAACCTTGATAATAATATTGTTATCCTACTTCAGTTGATTTCTTATTTGCTTATTATCTGCAAGATATTGACGTATTACGGGTTAAACAGTCCTTAAGAACTTTTTAAAATATAAACTAAAGGGGTAAATAAATCAAGAATGACAAATCGTAGTCTGCATGCATGATAAAATTGACTGTTAACTGCCGATTCAAAGAGATCAAACGAAGGTATCATTCGAAACTGAGAGCAAATCGGTTCAGTTTGTCACACTTTTTAAGACCACATTAGAAAGATAGATAACCAGAAAAAGAGACCTTAAAATGAACAGTTCATGATGAAACTAGTCACAAAACGTTTCACTTAACTACCAGGCCTACTAATAACGGTGTACTAACAAATAACTAGATTTTGGGTGGATTTATCAAAGCTCCAGTTCAAGTTTATGAATTGTGAAGTCGATCATACCTGAAGTGAGACTATAACTTGTCGACCGAATTGAATGTTTGCATCACTACAGTAAATTAACTTAATTCGAAGATGCAAATCACTAGACCCCGACTCAGGGACTTAAATCTATTGTACTTGAAACGAAACTGAAATGGTATGTAGAACATTAAATGTTAGAAACCTAATATGAATTACTGAGATATAAAGCAAGACAGAGCATCCACTCCATTTTTCATGGTTTTATATCATCCCATAATTGATAACCCTGATGGAAGTAATCATCAAATAATGAAAAACGTTTATTAAACCGCCTAAGTTTTAGAAAATAATACACAGAGGAACATGTAAAACAAAATTAAACAAGATACTGATTCAATATAATTTAGAAATTCAAAAACCTGTAGAATTTGAAAAAGAGAGTCTAAGCTCATCTAAAGAAATCTAATATTATAAAACTCATTAATACAACCAGTGAAATTGGTTGCTAAGATACAAGAAGATTTTATCCTAGTTTCGTAACAAGCCACGGTAAACAATGAGACGGTATAAACCACCATACCAATTAACAGGCACTATTTATTATATCTGTTGTATGGGAAAGTAACTATGCAACCTTTAGAAATAAATAGAAAGACATGTCATTTAGAAAAAAGTATGAAAACAGCAGTAATAAAGAGCATCATTTTAAGAGAATTTATGGACTTAAATTGACTCATTTGACTAAAATAACGTATATAAATTTATTATGATAGAAGATTTATTTCACTGGTATCAGTGTATACTAAGAGATGTAAGATCAGCATAAAAATCGAGGGCAGTGAGCACCAATTGGCTTCATACATTGTTATTAAGCATTACCATTTAATCACACTCATCTCAGACCACTTTAATAGTTCTCGTTTGCCTATTATATAATTAAAAGATTCACTACAATATAAAATGTGTAAAGAAACTTTTATACATTGACTTATATCATCCGAACGCAAAATGAAAACAAAAGAGCACCAAACACCAGTTGTGTTGTAAACATGATTAGTTTTGGGCTCTGAATGAAGCACAGTGGTCCTAGTTGTGACTTTTATCAAGTAAGAAAACAAATTGCATGAACAATCGACGATGATACCAAAATGTATGAAAGTCTCTCATTGTATAACTAACAATAATATAGACCGACTTCTTATCTTTTTGTTTATACTAATTGGAACAAATATTAATCTTGTTTACAAGCTTTTATTATTATCAAAACATATTTCAGTTGAGTGATCTTTGGATTTTCGTAGTCCGATGAAAATAGTTTACTCACCTGGGTTACATCCATTCGCTCTTGAGTAAGATACTTAACCACTGTTTAGAAAAACTAATTTATTTTTGTAAGCTTTACAGTGTTAACATAGTAATTTTTGAGTACGCATGATCATATATGTATGTACCTAGCGGCCACAGATAAGACATATGTAAACTTTAACCAACCACCGAAGCTTAACATAAGCTAGTGTTGCTTTTATGAAACAAAAAACACTTTGCACACAATAGTACAATTTATTCATGATCTAGAAAAAATGCACTACAGTGGCTCTACAGATTTTTTCTAGTCTTTTCATGCTGATCCACTTGTAGCTATCAGAGCGCCTTTTAGTAAAATCTACGGATTTTATATCACTAGATACGCTCAATGCTATTACTTATTTCAAAGTCATAAGTAATTCTGTATACGTCAGCAACATGTGATAGCAATGTATTTTATATTAGTCACTTTATCCATTTTGAGCGTCACAAAAGCCTGCAAAGTTCTGGTGAAGATTTTAGTCACTGAAATATATTAAGAGATAGACTAAAGTCCAATAGTGTGTGGGCGAGGAAAATGATGATTAGTTGTTTGCATAGTCAGATCAGTAGATAGCCTGGTAGGTATTAGGTGTGTTGTTTGTCTTTCTACTCATTGTTGTTATGGTTGTTTTCAGTTGTTGGCATTGAAATATACTCACGGTATAGTTCGGCCAGTCACAGTTGTGTTAAAGTCCTGTAGAATAGACACTATCAGGGTACCTAGTGTAGATATTTGTTTAATACATTAGTGTCACGTTGGTCTGAAGAACGAATCCAAGCATTGTTTCGGATTTTAGATGAACTTAGTTTTATCCATATAAGTTACTATTATGACTTGATATTTGTAGCTAGTTGCAATCCAATATCATTGATTTATAAATTAATTCACGTAGATGAAGTTGTTAATTAACAACAAATGGAGACATTGCTTACCAATCGGCTCTGTATTACGACGTGTTTAGTAACCTACAGATAGTTAGTTGGATAAATGAAAAGTAAGTAATTAGTTTAACTAGCAAACTAGCTCCATCACATCCATTTTAGGTTCATCAGTAGTTGTGTAAAACTATAGGTTTTTCAACTTGATTCGATCAGATATCCCATTTATGAACTATTTTCTGCGCAGATGACATAAATACTAAACTTTTAAACATTTAAACAATTTTTTGTATTATTCGCTATTAGTAGGCCAAGACAACTACTCCTCGATACCATATTTCAGAGTAAATTATGTGTCGTACTTGCGCTGAATTAAAACATGTTTGACCTACTTCCCTAAGGCTAGTCAAACAACTCTATTGGAGGGCAAATTTAAACACGAAAAATAGGATTTTGTCAGCTAACATCAGTGTCACTGAATTATTTGGGTGATTGTGCAAAGTTTTTTATCATATGTCATGCACGACATTTGACGGACTCTGTTGTTTCTCCTAGCAAAACTGCAAAAGATAACCAATGCAACCGACGTACACTTAAGTATTTTGTGCTGTTTTTTTAATCTATAATGATAACATAGTGCAATTTCATACTGCGTATTTTGGATTTGAGTTCTATCTTGTATCTTTTAGAAGTTCCAAGTCTATTGGAATTAGTACTAATTCGTTGTGTTCAATTCACAGAACCATTTCCTTAAAATATAACAGGGTGATTTTCTCTAATCACCTATTATTGTTCTACTTTTAAAATTCATTCACTACATTAGTAGTCATCTAAAAACTTGTAGTTTTAACCTCTCTCCCCTATCGAAGTCATTAAAGAACGAAAATAACATTAATGCAGTAAAACGCACGTGCAAGAAAATCATCTGACTGACACAAGAATGCTAGGCGTTCATTGCAAAACACCAAGAAAATGACTACAACCATCAACTGAAAAATGTTCACGACTAGAATAACTACGAATGGGTTAAATACGATATAAAGCCATCATTTAAATTTGTGGTGTTATGATAAGTCATAATATGTTAAGAGTATTATTATTCCACAACGTGAACCTCTCGTAATTAAGTCAAACAGTGTTTTCATGGAATTTCTTGGTTTGTCATGTTAGTTGAAATAGTAACGCAACTAGCTACGTTTTAAAGAGTTAGTTATTGAAGAACTTTGCTCATAACGCCATAAAATATAGACTAGAAGATTAATCAAAAAAGATCTCGAGTTATTTAAACGGGAAGGATAAATTTATTTGTTGAAGAATACTGCTCTTCTGGACTGTAGTGGTTGTGGGAGAAGACAATTTAGTCTATAGACCCTGGTTATATATCCGTTTACAGGCAAAGTCGATTAAACACCCATATTTTTAATGGTCAACAGATTTCATAAACAATAATCATACAGTGAAAATCTCGAACGACTCACTTCACAATATTCTGACACAATGCAGAACCTATTTTTATCAACAAAACTTTCATGAATACAGAGTATATAAGGGTGTTTTAGACTCGATAGAAGATGGGCTTCTTTTTCATAATCTTTTTGAACCGCTCCTGAATTATCATCAAGTTTTATGCACTTCAGAGCTTTCAAAACCTTCCTGATCACGGTCCGTTCAAAAAGACTATTAATTACGTGCAATTTTGAGATTCGTGGAAGTCCTCCACCAAGTAAGTTTTCCCACTCGCTCCTTTTCCGAGCTTTTTAATCACAGCATATCGACTTTTGAATACAATGGTGCTTCCGTCCTTCATTTTGAATTAGCTCTGAGGACTGGATTACTATGACAACACGTTTCGATTTTCCGCTGAGAATCATTTTCCAGGAACTTTAAAAAACAATAGACCTATTTCTGAATGTATCATATTTTTAAATTTTTCTAGACGCTTTGTGTATTGCCCTATTTTTCCCGTTCATTGAACAATCGTTTTGCTTGAATCAGCCTAAGTCACTTTATCAAACTGCTTTGATTCCAGTATCCAATATATTATTGGTAATTTAGTGTACACATAGTGAATTATCTGTGCTCACTTCTCTTTGTATTGGTACAGTTCTAGGTTTTATTTGGCGTCCAAATTGAGTATTCTAATCACTTGCCTGTATTAGTCCTAATGGGTCCAGTAGTTGTGGGTTATCAAATGCCAAACATTATCACGCAGGATGTTAGCTAGTCGTAATTAGAAAAAGAAATTCAAATACTTGAGAGTGAAAGAAAAACTGACTGTCAGAAATTAGATTATTCACCAGGTACGCAAACAAACGAATAGATAGTAGTGCAGGAATAACAGATGAACGTTATTAACATGAAACAAATCGAATAGAAATAGGCTAATGATATGTTGTAATATTAATAAATGTAGATGATTTGAGAGGGATGTGTAATTAGTCCGAGAGGCAGACAGTAGTCAGCTGGCAAGTATATGGTTGTCATATGAGGAAACGCTCAACGTGGAAATTTTGATTTCATCCTGGTATTCACTCCATGGTGATCGTTTTTTGAAGAACGGTGATGAGGTTCCGGTGTGATATTTGTGTTAGGACGACTTAGTTTCCCTAGTTTATCGTATGTTATTGTTAATTGACTCCTTATTCTCCTGTGACCCAGAAGGAACGATCTCAGAAGTCCAGTTCTACCTTCCTAATATTCGCCTCTCAGCTTCATCACCCACTTTGATGCTTGTTTTTTCAAGGAGAGTTAAAAACGGTTATTGATTAAAAATATTAAATTTTTCTGTATGAGGTTACAAATTTCCTTTGTTCGGCTCCAGCCCCACCGTCTTTACGAGTATCAAGAATCCGAAGGATAATTACCCATTATCGTACTCTGTAAATATAATCATGAGAGGGCTATTGTGAAAGAAGTAAGGTGCATAAGGCTGAATATTCATGACATGACATTTTGACAAGTTATTTTTAAACCAAATGTCCACCATCAACCTACCCATCATGTCAGGTCCTTTTGAAGCTCAAACGAATCCTTTTCGCCCCTTATGGTATCTTGTTAGCACATGTTAGGCTCAGTTAATCAAAAAGAAAAGTTATCCTAAAGTGGTTTCCCATAAAACTTCTGATATAGAGGCTCTTTAGTTCCCATGAACCCTATTTATCTTGATGTGGAACATTTAGCTTTCCAGAAAATCTAGAAATCTGAAGAAAAAACTGGTCAGTGAAACTATCGTTATGAATTTCATTAAGATCATGGCACGCAGTTCAGTCTAGAATGACCTTCCGAAGTAGGGGAATATCACGCAAATTAGAATCTAGACCTAACAAGTTATGCAGGTTTCCTATTCATAATCATCGGATGAATAGCGCTTCTTTTTTTGAAACTATGTTGGGTTGCATGAAGAGCATTACTTTTTTCAATAATCAACCCTTCCATAACCTTGAATAGCATTGGGAACGGTGGTACTGGACTGTAACCACTTACCATATTGGCCTAAAAAAATTGAAAATGAAGAATCAATAGTCCGTATTTACTAAACAATAGCGCAAAATGAAAGTTTCAATTAGAACAGACATACCTAATGAAATAAGGAAAAAATTTATTAAAACGACACTATTGGAAACTATTTACTTTATTTTCCCAGTGTTCTAGGATATTAAGTACTGTTCCAGCTGTCAGTGAGAAACCTATGTGTCTGACTGCGCTACAGGACGTGGTTGGAGCTTGATTGTGAGTTAAAACCGTGTGCACAAGGTTGTATATAGATAACACTTTACAGTGTTTGTGATGCGTAACCATTCATCAAATAATCCGTCCTAGAGATTAAAAAATTAGACATGCTCTAGTCAATACTATGTAGTTAATTCTGTTGTTTTTTCTTTTATTTCCAGAAAACAGTTCTTGTCTTTTTTTCAAATCAATTGTACAGAGTTTTAACTGCTTTCTAACGGACTGTTATGCATGAAACTGATATATCGTAAATATCATAAGGTTAGGCAGCTTAAAAAACGGAATCCTTATTTCTTTTTTTTCTATTTTTGCATTTTTGGTGATCTTTTCTCTTTCAAGTTTATTGACATCACATACATGGGAGTTACAGACTGCAATGTTGCAATCCACGAGGCCACCTCCAAGGGTGAAACTCGAAGTATTTAATTTAGTACGCGATGTTATTGTTAATACCACTCATTTTTACCAGATTTTAATTCATCTGTTAAACCCAAGATTTGAACTAAGGTCGGGGGAAATTTATTCTTGAACTTCCAGTATTTATCCAGCATTTGGTTCGCCGTAGAAAACGCATCACAAGTGTAGCGTCTGGAAAGTATTCCAAAATTTTTTTGGCAATGCTCACTCTTAGCATACAATATATAGATATACAAAAGATGTTCTAAAATTTCACTTCGTTGGTTACAATAATGTTTATTTAAACAATAAGCATAGCAAACACTCGATGTTTTAATTTTATAGGGACTTGGACTTGACTAAGTAATATTGAACTCACATTTTTATCCTTCCCTCTTGTTATAAATTTTCTGGATGAAATGCGAACCGTTGTAGCTGTGTTACCAGCTTTTTTAATTGAATTTACACATCTTAATTATGACGGAATACTCAATGTCCGTTTTAATTGTAATTCTTTGACATCTCGTAAACCTTTGAGAATGACATGCACTTCAAGCCACTTTTTTATTTTCTAGGTAGCCCAACTCAATATGATTATGAAGTGATCATGCTACACGTGACTTGAAAATAAGTTTAGAGTACAAATGAAATCTCCAACAAAGTGTTCTCATCTATTGTTTCAACTGTATATTACGTATGCTGCCAAATGAATGATAGTATAACAAATTACTGAACATCTTGTCATAAAATTAGTAAATCAAGGACCACTACTGATTGTGTGCGCCTTAATCAAATCAAGCTCCCTAAAGTTCGGTCCGTCTGACTAAAATGAAACTAAATGCATATGGATAAAACCTACTACTGTGTGAATAAATAACAAAGTTCTATAACACAGTTAAGTAATAATATTTTACTACTAATAAATATAACTCAAGCGAAATTTATGTTACGAAACAGTGTGAACGACGAACACTTAAGGTAAAATATTCATTTGAAATTATAAGTGTGAGTACATTAAGATCCAAGAAGAAAGTGAGGCATAGTTGTTAAGGCGTTAGAGTACACCTGGTATAAGTTAGTTAACATGGTAAATTAAAAGTGAATTCGAAATCAGAAAATATGAGCCTGTTCACAGTCATCTGTATAACAAAATATGTGACAGATGGTGCATGTTTTTGATGTCTTGGCAAAAATTAATTGTAAATTTTCAAGCCAATTATTACAGTTTGATTGTTACTGAAAGAGACAGATACGAAGATCTTTACCGCCAAACTACGAGTTATTCATGTACACGTTAGTTATCTGTCACTATATATCGATACCTCGTTTGGCGATGTCAAACTACGAGGTTATTGGCGCGGAGTGACGCCAATCCCTACCTTTGCGGTTTAATTGTATTAAGTTAATCATTAGGTTACATAGACTAGATTCGAATGCATATCATGTTAGTCGTTCGTCAATTTGGAAACAAAAATAGAATCAATTTATTTGTTGATCATGTGTTAGAGGAACCAAAATATTTCGCTATTTATAGCAGTGTCAGTTATCCTAACGGGTATAAAACATACAAAATATATGCACAGATAATTTCTACGTGAGTAAGAACGCTATGCATACCATTCAATGGAAATTACAATAAACAGACAACTAATTATCACTTATAATGTTTCTAGTAGATGGATGCAAAAATTCATGAGCTCTAAGATTCACGAGGAGAAAACGATTTTCTGTTTAACAACATAAATAAGTTATCTTAATATATGATTCTGCGGATGGGACGTGACCGGTAAAAATGATATCGAACCATAAGTCGTTTTTAAAGAAACCGATAAGAAATTGTGTGTTTTTCGATGAGTCATGTATGGGCAAACAATCTTAAAACGAAAGTATATGATAGATGTATGGGACAGTACTATCGTGACAGCTAAATGTGTCGTTATTAGAATATAATACACCTTGACATGAATGACAATTTTTTATTCTAATACAATATAACTTCTAAGCTCCAAAACCATAAGTAAGTTCCGCAGCGAACGTAGCGAATTTATTCAATAAAATAAAGTGCGCGAGATAATAACAGGGAAATCTATTTGGATTCGTCATGTCATTCTCATGATCAAAGTAATTGGAAGAACCAATTCGTTTTAGGTAGTTATAACAGGCTACAGTACAGTGAGAATCCCTTTAAATTATTTCATTCGACAGTATTGTTATCTCTTTATTCTTTCACATTGTATTTTGTTTTAACTTTTACTCAAATGTTTTATAACCATATCCTTGTATTTCTCGGTTTTATTCATCCAGGCCTTCATTATTTAATTCTGTTGCTGCATGGCGATGAGCCATTGTCAATAAAGTCTCGTTTGACTGAGTTCAAGGTTACTACGAGGAGCAGTTGATCGTTGTTGCTCTCTGACTGTCTGGTCGTGGTTCCATTTAAATGATTGAAGGTAGAAATTTGATACCATCTTGCTAGAAATAATTCTTTTGATGGCAAGAATGCTATTTCATGCTAAAAAAAACCTTTCACTGTATTTTGGGGACAGTCTCTTGAAGAATCGTGTAAATTAGGCACAAACTTCGTGTTTTCATGTAACTATAGGAAAGAGTTATTCATAAGGGCTTCGTATACCACACAGAGGAACGTACTTTAGTATGATCAAATAAACTCTCGTCTGCTGGTTTGTTCACTGCATTCAGACCAAATATTTATAGTTTGGTCGTAGTAGTAGTGCAGTTTAGTGTCATACTGTTTACGTAACAATCGATCAAAACACATGAATATGTAAAATAAATTGAAATCGTTTCCCAAAGAATTCTTTTTTTCTTGTGTACACTGAAAGGATTCGTTGATAAATTTTCAGCGCTAGACATTCTAATGCTAGGCGGGACTAGCTCGACATTTCACTATCAATAAGGTTAAAAAATTGATCTAGATTTAGACAGAGTGAGGTAGGAATAAACATATTTTATTTGACTCAGTAGGTTTACTATATTATCAACTAAATTTTTCAGCGCTTTTGAAACCAACTTTATTACTTTGTTCCAAAATATTTTTTAAAACAAAAATCCTTAGTTCGCAAACCCATCAACCTTTGGTTCGTATAAAACTTATTACTGTGAAGATAGGCGTCCATCATATTATAATATCTTGACTTATATATGATAATCTTTGGTTAAGAATGGACTATTTATTCATTTATTTGAACACATACATATTGGTAAAAGAGTGCGCCAAATATATATGCGCCACACAAAAAAATTAGAATTTAAAGAGAAGGAAAATGAAAAAAAGGTAAGGAGGGTAAAAAAAGAACAATAAGAAAGAGATTGGTGTAAGGTAGTGTAACAATAATAGTGGTAATAATGGGGGAACGGAGAGGTACAATCAGAAGAAAGCTTTCAGTTAAAGAACATACAACCATTTTTTTATGAAGAAAGTAAAAGAAGGTTACAGAAGGATCGCCATTGGCTTCTATTCTGAACCATATCTGATAACGTCTTTAGCCATTGTGTAGCACCATCTCTCGGACCCCAGCCAGAGAGTCGTAAAGGACCAATATAAGCAGCCCTTTGGAGCTGTCTTTCATACCACGACACCATGTCATGCACTGACCACCTCTCCGCTTTTTCCAACCAGTTCCAGAGTCGGCAAATAATGCACGACGTGAAATTCTCTGGGACGACATTTGTAAAAAATATCCAAGCCTCCGAAGTCGGTGTTTCAAGATAGTGACACCAACTGGATTATCGTCTCTGTGCCCGAACACACGATGCCGAACCTCTGCATTACTGACATGGTGTTGCGACTGAATGTCAGTAATGATTCGGAGATAACGATGATCGAACACAGAGATTCGTCTAACATCCTCCACTCAGAGAGTTCAGGTTTCACAAGCATAGAGCAAAATTACAAAATTGGCATAAGCTGCTCTGGCTTTCACTATACGTGCATTGATCTCATCACTCACACCCCCACCAGCAGTTATGCAGCTACCTAGATACACGAACTTCTCGACTACTTCTATCTGCTCACCATGCAGGGTGAGTACAGGATTGGAATCCTGCCAGTCTTGTAGAAGTACTTTGCACTTCGAAGGTGCAAAGCACATACCATACCTGCGGACACTGATTGCCAACTGATTAAGTGCGCATTGCATGGCTTGGGCATTATCACACAGTAAGACAATATCATCCGCATACTCAAGGTCGAGGAGTCTTTCTCCAGTCAACAGATCCACACGGCCATTACTTGCATTCATCAGAGCTGTTTCCAGAATGTCATCGATGGCAAAGTTGAAGAGGAATGGTGAGATTGGGCAACCCTGCCTAACCCCACTACTCGAATGGAACAATGGAGAGAGGTGGTTGTATGCCCTCACTCTGCCTGAGGTGTTTGTATATGGGGCTTTTAGGATGTTAACAAACTTCTCAGGCACACCCTTCTTCAATAGACAATCCCAGAGAACAGTCCTATCCAACGAATCGAAGTCAGCCCTGATGACAAGAAACACTACGACTGTTGGCCTGTGATAAGTATGACGGTGTTCTAACATTTGGCGGAGGGTGAAGATATGATCAATACATCCTCGACCGGAACGAAACCCAGCCTGCTGTTCGCGAGTCAATTTTTCTCGGGTTTTGAACAACCTACGAAGTACGACGGAAGCCAATAGATTGGACGCAATCGGAAGTAGACTTATCCCCTGATAGTTGTTACAGGAACGACGTGAACCCTTTTCAAAGATAGGGACAACTATCGATTCATTCCATGACGTTGGTATACTCTCTAGCTCCCACACCTTTGTAAACAACGTCGTCAGTTCCTTAGTCAGAAAGTCACCACCATCTTTAAAAAGAGCCGGAGGTAAGTCATCTGGGCCAGGTGATTCGTAGCGCTTCAAGAGTTGGAGTTCCGTGCAGACTTCCTCCTCGTTTGGTGGATCAGTCATCGGCGGCCATGGAGGGAAGGACAGTCTGACAGATGTTGACGGAGCAGCAGGCCAGTTGAACTGCCCTTCGAAGAATTCAGCCCATCGTCCAAGACGTCGATGAATGTTAGTGATTGGCATCCCGTCATCCTCGTAGATTGTTTTGATCACATCAGACTTCTTGCTGCCAGTGACTCAGATGAGTAGGAAGAGCTTCCGGTAGTTACGAGATGCAGCTGCTGCCTCCAGCTCATCAGCACGCTCCGACAACCAGGCTTCTCTGTTCTTACTCAAGCTTTGCCCGATTTCCTCACGTAACATTCTTCGTTTGTGGTCAAACTCAAGGTCACCCGGAGTAGACCGACGGACTTCAATGAATTGTAAAGAACCTGAAGGAACCCAGTGCTTATAAGCGAGACGTTTCGTGAACCCATAACTGACTGTACCCGCCATTTTCATGGCGTCATGCAATTGCAACCAATGCTCATCTATACTTTTCGGTGGAGCTCAGTTCGACACTTACTTGCAACAGAAGTTGCAACTAGCTTGCCAATATATCAATCCGTTGATGGCGGTCACTTCGTTGTCCACTGAAAAGTAAGGTAACATTGGCGCAAACCAAGGCATGGTCAGAGTCCAGATAGGTGCTCCAAAATGAGCGGCAGTCTTGTACACAACCACGTCAGTGGTAGCTGATCGCGACGTGATCAATCTGAGTTCAGGTTTGAGATGCAGAGAGAGGACGCCAGGTGGCACATCGGCGATGACTGTACCGAAAGTTAGCGCTGACCAGAAACAGGTTTTGGTCTGTGCACAGTTGCAGTAGATGGTCGCCGTTATCTGTCCCGCGACCAACGAGTCCCCATTGGCCACCTAAACGACTCTCTTCTGTGCCTAGACGCCCGACCTGAGCATTCAAGTCTCCGGCTAGTACTACAATATCTGTGGAATGGACTTTCTGGAGAAAAACAGATAACTGGTGGTAAAACTCATTCTTGTTTGCATCCGGGCTGCAATCTATCGGGGCATAGGCGGAGATGACGAAAAGACATCGTTTCTCACGCCGATTTCTTCTCACTTTGATTGAACTCTCCAATCTAACAGCATATAACCGATTGTTAATGGAGATTCAGCCGATTAGTGCTGCCTCAGCTCTAGCGCTTAATGCGACACCAACGCCAGCAAGACCAGACGAAGATGCCACAGGGTCCCCGGATAAGCGCACGTAATACAAGCTTTTCGAAGCGACAGATGAAGAGCGAATTTGTAGTACGTCACCAGAGTCTTGAATAGGGGTCTAAGATAGACAGCAGACATCGATATTAATACTTCCCAAAGACATAGCCAGCTCTATCTGTTGTCCAACCTGCATAAGTGTGTGAACGTTGAAGGCAGCCAGTTTGAATGGTGCACGTGTTTTCAGGAAAACTGCTTCAGTACTCATATTCGGTGGTAACATACAATTTTCAACCGGACAGTGACTCCAGAACGTTTAGATACGGTCGAATTTCCACCATAGACGAGCTGCTGTATAAGTCGAAAAAATAAGTATAAACAGAGTGTGAATACAAGAAAGTGAATAATGACGTAGTAAATAATAGTAAAAATAATTATTATTATAACTATTATAGTAATAATAATGCGAGTCACTTGATTGTTATTTGGAGCGAGAGGAATATTTTTCATAAGTAGATAGTTTATCATGTTTTTGTGTGCCGGCTGAGATACTGCCCGGGTGCCCAAACCGAAACAGGTGGTTTTCTTAGGAGGTCACACCCCGAGCTTTTTACCTAAAAGTCCAACCCACAAGGCAGTGGAGCATCGTAAGGAGATGCAGTCCCATGGAAGCCGGTGACCAACAATGGGTTCATACGCCATTTGATCCCGCAGGATACTGGAGCCCATGTGCACCATTGGTTTGGGATCCGGGTAAAGCGCCGAACATTCGCTTTTCGTCCTCTCATTTTTGTAAACAACATCCCCGCCACGAGAAGGCAGTGAGTAGGACTTCCCTGTCAGAGGCTAGATACGCGTGGCCGTATGAGAGTACTTCAAGAGGGAGGGTGGACCCACCTTGCTCTCAGCCATATCAGGGCATTTTGGGGCTAAGAATAAACCGAAGTCATTCAGATGGTTAGAATGAAGAACAAATAAGCTACGGCTACTTGCGGAGTACAGCATATTCACCGCCAAGACGCAATAGGTGTGACGTCGCGAAGAGTAGTGTTATTGAAAGCTCACTTAGGGATTTTAGAAGAGAGGCTAAAAATCCATGTAGCGTATCCGGCACTTTCTGCTCATCAGACAGATAACGCTGGTCAAATAAATAGCTTTTCAATATAATACTTTTTCACAAATGTTTTACATTATAAGAGTTTGTTACTGGCTGACGTTGCATATTATTGTATTTTGGTCTGTCAAATTGTGGTATGTAAAAGTATATGAATCATTATAAGGACCATGAACCCTCAAAATGACGCTATTTGTGTCAGATAGAACTTGGTGGGCACAAATGAACGTACTGTATTTGGAATTCAAATTTAGATACACATCAAGTACAAAAGAATCATTGGTTCAACCACACATCACGATAATACATTTCTGGATGAAATTTATGAAGTTTTTTCAGTTACGGCTACTTTGTCTAGTCCTTTAGAATCATTTATTCCTACACAAATGGTTTTTCAATTGAGATGGCCTTTCCTGAAAGATAACTTAACAAACAATGAGTAATAATATGTCTATACAAGATTTTCAAACAGTTTTTTTACCGATAACGGCGGAAATGTATTACTTTGCATTCCACATTCATTTGAAGTTAATTTCTAATTCTCGTTTCTTGTATATTGAACTGACACAGTTCATTTTACGGTTATGTGCGCTACTGAGTTGCTGTCAATGAAGGATTCAGTAAGCAAAGAAGATAATGCGAAATCCAAAGCTCAGCTTAAAGCTGAAAGGAGAGCTATTCAAGTAAGATCCTAATAACTTTAAATATAATACAAGGAAGCTCAAAGAGCTGCGAAAGCTGCTTCCAAAGGTACTGACAAGCCAAAAGTCACGCAAACACCAAATGCCGCTCCTAGTAGTATGATAATAAATATTGGTCCCTAGTTTTAAATATTCTCAATACAGATGCACCAAATACTCACCCAAATCAGGACACAGGCACGAATGAACAAAAGACTATTTCCTCTATAGATGAGAAAGCATGTATCGGTGTGATGCAAGGTGAGACTAGCTGTATTTTCGTTATTTTCTCCACTCAGGTCAAAATAACCGCCTCGATTATTCCAGCCTTAAAATTGCCGAAGTTCCGAAGTCCAGAGCACAAGAGTCCTGTCGCGTTCACCTCTTCAAGCATCTTGACCAACCAGACAAGCGAGTAAATGTCATCAGTTATCTTGGGTATGTAGATTTCTTTATGTACTTACCTCAGCATCTATACAACATAAAGTTTTGTCAGTCATGAACATCAAGTGGAGTTTTCATCTCAATGTCATTACTGTTCTAAACTAGTTGAGTTGCGACTGTTATTCTCATTTTATCCATACTCTGTGGGTAGTCAGCTTAAATTAATTTATATGTATCTTTTAAAATTGAAGCAGCTTGGTCATGCTGCAGTTCCACTTCTTGGTAAACTCCTTAGACATGCTTGGTGACTCACTTGTAGTAAAGAGGAAGTATTATGTTGGGTTTTCACTTTCACCTCTTTGTTATTCCTCTCTGTAAATGTAGGTCAATCGTATAATTCATATTTATATCTAAGTAAAAATGTTTAGTACTTCACAGGCTAGTGATTTGGCAGGGTTTCGTCCTCACAATATTCATCTTGAAACTTATCCCCATTTGTTGGTAATCACATGAAATCAGAGTATTCTGTTAAATAAAATGTAGCAACTATTCCGTCTTTCCATGGTCTATGGTGTGAAAAAAGTTTGTAGTTAGCTTTAAGACCTCTAAGTTTTGTTCAGTGCAGAAAATCGTTTGCAAGTCTGAATATCATTCCTTCATTGACCCATAAGGCGATGAGTTGTTTTCAGATTACCTGTATAACCACCATGTCTGGATCTATTTTAGTGGTTCGAATAGTTAGAATTGGTGTAGAACTACTCGATTTCAATTTCATAAAAGTATGAATTGGTGACTCAAAAATGTCCTTTAATATGACATCTAAACCTCTGAGGAGTATCGTCGAGTATTTTAGCTTTTGTTTCAGGGTCTCTAGTACATACTAACCTGATCAGTAAGTTGAAAAGTCAAAATTTGGCGACTGTTAGTTATATCAAATCAGTTTATTTCGTTTTAGTAAAGTTGATATATTTGAATAATGTTCACCAATTTTTACTAATGATACCTAAGTGTTTTTTTCATGTTATTCGTTTGAGCTGAAGTATTTTTATCAAGGCTGTCCCATTCACCCTATACATTACTTTATTTTTCCTTATTCAGTTTAGGGACTCATTCCTCAATTCATCCTTCATTCCTCACTCTGGGTGTCGATTTTGACGAAGATCGAATATGGGGCTCCAATGAGAAGTGTTTAGCGTTTTTGTCGTCATGCGAAGAACTCATACGTTCATTCATTCCGAAGTCACCTACCGAAAGAATGAACAATCAAACTGGAACAAATGATGCTCTGTTTTGCCGCAGTTTCGGACCAGTTTTGCAAGCTCATGTAAACTTTCTTCAGCTTTGTCGTCCATTATCTGTTACGATACATAATGCATATCAGTATCTGAAGCAGACGCTTACTCGCCTAGATTCCGTGGAAGATTGGGATGAGGTATGATATTTTATGATTGTATGTTATACTCTTATAAATGTTTTTGGATTTCATGGTTTGCTCCCCATTATTAACATTAACTGTATCACTTTCCTCAATCTCTCGCTACGACAGAGAAACATGGACTATGCAATTAAAAGACATAAATAGGCTTGAAGTGTTTGGTCATAAATGTTTTCGAAACTTCTCTCACATATAGTAAAACCATCGAATTGGTAGTGCTGAGGTTAAGCCAGGATGCTAAGTGAAAAGCGGGTCCATTGTTGAGTTTATAAACTTACGTTGACCAACAATTAGCAAATATGTTATGGATGGCTAACTAACTTTTACTCCAGCCTGGAGTGTTAACTGTAATATGAGTGAGTTAAGAGAGATTTATTGGTGAGAAAACCGAGACGACATGATTTCTTTAACTGATGGTTCGATCTGTCATAAGTTTCAGACTTTTTGGCTGGGACTGATACAATAGTTGCAGCCAACATTATAAGACACTTGGTTATCTACCCCAAAACCAGTTACTGCTGCGGTTACATTTATTTTGTGTGTCCCTCTAAGTCGTTAGTTTATTATCATCTTTAGCTTCAGTCTTTAGTATCACTTGTTCCTTTTCAGCTGTGTTCCTCGTGTTTAGAATTCCGCTGCTTTCGATATTACCTTCCATAGTGCTTTTTTTGTCTTGCTGCTTTCTCGCAATAATGTAAGATGCACCAACTTGGATCAATGCATACTCGTGCCAAGTTTGGTATTTATAATGACTAACTGTGAATGACTTGCATCCATGATTACTCAATGACTGACTGAAGCACAAATAACCAACACTGAAAAGTCAGACTTGCTTGGTCAATAATGTATAAGTTACTGAAACAACTTCACTTTTCTGTTCTATACACTAGCCATAGTCCTTGACTTGCAGGCGATAGTTGGCGTTCTATAGAAGCCTCTTAACTATGTCATTAAACAGCATATCTGGCCATAAAATCATACTTCTGCCAGATTTTTATGGTTGGTAATATTGGTCGTTCCGAAGATGGTGGTAAGCTATCATGGGAAGTAACTACATCTAGTATTTTCAACGGGGTTATCACTGTTCGGTTAGTGTTTGACTAAAAACACCACTTTCTTCCATACAGATGTTCTTTAGCCGCTCTACGTCAAATAAGCAACATATTTCCATGAAATGAAACCTTTAACAAAAATCAAATGCCTGCTTTAGTAGTCGTGTTGCATAGTTGAACCCTGGTTTGCAAATGATTGATGAAGTTTCTGTGCCCATACATATGTTTTTTTCAATTTTTACTTATAGCGCAAGTGAAAAGTGTTCACGCTTATTAAAGAAGGAATGTATTGCATAGTTTCCACTTTTCCGTAGCTAATGTAAAACAGTCATTACAATTAGATGAGCTAATTTTATAGTTAGTGACAACACTATTCGAGTTAACCAAAGTCACTGATGATTGTCTCAAGCTCGTATTGCTAGGTTGAGACGACAATTTGTGGGTCAACGCCGAGTATTTAAACCTGTTCTTGATAAATAAGTTACATGCTTTTAAAAATTATTCTGGGACTTATTTCGAACATAACCGAACAACAACATTAATAAGGACGTAACAACTTTATAGCAATATATCATTACATATAACCAACGTCAATCTATTTTTGTATATTTAGTGTAGAGGCAGTTTTTTATCAGCCATCGTCGAATTTAGACGTTGTTCAATTTACTTGGCAGGAGATGAGATTGTAGATCGTACAGTTAATTTGATTCGTTCTGGTGAATGTGTCTGTATATTTGGATATTCATCCTTGGTAGCCCGTGTGCTGGAACGTGCATGGAAATCTCCATGCAACACATCTGTCAATCAAGTTGATGCAAATGTTGATTTTTTAGCGGACAAAATGAAAACATGTTTTGTAAACACTAAATCGGATCCATCAAATAAAACTACAAACAGAGTTTTTAGTGTTTTGGTTGTTGACTCTCGACCGAAATTTGAAGGTAGACAAATGTTAACCAGATTGTTGAAAGCAGGAATACCATGTGAATATACACATATTGGTGCATTGCCAAGTGTTGCGAATAAGGTATGAATAAGTTTACTTTTGGATACTAGTGTGTAAGAATGTTTTACTAACCCTAATAATTTTCACTTCTGTGTAATTAACTTATACATATGTAATGGATAAGTTTTAACACCCGAAATTACCAAGCTTTTACACTAAATACAAGCATGTTACGTACTTTGAATAAATACATGAGTTAGAAATTAATCGTATTCAATCCGTTCACGTGTTCCTATCCGGTCCATATATTTATCGCAAATGGTTGTTTAATACAGTCATATGATTTGACTATCATCAAAGTGGGTACTCAAAAGTTAGGTATTATTATCGTCAGTTCACTCGAAGAAACAGAGATAGCAGAATATGCTTATAATACTAATCCTCAGAATTAATTTCAGAAACCAGTGTTTTGGCGCAAACTAAGAATACAAATAATTACCACGGTACCAAATTCCTTGGAGTTTAATTCTTTCAAATAAGTTGTCTTCACTAAACAGAAAACTGTTAATCAAGGTTCTTTATTTTTATGTTAGGAATTCTGGTAGTATATTTCCATTTCAGGTAAACTTTAGTATTATCTTTTCGAGTAAAACACGGATTAAAATTGAGTTTTTTTGTTGATGAGAAACCAGGTTAAAAATATACAGATATTGTAATGACTTGCTCCCCAATTATTTATTTATTTATTTCAACAGATAGATATTGGTACAAAGAGGCACCAAATACATATGCGCAACACAAATCTCATTCGATATGTGTGAGGGCTGTGATACTGCCCGGGTGCCCAAACCGAAACAGGTGGTTTTCTTAGAGGGCCACACCCCGAGCCTTCGACCTGAGGGTCTGATCCACAAGGCAGTGGAGCATCGTAAGGAGATGCAGTCCCATGGAAGCCGGTGACCAACAATTGGTTCATACGCCATTTGTTCCCGCAGGATACTGGAGCCCATGTGCACCATTGGTTTGGGATCCGGGTAAAGCGCCGGATATTCGCTTTTCGTCCTCTCATTTTTGTAAACAACATCCCCGCCACGAGAAGGCAGTGAGTAGGACTTTCCTGTCAGAGGCTAGATACGCGTGGCCATGTGAGAGCATTTCAAGAGGGAGAGCGGACTCTCCCCACTCTCGGCCGTACCAGGGCATTTGGGGGCTCCCCAAACTGAGAAGTTATCGTCATATCAAAGTAAGAATTGCTGAAAACAGTGAAATAAACTAATTCTGTCATATACTGCTTCAGTAATAATAACGTTTGGTTGATTACTTTTAGGGAGAAATGTTTTGGTGCATATTGAATCTGGTTGTGGAAGTGCACCATTTTCTATATGTCATCATAATATTCAGTAATCATTATGACTGGATTCTTCTACACTAATGTCTATTGCACAACTCATTGTAATATTGTGACAGCTAAAAGCTGACCTATAAGTTGTTTATCTACGTAACTGGATGGAAAATTAATGATCACTAAGGTTGGATAATTAGAAGCAAATCAGCTAATGAAGACAAGCATGAAAGACGTTAAACCTGACTCGAGTGTATCGGTCCACAGTGCTGTACGTGACACTGACAGTGATGGAAAATTACATCAACACTAAGCGAATTAGATCAGACTGAGAAGTGTAGTATAACACCATTCAATACTCAAAAATAAATAATGATAGTAGGATAGTACACATTCCAACTACCCCTGTCAACATAGGTTCAAAACCACATTAACTGATTTACCACCTTCATTCAAGATTTCTCTTAGTCATGTCTACATACCATATATTCCTCGATTACTCATACGAGGATAAATTGCTGGAATACAATTTCTTATAAAGACATGTAATGATACAACATACAATTTATATTTAAATTATTACTAAATATTCCGTAAAAAATGGTTTCACTGGTTAATTTCTTGTCGAGAGTTCTCAATATTTGTTGATAAAGCACTTACATGGCATAGCTTTTGTTACACAATCGAGATCTATCCTCTGGTACACAAAATGAATTAAGATTACCATACCGAAGTAAATCCCGACTAAAATTCATTTGTGTATAGTAAACTTATCTCAGGTTGATCTTTAATATACTGTCCTACTTTTGACAACGCTTGTTGGATTATCCTAATGTGATTGAAAATCAAATTTCTTCGTTGCAAGATATGTCTTGTGTTTCTGGTTTTCATTCGTTAACAGTGTAACATTCGCTTTCAAACTAAGTATTGATTACTTTTGATTTATTTTGATTTGAAATATAGATATCTCTGGTTATTCTGGGCGCCCATGCTCTTCTTAGCAATGGCTACGTACTAGGTCGTATGGGGACCGCTCAAGTAGCCAACATTGCAGCCTCTATTTCTCATGCTCCAACAATAGTCTGTGCTGAAACTTACAAATTTTGGGAGCGCGCCCATTCTGATGCATTCGAGTATAACGAACTTGGAGATCCTGACGACATTTGGCGAGGTCCACGAGGTACATCACCAGACTATAAAAAGGGCATTCCTGGTTTCGGTCCAACTGGACTTCCAGATAGAATTGAATCATCTACAACTGATTTGAGTGAATGGCGTTCAAATTATAGTCTTAGACTGTTACATTTAGAATATGATGTGTTACCGCCTACATTGGTTACAGCTGTAGTAACTGAAAAGGGCACCTTACCTACAACCTCTGTTCCTGTAGTCCTGCGAGTAAAACAAGCTTCTATAACCAATGTGTAATTTTTTTTATTTTTTACATTTTGTAAAAGTCTACTTATTTGTTGTTATGATTTGGTATTGTAGGTGTATTGAAATGCAATAAACGCACAGTATTAACTCTCACTATTTTGCTATAAATCGACTAGCGATTATACTCGGTTCTTCGGACCAAATTTAGTAAATATTTAAGGTTTAGTTTAAATATTGGCTAACTGAATTAATCCTTTTTACGCATCGCACGGCGAATAGGTAAGTTTAACCGGTAGGTTTTTTTATTCCTAACTACATTGTTTAAACTCTTAGAAGTGATTTCATCAGATATCCGTTAATTAAAAAATTGCAACATTTGCATCAAGATAATTGATTTTAAGCCAGTAGTTAGGTTATCCTAGCAGGCTATATTATCTCCAACACTTACTCCTTAAGTTTCTATTATCCCAGGCAAGTCGGTTAAAAAACAAACGAAGAAAATCTCAGACTACGTGACTAAATCATACTGTAGAGGATACCTGACTGTATTGATATTATTCTTTTAAACAAACAATCAAGGATTTTTGGCGAGTCTATTTTTTCTATAAAAGAACGAAAGGTTGAAAAAAAGACTACAGGTATAACATTGAGTTGAAAGACAAGACTTGAACTTGCGTACTTAATTGCAGTTGATAGATACTTGTTATCTGTTCGGTCGCATGGCACCGTAAAAGATCGAGGGGAGTACTGTCATTCGTTATTTCCTAAGTCGCTTTCACTAATTACAGCTGAACCAAAGTAATACGAGGATTCTCCCTAAAATTCGCATGTACATGCTTATGCAGCAATTGTTATAAGCGACCTTATTGCAAGTTAACTAAACTGTGCAGGAATGCACTCAAGTATAAACTAAGGTATTCCAAACCAGTGAAAACTAATTCCAACTAACTTCTGTTACCCGTATGTTCCTAAAAATGCTAAATTTAGACAAGAGCAATTTAATGTGACAAACTATAAGCACACAGACCTTAAACAGTGGGTTTGTTCTTTAACTTAATGGCGATATTCAGGTTTGTTCGCCGAGCGATTTCTTGACAATTACTATCATTTGAATATGCATTAAGGACGCTCATTCTCTTTTGTTTTACTCAACCTAGCCTCTGATTTGTTTTGGGAGTAGTATTCCCATCATTCAATCTTTCATGAATTTGTTCTTCATCATGTGACTTTCTGTGCACACAGAGAGCTTCATCGTTTCTGTTAGTGATGTCGTAAGCTACAAGTATTTGACCGTAGGCACATTCAATGTGTTGCTCTCATATGGTGAAACCATAGTTTTGATATCCTAAGGTTACACATAGGGTACTAGGTAAAGTTGGTTGATGTTTCGAACCTTCGTCGACTGGTAACGCTAGGGTATTCATTACGTATCCCAGGTCATGGACTACCAATACACCATGTCGACTGGCCATAAAAGCTGTATGTTCATTCCCATTTTCTCGTAAAGCTGAGGATATCTTAGAAAAACTGAAGATGTTATCTGTTTCTTGACAATTTTCAATTATCATACCTATGGATGATAACAAATTAGAAGTAGAAGTTACTCCTGTCTGAAATGTGGTCGTTTTACCGGTAGACTGAAGAGGCTAGGATTAATTTTTCTCAGTCTTTGTTGTAGCTGTTTCAATACAACACTTGAGAGTACTATATATTGGCTCATGTAAGCTGAGAACAATTACGCTAATTGTAATCATATAAACCATCCATTCATCCTGTTCGCGGTCATCGTAGAGCTCTAGCTCGATTTTTCTTCTAACTGTGCTTTGGTTTGAGTGGTTGGGTTGACCGAATTCTAGTAACTTGCCGTTCAAGGTTGTAGCAGTGGTATAGATTCTAGTTTAATAATATCCTCTTATAGTTGTCATGCTTATCCATCAATATGTTCCTCATTTGCTTAAAAGATTTTACCATTTGTGGGGAATCGTATGATTTTTTCTGCGTTCAATTCTTTTCTGTATATATAAAGGAATATAAAGATCATATGGTGCCTTGTTCCGCTAAAAGAAACGATATTGCGAAACAGACCTATATTATTTATTGTGTCTACATACTTTAGATGTTATCAAGTGAAAATTAATATAAAAAAATAACGCAAAACACCATAGTAGTTCGTTGATCATGCTACAAAATATATTTATTCTCACAAACTAACCGTAAAATATCAAATTAAGCAAAGCTTCTGACACCTATCAAACAAGCGTTCACTTTCCTCAAATGCTTTCACTTGTTATATGGCATAAATTGTCAAGTTGATCTAATGGTAAGAGATTACATCACCCCCAAGTTTCAAAAAACAATGGTACAAATTGTTCTAAAAGTTGTTTTGGAGGGAGTGTAGGACGGAATTTACTATGCGAATTTCTGTTATAAGATTATTTTTCCAAAGACGGATAGCAACTTTGTTTAATACTCATCGAGTAGATATGTTACGTAATAATTACATAATGACATTTAAATTAACATTGATTGATTGGAAGAGGATTATTAATATTCAAAGAGATCAAGAAGTTGCTACGTTGCGTAATGTAAGAAACAAAGAAGGAACAGAATTTTAACGGATGGTCAATAGGATGGTAGTTACGAGAGAATCAAGAGATGAAGGTTGAAAATTTACTAAGTTCAAAAGCTAAATTACAAAAGTTAAAAAAAGTGGAAGAAGTATGAAAAATAGTTCTTTTGAAGGCAATCTTAAACTGATGGCCAGGGCAGAGAAAGTGGTTGTACGAATCTCTTTTGAATGCAAAGGTCAGGTTTATGAACATGGATTGCGATGGCTTCCGCGATGTGCAAGAGGCGCACTCGTAAACCATGTGGCAAATTTGATGGGATATTGTAGATAACCTTGAAAGCTTTATTCAATTCGACTTGATGACCTGTGTCAACCAAGTGAGAGAGAATAGAACTTTTAATCACTTTTACCTGTCCTTTATTTAACCACGACGGATGATGTTCAGTAATGCGATGACGAACTTGCCGAATTGTGCGCCCAATATAACTGGCTCCACAGGAGCAGTTGGAACGATAGATACACATAGATTTGGCGAATTCAGGCAGTCTATCTTTGTTGGCTATTCTTATTTTGGGATAGTTGTAGAAGATGGCATTTAATCTGGCATCATTAAATGTTTTTTGTACGGCTCTTCTTAGTTTCTGAGTCAAGATTTCTTCAATGGTGTCATTTATGAATTGTAGTTTTATCAATAGTACCTTCTTATGGACGGTAGGTAACTTTGTCCTTGTTTTCTTCTCCATCATATGTTTGTCAATGAATTTCATGGGATACCCATTCATACTAAGTAGGTTTCGAATATTATTCAATTCTTCTTGAATGGTGTCTTCAGAGCAAATCATTCTAGCTCGATGAGTCAAGATCTTTATCACAAGTTCCTTTTGTATCTGATTGGAACTGCACTGTGGAAATGAGTGTATTGTCCTGCTGCAGACTTTCTGTGTACCCCTCTTTTTAAAGTTTCGTCTGCTCTTCTTTTTAGTTGGACATCTATAAATGATATGCTGTCGTTCTGTTCATCTTCTGATGTAAAATTAATTATCAGAATGGGTTTTGTGGAGATTTTAGAAATTTCACAGATTGAAATCATGAGTCAGTTGAAGCTAGACCACCATTGAAAACCTGGAAGCACTGGACGGCCGTTTCGTCCTAGTATGGGACTCCTCAGCAGTGCGCACCCACGATCCCGCAACACGCGAGGCTCGAACCCAGGACCTACACGTTTCAAGCGCGAGCACTTAACCGGCTCAGTGGTCTAATGGTTAAGTGCTCGCGCTTGAAACGTGTAGGTCCTGGGTTCGAGCCTCGCGTGTTGCGGGATCGTGGGTGCGCACTGCTGAGGAGTCCCATACTAGGACGAAACGGCCGTCCAGTGCTTCCAGGTTTCCAATGGTGGTCTACCTTCAACTGACTCATGATTTCAATCTGTGAAAATTTCTAAAAAATCTCCACAAACCCCTTCTGATATTATATTATCATTGTAAAACTTTGTTTAAGCTGTTCAATCATTCTAATGTCTTAACTACTTAGTATGTTTGTTAGTAACTTGAGTAATTTGACTTAAAATATGTTTCATTTTGGTGGAGGCAGAAATGACGAGATCCAAGTCGACGAAGCTTCATGATGAAACCGGGTAATTTGATATTTCTACTTAGAAATCAATGGCTACACCAAGACTATTCACTTTTTGGATAAACCATACTCAAGCGCCTCGTCCAAGACAATGTGGTCAAACGCTTCCACATATTTAATTTCATAAGGACGTCTCAGCTATAAAGTAAAACAGCGATCTGTTGGTCAGTATTTTAGCTCTGTGATCTGCATATGAATATCTTACGCAAAAAGTATTAAAAACTTGAAGAAGCCGGTGAATCTGTATACTTGTTTCAACATCTCATCAACTACCAACCTACTAACAAGTAGCTAAGTGGTTAGAAACATTGACTAATTTTAGACTATGGAGAAACGGAGACTAGTTCTAAAGCGAAATTTACATCTATAAAGGGGAGTCCCATACTAGAGCGGAAAGGCCGTCCAGTGGTCTCAGCTTTTCGATGGTGCTCTAGCTTTGACTCAACAGTTAGGGGTTCGTGATGTTTAACTACTGGATTTTTGTACAATCTAGTTGTAAGGCCGAATCTTTCTTTACCTACGTCGATTCCAGCAGACGCGTTTTAGCGAAAATCGTCAGACCCCAAGGTATAGGCTTGTATATGATGGGTGACTTGCATTAAATTAAATACACTCTGACTATTTCAATCGTAATCTTCTGAATAAAAAAAATAGAACACAGTTACTGAGCTAAGTGATTTATAGTTATGATTAAGATAAATTAGTTTATTTATATCAGAAATTTTAGTTCACATCTGATTATTGACAAGTTCCAACAGAAAATCTTATTCGTCATGCTGTCCAATAACTAGGTCGAATATCTTTGCTCAAAACAGTCTATAAAATTATCTTGGATTCAGGAACACTGATTACTGTTCACCAAAATGTTAGTGTATTCAGTCTAACCCAATAGTGCATCAATCGTATTACTCATAATTCAGAAAAAATGACTTTGACTAGTAGATGTTACATGATCTAAATTTTTGAGAGTATAGTTTTCGTCGACATCCCAAGTATTTCCGATTTCCGGACAAAATAACGCACAAGTGTTTATTGATTGCCATCACTTACGAATACTGATTGTAACTATTTATATTGTTAGTTTAACAGTCTGATATTAATAAACATGAAACTTGAAGCGCTTCACTTAAAACAGCGATGGGCATAATGTAAATTGTCACAAAGATTGGGAGCTCTGTCAATTTCTATAGTCCATTCTTTAGACGCATCAAAATAGACAAGTATAAAAATGTATTCTTGTGTTAATTATGGACCAATAAGGAAGATAGTTAACTTCTATTGAAGGAAAATGAAGGAAGAATTTCATCAATTTTATTAATAATCGACAGATGGCGATTTTATCTATCAACCAAGGTAAATAACAGACTTATTTTCTAACTCTTCGTGTTATTTGTTCTTTTAAGATAGAGTTTGTTCTTGTTTGCAGTAGTTGTAGCAATAGTAATAATGATAACAGTGATAATATATTTAATGTTTACGCCAATCCATTACCAGGTGGTCAATTTAATAAATCGAATTCAAGTATTCCTTCACTCTCCTTCTAACCTTTCCCACCCCACCTTCCGCCACTTAGCTCGTATATATACAAGTTGACTACTAAGATGAACACTACTACTAATCTCAAACTTATATAAATTAGATTATTAACTTTTTTTTATTATCATTTGATTTACTATCTCATGTATTTACATACTGCTTCATTTCTTTCAGGTAAATGTTCGTATTTATTCGAATAAATGCATATATAGATAAATGAACAGATATACTCCCGTGAACAGGAGAATCGGTGCATCTTCTCTACTAGCATGAATACTTAAGATGATCAGGAAGCAGTGTGTTGTTTAAAAAATAAACATAACCTGAGCTCATATATTCAGTTGGTTGTAGACTCCAGGAAGATAAAGCAGCTATCCAGTGCTCAGTTGTTTTAAACAGTCTTGAAATGATATTGGTCTATGCTGAAGATTAACTTCAAACTGAACAGTACCCGAAAATACCTCACTCAAATAATTTTAATTATTTGCTCTCTACTGACTAGTTTCAATATGAATTCCTGATATTCAAATGAGCAACAATAACTCATGACATTAAAGTACATCTAAAGTATGATAAATGTCACTGACTTCACTACATGATTGTTGCACAGTATGGCGACTTAACTAAACTTTTAAATATAAGTTATCTAATTCCGACTTAAGGGTCTAGGTTTAGCCATGAGAACTGAAAATTCTTCGCTGATTCAAGTGAGGCGTGATAGGTGCTCATTATTAACCGAATACCTTCGGCTTTTAATTAGATTAACTTCCACATTCTAGTTTAGATTTCACATTATCTGGTAAATGTTAGACCATAAGTCTTTTAGTTGTAAAGTATTTTGGAGATTTATATGTACAGAAGAGTATATGAACAGGATAAATAGGACAAAGGAACCTAAATATATATGATGAGTTTGAAACACAATTGATCGTATTGTAGTACCACGTAAAACTGGCTTTTAGCCTTGTAAAGAAATATACATCTAGTCAGTGAGTTACATCTTGCTTTATGGAAAATCAATAAAACTTGGGATTAGTCACTTGTTATTCAAAATGTTAGTTATCCATTTAAAAGAAAACTAACATCAAATTAAAGTGTTTCTGCCAATATTGCTAATCTAAAAACAGGTCAAGATAGAAATCTATATGATTATATTGCTTGAAGAAATTGTGAATAATTCTCATTCTTACTATTCAATTGTAATATCACAAAAAATGTTATTTATGTATGATGTTCGTGTTGATATTCATTCAAAATAAATTTTTAAACATGCAATGAATCGATGATGCTGTTGGGAAGTGTTCAATTTTGTACTAAAATCTGCTCAAGCATATAAAAGAAAGAGAAAAGAGAATGCATTTTATCCCATTAACTTCATTGTTTAAAATAAAGTAATGAGACTGGTTCATAAATAGAAAACTATTTATTAACTAGACTATTTGCTAATGACTAATCTATGTAATACTCGACAAGATATGTAAGAACCCTCAATCTTCTCCTTCTACAATATTGATCATTGAGTTTTGTTAATTAAGTGATATTTAAAAACCATTAAAACTTGATTTTAATTCCGAAAAACCGATTTGCCGATAAAATTCAGTTCTTCAAAGTGTAAGTCAGAACCTTTACTTAAATGTAGCTGTAAAAAACTCAAATTTAAGCCTCCACAGTAGCATCAATTTGTATTTATACATTTTTTTATATGACATCTTTACTTGGACATTGGATGAGCTGATTTTAATGTCGATTCGCCTTTCAATTATTCTTCAACTTAAATGTTGTACCTCCAAAAGCTTCGTTCCAAATTTAGAATCTTATACATTTTGTCAGTTCAAATCATGTTTGTCATCAATTTTTCCATTATGGTAGTGTTGTTGCCAACACTATTGATCTTGTCATGTTTTTATCAAATATAATCCTCAAATTTGATTGACATTATTATCATTTGTGTAGTTAGTTTCCAATCAAAATATATTTCAATGAATGATTTTTACATAATCATCTTTTAATTTCTGGAGCATTCTCTCTTAAAACAACAATGTCTTTTTTACATGCTTGTCATGACTTCCAAATGGTTACTGATTAGTTGAGTATTTATTTTTATTTATTTAAACACATAAACATTGGTACAAAGATGCACCAAATAGATATGCGCCACATAAATCATTCGACTTGTGTGAGAGCTGGATTCTGCCTGGGTGTCCAAACCGAAGCAGGTGGTTTTCTTAGGAGCCATACCGGGAGCTTTCGACCTAAAGGTCTGATCCACAAGGCAGTGGGGCAATGTCAGGAGATGCAGTCCCATGGTCGTCAGCGATCAACAATAGGTTCATACTCCATTTGTTCCCTCAGGGCCCTGGGGCCTATGTGAACCATTGGTTTGGAATCAGGGTTGTCCAACTCCTCCGGGTGAACCCTCCGTGTTCACCAACCCAGTTAAAACGCCAGACATTCGCTTTTCGTCCTCTCAATTTTGTAAACACTCCTGATGCGAGAAGGCAGTGGCTGTATGCACGTGGCCATGTGAGAGCATTTCGAGAGGGAGGGCTGACTCGCACCACTCTCGGATGTATCAGGGTATTTGGGGGCAATTAGTTGACTAGCCAATGACTGGTACTTTTTCAGACGTATATGTTATTTTCAAAGATTGGAATAACCATGATCCTATTCAACCTTCTTCAATACAACTATATTATAAACGGTTCGTATTCGTTAGAATGTTATTTGTCCCTAAATTTTAATATATCACAAACTTACTCAAAATTTGATCTATTTTCTGTAAGTTTTATCTATGTATACAATTTTAAAACTTGTAAATAAGTACAAATATATTTTAATAGTTGAATTCATGAGTCAATTGAGACAAGATCACCATAGAAAATTTGAAATCACTGGACGGCAGTTTCATCATAGTATGAGACTCCTCAGTAGTACTAACCAACGATATTTAATGACTTTCAGCCTAATAACTTTTAATTAACCATGGGTAGCTTTTGTATGGAAACTACTTCATTTTTGTTCGAAAAAAAATCAGATTAATTATTACCGGAAGTAAAATCTAAATTACCAATATGGAAAACAATTAGTTTGTACATCCATCATCATCAGGTGAAAGTATGTATGTATATATATATATATATATATATATATATATATATATATATATATATATATATATATATATATATATATATATATATATATATCATCTCTTCAATGTTTCAGCAAGCGATTCGATATTATACACTACTCATAATTATCATTATTTGTGCATTCATTTATATTTTTTCAGGTGGTCGCTGATAGTAATTATCAAAAATTGTAAGAGTAGTTGTTGCAGTAATAGCATTTTGATAATAATAATTATTATTTTTATTATTAAAGGTAAATATTTTACTTCCGGTGAACGAAATAGCAAAAAGACTATTTTTACTGCAGAAATAGTTTTATCTATAAACATTAAACATAAAAGAGATTACAAGGTATACTTACACAGTATATATGTTTATATAGAAGTTTAAAAACTTGGATGTAAAATGTTGAGGAGCTAATCGTTATGTACACGACCACTGATCAATCAGCCGATACAACGGAAGATATTGCACTAGTAAATTAATTGATTTGAAAACTGGATTTGTTCCAAGTTTGGAAAATAGTGGAGTAATATCTTGAATTCAACACAAGTACTGAGATTTAAATTAGAGATAAACTACGGAAATTCTATTGATAGAGTCCAACCATGTCATGAATTAAATTATTATTATCGATTTATGATGAATGAGTCGTAAAGTATCATAAATTGACTGAATTTAGAAATGTGGACACTAATTTAGCAGTCTAGTAGTAATCCTCTCACTATGAAAATGAAAAGTCCTCGGTTTGATCTATAGTTAAGTAGTGGATCTTTCTGTTTTTCATTTATTCGTAATGTAAATTACACTTTGAACAAACTCAACACTCCTGAAATTTAATAGGTATACTTCCATTCCGCCTATCATTTAATAAAGAGGAACTACTATTTACTCTGGGTCAAACTTTTGATGTTCGTATATTATACGTTCAACTTAGCGCATATTAAATTTATTTATTTGAGCTACATCTAACCATAATTCAATGATATTTATTGGTAGCACGGAAGATTTCTTAGCTCATCTACTTATGAGTCTATAACACAATCAACAAATATTTCAAAAAGATAATTTTATTATTTTTCTATATTGATTTAACTGAGATCTATGTGAGAAATTATTCATTAAACATGTTTGTTGTATTCCACATTGTCTGAAGATGATTGGTTCGATTAATTAATCTTTAATTGGTGAATATTACCAAGTCACTAAATTGTAAAACTTGACAAGTATTCAAAATTATATAGTTTTTAAATTATTCTTCAAGTTATGTTCGTGTTATCATACAAAACATTTGAAATCTCTTCTTACCTAATAAAATTGAACTCTAATCAATCATTTAATTTAGTTCCCTTTCATTGTCTGATATCATCCGCTGACTAGTACTTGGAAAAGTTTGAAGACATTATGATATGAAAAGAATTTTTTTTCTATCAAACTATCTTTTATTTAATCTTGACTACCATTAATCAAGTTCTTTCATGTATATCTGTATTCATTATCTTTCTGACCTTTCTCTTCATATAAATATATATAACGCTATTTATAGGCATACAAATATACCAACATCTGTTAACCAATTTCTGTAGCATATAGGAGTAAAAGATAATTGTAAAATCAAATGAAAAATGAGTATTTAGTGGGGTAGATTTTCTAGAAATAACACCCGGATATAAAGCAGACAACCGTACCCTTGACATTAGAAGTGGTCATTTTTCGAAGTTTATCCTATTTTTCTGTTGTATTGTAATGGTTTAGTTTCCTTACTTTAAATCAACTCATGACTGACTGATTGATTTTTGCAATATACTGTGGTGTTTTAATTATTGAAATTCGATAAAACTCAATAGTTCATTTCTTATTATCTGTATGATGATTTCTATTCTACATACAACATCTATTCTCACTTCTGATTTGTCACATTTGTCCTGATTGGAATAAATATTGATGCTGCCTCAAACTAATCAGCTCTTCAGAATTTTCACTGAAAAGTCTAGTATAGGTTAATTATAAATTAGTTTCAATTTCTTGGAATAGTATCTAGCATCTTTTTTTGTATCGGTTGTTTGAACATTCTCATTGATATTTAGGACTTCTATTAATCATTCTCCTACTGGCATATGTGCATCCTGTGCGGATTACAATTGGAAGATTCAAACAATCAATGTTTTAAAAAAAATTAAGCTTCAACCAATTGCACAAGCTAGTGGCTGTCTGGACTCAGTAGCTAATTGGATAACGCGATGGCGTTTGAATTAAATGGTACTTGGTTCGAGTTCCAGAGTAAACACTAACTCTGGGATGCAGGCGCATCCAACTGATGAGTCCCAGAAAAGCGCGTTCTGGATTCCACTACTATCCACCATCCATCTTATAATAGCTTATAATATCTAGCATCGTGATGTAAAATTAACCAAACAATCTTTTTACTCTAATAGATACAGTTAATCAAGTTTAGTTTAGTTACTGCCTCTCTCAAGCCCGGGTAAAAGAGAAGGGTTGGTCATGGGATTAGCAAACTCATCCTGTAGAAAACAACCTAGCTAAAGAAACGCTGACCAGGAAAAGTAACTTAAACTTTGCCTTAGGAGTTCAAGGATCTTCATTTAGAAGAATTATGACACCCCATGATAAGAGCTGAGATTCTCTAGAAGTCACGAGATTGACGTCTCTTCTAACAACCAGACCAATAATTAACATAGGTACATGGGATGCCCGGCCAGTGTGGGAAACCGGGATGACCAGTCAAATAGCTGCACAAGCTAGGTGATACAACTTTACGGTTCTCAGAATAGGTGAAACCGATTGGACCCAAGCTGAACAGAAAAGTCTGGATTCGGGAGAGTTTCTGTTGTACTCTGGTATAAAGAAGGAAATGCTGCCCACACACAAGCCCCTCACTTAAACCAATAAGTTCAGAGTACATAACGATATTGCATCAATATATAAACAAAATAATAAATTCAAATAGTCTCATACCCATAAACAACAGAAAATCATTGTACTCTCTCTTCGCCCTATACCAGTTTCTATTTAAGCAAACAGATATTCACATCCATTTTATATCGTAAGAATGGCTCCATTGATTTCGAAGAACTTGAAGTATTAGGACTTATAGGAGTAAGTGTTGTAATTTTATGGTCACTGTGAATTCATAACAGACAATAAATACTAACTTTTCAGACAATAATACTGCACTGACATATGCCATTTCAAATAAACAAACTTATGTTAAAGCTCGAATCCACCATAGGTCCTGAGACTCATTCTTTTATTAGTTAGAATTTAGAGTTATTAAACAATTACTCCCAGTACTGAAATATGAGATTGTCCAACTTTGCAATTGAATGACTGCAGACGGAGAACATCTAAAAGTACTGGACAGGTATTTTATCCTAGAACTAGATTTCTGGAGACCCCTTACCAGTATCCCCATCGGGAGTCAAATCCACAGATTTCAGGCTTCTGGACAGATTAGAAGATGCTGACATTAGTTTGGATATATATATATATATAACTCACTTTAAGGTCCGGATGTTCAGAATACGATTCCTGATGAGGTGGGGATAAGTAGAGCTAAGGAGTCATAGTCTACAATGAACCAAATGTCTTGTTCTATCTGCCTTTCGATAGTTCGCTTACTAGATTCAATCTATGGTGAAAACTGTCTTCAAACTGTCTCTTACTTATAATTATATCCTGATCTTGAAGTTTATAAGTTTTTTAATACAGACAATAGATTTCGGCGAATAATTAGTGATTTTTACAACTAATTTAAGTGGCGTTGATCGAAAAACCCATGGTACTATGAGAACTAAAATAATAAAATAAATTGACTAAATACTAACAGTTTGCTTTGTCTTCTCACTTCCATTTTATAAAAATTCAGTTGACAAATATGTAGAAAATAACTGTTCAACCGATTACATCGTGTGTATGGATACTCTTGTGCTTATGTTTATATTTACGAATATCTCATAAGCAGAAGCATCATTGTAATGATAACTATCCAGCAATAAGTCGATGGATAAACAAAATAACACATTCTACATGTCATTTCATTTCAGTCTGATTAATCCCTATTCTTTATTTTCCTAATTTCTTACCGATGTTATTGTTATTATCAACATTGTACCCTGTTTTTACTTTTCTTGTTTTTTGTTCCTCCAAACTTTTGTCCTCTTTTCTTACTCTTCATTTGCCCACCACCTAGTCCTCCTTACTGTATATTCCCTTAATGTGTAACCTAACGCAAGTGAATATAAACGAAATGAATTACACTGACTGGAAGAACAATTATCAGTACAATGTATAAAGCTTCATCTTCTTGACCATGGATTATGTTTATATGTATTCATACATATTTATTTAAATTTTAAATTATCAAAAACTAACACTTTTAAGGTCCTTTGGATATTATTTTAAATTTATCTAACAAGGGGGGGATACTATAAAAAGATTAGATGAACAAAAAGCTAGGGATTATGAAATAGGACTTAAGTAAGACAGGTGTTTACAATGCGATGAAATAAAAAGAAAGTAGGTATTTCATTTAAACGACGTTCAGTAGATATCGATTAATTAATATATGAAAATATCAAGGTCAAGCTATGAATGTAACGCAAGAGTTTATGTTGACTGTATTCTATGCATGCACATCTCGTCATTTAATATCTATTTAAAATCTCTTTACGCCTGTTATTCCTCGCGAAGGAGCATAGGCCGCTCCCCAGCATTTTCCATACAACCCTGTCCTGGGCAGTCCTTTCGAACTACTTCCAGTTGTTATTCATCCTTATCATATCTGCTTCAATTTCCCGACGCAATGTGTACTTTGGCCTTCCACTTTTTCGCTTCCCTTCAGGATTCCAAGTTAGGGCTCGGCTCGTGATTCAGTTCGATGATTTGCGTAATGTATATCCTATCCATTTCCATCGTCTATTTCTAATTTACTCTTCAGCTGGAAGCTGGCTTGTTCTCTCCCACAGAAGGCTGTTGCTGATGGTATCTGGCCAATGGATGTTGAGTATCTTGTGTAGACAACTATTTACCTTCTTGATTGTGGTTGTTGTAGTTCTCCAAGTTTCAGCTCCGTAGATTAGAACTGCCTTGACATTCGTAATGAAGATTCTCACTTTGATATTGGTTGAAAGTTGTTTTGAGTTTCATTTGTTCTTCAACTGAAGGAATGCTGTCCTTGCTTTGCCAATCCTCGCCTTTACGTCTGCATCTGATCCTCCTTGTTAATCGATGATGCTTCCCAGGTATGTGAAGGATACTATATCTTCCAGAGTTAATTGCTGTCTTCTTGTTCTTCCTTTCTTTGATCTTGTCCGGTGTTTCTATAGAGATCCATTCCTTATGACGATGCTTCTTTAGACCCAGAACCTCTTGACACGTTGGAGTTAATGCTTCTTTGATACCCTTCCAGTTGTTCTCCATCGTAGTTTCTTCTTCCTTCAATAGATCCTGTAGGACTTGAAACCTGCTGTTGAGAGCTATTTTGAATTCATTGAGTTTGTCAGTATCTCGAAGGAAGGCTGTATTGAACCTTTGTAGTACTGTTTGTCCAGTTGTTCAGTTCTTCTTTAGCCTCAGTTTTAAATTGGCCACAACTAGGTGGTGATCTGAAGCTATGTCAGCTCCTATCCTGGTTCCCACATCTTCCATTGTCCTTCGGAATTTTTTATTGATGCAAATATGATCTATCTGGTTCCCTGTGGTGTGATCCAGAGAGATCCATGTAGCTTTGTGTATACGTTTGTGTGGAAATATTGTGCCCCCTATGACTAATTTGTTCAATGCATACAGATTTGCAAATCTTTCCCCATTTCCGTTTCTCTGTCCCAGTCCATGTCGTCCCATGATATCTTCATATCCGATGTTGTCTATTCCGACTTTGACATTTAGATCTCCCATTAAAATGGTGAGGTCTTTTCTTGGGCACTTCTCTATGATTGACTGCAGCCGCTCGTAGAATTGATCTTTAATGTCGTCGTTGCTATCATTGGTGGGTGCACAACATTGGATAATATTCATTGTGATCCTCTCCTTCTTTGTTTTGAATGATGCTTTGATGATTCTGGATCTGTGAGATTCCCATCTTACAAGTGCATTTCGTGCTACTTTGGACAGCATTAGAGCAATTCCCTGAGTGTGTGGAGCATTTTCCTCTTCGTGGCCGGAGTATAGCAGCATCTCTCCCGTATTTAGCCTTTGTTGTCCAGCTTGTGTCCAATGTGTTTCGCTGATTCCCAGTACTGCCAAGTTGTATCTCCTCACTTCCGTTGCTATTTGATTGATCTTCCCGGTCTCCCACATTGTTCGGACATTCCATGTACCTATAAAAGTTGTTGATCTAGTTGTTAGAAGGGGCGTTGGCCTCGTGGCTGCCGAAAGAACTCGGCTTTCACCATGAGACGTCATAGTTTTTCTAGATGAAGACCTTCTAACTCCCAGGGCAGAGTTTAAATGGTTTGTATTATTTTTTTCTGGTAAGCGTTTTTTTAGCGAGTTAGTTTTCTACGGGATGGGGACGCTAACCCCAACCCTCCTCCTTTACCCGAGCTTGGGACCGGCAATAACTCTAGAAGAGCTACAGGTAGAGTTCATTGTTCAATAGTTAAGATCTAATTTGATTTTTGGAAATTGACACAATTAGAAGATGTTCTTCATTGTGGACTGATACCTGGTAAGAAATCACATCAAAATTTAAACAATCATTATCACTAACATTGGATTGTTGTCGCTATTTATCGTTAATTAACTGATGTTGAAGGAATCAGTCGTTGTATTGCAACTTTAATATTTGAAAATTTTCCGGTCATCACAAGATCTACTGGTTCTGGTGTTAGACCCCGTGCAGAGAAATGGGTTTTGTACTGTCAAAGGTTGTTGACTAAAATGAAACATTTGACCAGTGCTTCCTAATTTTAATTCATTTTTCAGTTTACGTCATTGTAGTTAGTGCTATCTTAGAATCATGAATTATTGTTAGGTTAATAAACAAGATCAGAAGACTTATCATCTCAGTTATAAACTTATTAATAACATGAAGTGATAGTTTCAAATAAATTGAGCATTGGATAGAAAGTTAATAATAAATATATTTTTGTTATATCTCATTACTGACCTTGATTAAGTGGCTTGTGTTAAATCATGAGATTTCAGAAATACAATTTTTCTACTCATTGGGATATAACAAAAATATATTTATTATGAAGTGACAGTATCGCTATTTTTATAGTAAAAACTCACTTTCTACACCAAAGATTGAGAAAG
>OX104024.1:17873582-17908001 GCA_944470205.2 Schistosoma margrebowiei
CAACAACAAAATAATAAAACATAGAGATGACATGTTTATTTTTTTTAAAAGAAATCAACTTAATCTAATTAATACTAATGAAAATAATTCCACAATGTAAGAGTATTTATAGTATTCCATCATTAGAGTCGGTCACCGAAGAGTGCTGGTATTGAATTATGCATTCAGTAACTCTTATCCGTAAAACTTACTTACTTACTTACTTACTTACTTACTTGCTTACTTACTTACTTACTTACTTACTTACTTACTTACTTACTTACTTACTTACTTACTTACTTACTTACTTACTTACTTACTTACTTACTTACGCCTGTTGCTCCTAATGGAGCATAGGCTGCAGACCAGCATTCTCCAACCCACTCTGTCCTGGGCATTTTTTTCTAGTTCCATCCAATTATTGTCCATTCTTCTCATATCTGTCTCCATTTCTCGACGTAATGTGTCCTTTGATCCTCCTCCTCTCCTTTGGCCTTGAGGGCTCCAGATGAGGGCATGCCTTGTGATACGGTTGGGTGTTTTCCTCAATATGTGTCCTATCCACTTTCAGCGCTTCTTCCCGACTTCTTACTCCGCTGGGATCTGGTTTGTTCTTTCCCACAGTTGCTTGTTGCTAATAGTGTCCCGTCAACGGATCCGAAGTGTTTTGCGTAGACAACTATTAATAAACACCTGTACCTTCTGGATGATAGCTTTCGTAGTTCTCCAAGTTTCCGCCCCATACAGTAGAACTATCTTGACATTTGTATTGAAAATTCCTGACTTGGTGTTGGTTGACAGTTGTTTTGAGTTGCAAATGTTCTTCAATTGTAAATATGCTGTTTTTGCTTTGCCGATCCGCTCCTTCACATCTGCATCAGATCCATCGTTCTCGTCAATGATGCTGCCCACATATGTAAAGGTTTTTACATCTTATAAAGCTTATCTGTCAAGAGTGATTTGATTAGTGCATGTTGTGTCGTACCGGAGAATCTTGCTTTTCCCTTTGTGTCATTGTAGTAGCAGTAGTAGTAGCACTTTTTTCCCAGTTCATTGTAGTATTTATATCTCATGTTAGCACCTCATTATTCGCTGTGTTAAGCCTAATGGAATGATCAAAACTTGAATAATAAATTTAGAACAAACTATATGCACAGTAAATTACACAAACTTTGAAGCACCATCTGTTGATACAGACGATAATGAACTCTTTTAATGTGATGTAAAACATATAACCAATTACCGTATATGGTTATTTTAGACTTCATTTTTATTTCTTAATTATGTTCAGATATGTTTATGATACTTCTGTTTTAATAGTTAAATTCATGAGGCGATTGAAGTTTGACATTAACACTGTTGGGTGTCGGCTCAGTGGTCTAGAGGTTAAGCAATCGCGCGAGAGACCGAAGGTCCTGGGTCTGAGTCCCACATGTGGAGTCGTGAACGAGCACTTCTGAGGAGTCTCACACTAAAACGAAATGGCTGTCTAATGCTTCCACGTTTTCAATGATGGTCTACCTTAGATCAACTCATGAATCCAACCATTAAAACTATTACAATCTCCGCAAACCTCCATCCTGATCATATTTATGTTTGACGATTCTTAACTCTTCTAATCTGACAAAAAATATTCAATGAAAAATTCATAATCACTTTCTTATCTGTGGATAACCAGCAAGAACGTAATGCACAGCAACAGCGATAACATTTTCTCATTGATCTTTTCGGTATACAACACCACTACGCTTTAAATAACAATCCTTTAACTATAGTTATTTCTAACATTTTTCACTTTATAAATATATTTATATTTTCTATCTCTTAAAACAAAAATATATGAAGGAAGAATATTCTTTCCGGTAAATTCGTATAAGGTTCTATAAGTATAGATCTAAATAACTCATTAAAACTTTTAGTCAATTTTGCAGCAAGAACTATTCTAATGATTGATTTCATGTTACTGCATATTCTGTTTATCAAATGGTTTCAGGAAAAATTGAAATTATAACTTGCTTTTCGTGGAGAACACAATAGTACTAACTTGAAATATAGTGAACTAAATGCGAAATTAACTCGTAGCTATTCATAGTATAAGTTTGTTATCTCCTCTGCGAAATATTGTAACTTTCACACAAAAATCAGATAGTCCTATTTAAACTTCATTACCTTGATTTTATATATATAATTCCAACTTTCGATAAGTTTATGATTCTGGAAATAAGAACCAATTTTTTCATAATATTAAATAATCATTAAAAGACAACTTCGATGATTTACCGATTGATGATGTTTATGAATTACTGGAACGTGAGTATGCATACATGGTTATAATGACCACATGTAGCCGTACTTACTAATCAATTGCAGTCCTAAATTTCAAAGACTGAAAGTTGCAAGCTATTACTAGTATTATCACATCTATTGAACAAATTAATGGCTATTTAGACTAATTAGCCCAGTAGATAATCCGTTAATGTTTAAAGTGAAAGATACTGGGTTCAAGTTTCAGCATAAACATCAACACTGGGATGCAAGTATATTCCGCAAAAGAGTCTCGAATATGACTAAACGTCTGTCCCGAATTCCACTCTTAATCATATCCCAATTATACTATACTATGATCATCCAAATCCATGATTTCACTATAGTGACCAGTTTAAACCTTTCCGTTAAGACGAAATCCGTGAAATTCTTACTTTACAGTGAGAAGTTTAACTGTAAACTACCGATGCACAACACAGTGATCATGGTCTTCAAGTGTCGTTAGTTTCAGAAAAATTGGAATTGTCTTCTTAAAATACTTGCGGGTGTCTACTTATTTTCGTCTCGTTTAGCTGCGCACGCTGCATAATTGTCCTGGATTCCGCTACTAGCCACCATCCATCTCTGTTTAGAATGCCTGTGTCTTATGGCAATATCGAGGCAATACACACAGTATGCACATATGTCAATAAGGGACTGATCAATTACAGTTCTAAACATCAACAGGAAGATTCAAGTAAACAACAGCAAGTGAATTTATCCAGTTAATTAATTTTGTTTTCTTGTAAAATGAGAGGAAAACTGTAGATCTCTAGTATACATACTATTCTTACTAATGACATGCACTCTAAAAAAAATGATTATTTTATTTACTGTTAAAAAATCATTTCAATTCCGATTTAATTAAAGACCACATGTGACAAAGGCACACGCTTGTAAGGGGTGAGACAAATATTGTATTAGTTAATATGACATATTAATTGTAAAGTGTATTGCTTACATAATGACCTATTGCAATAAATATTGTGTACGCTGAAATTAGTTTTCGAATAAAATGACCTCAAAAACACTTAAATTAGTTAGTGGAAAATATAATGAATACGAATAACTATTCTACTTCCTAATATTCTGACGCATAGTTTTTATTTTCAGTTTTGTCGTGTTACTTGTGGTCTTTTACTTTCGTTTATTTTCTCCTATGGACCCGAGCTTTTTGTTATACTTCATCAATATGATTCAACAGATCGACTGATTGGTTGAAGCATTATTTAGTTAATATGGTTTTGAACTCTGAAATAGTTGGTTCTTAAGATCATAGTGAAAATCAAGTCCGAAGTTCTTTTTCAATCTATCAGTATTATCAATCGTTTGGTTAAGTACCTTAGGAAGTTCAAATTACTTGAATGCTTGTGTTGATTAAATTAAATAGCGTGGCCCTGACTAACTATATTTGCGAAGTTATGATTATCATTTATTGAGTAGAATGAAATCATTTGAACCTGGTCGTTATGGTTTCATTCAATTACCTAAGTGTGATGGTTAATGTAGTTTCGAGATGATTTTCGTCACAAGCGGGTTAGATAAATCCCAGTTTTTTGTGATCCAACAATTGGGATCAATCAGTGGATAAAGCCACCTTGAAATCGGTTTCAAGAATCAATAAACCTTGTTTACGTCAAACTGTTTATTTAATTTTACAAAAAATTGTAAACATCTCATACAATTTTAAAATATCACTTAGCTTTAGCCAAAAGCTCAAAGTTATAATAAACTGATTGAGGATATTTCCATAAAAGTATATTGATCAAATAAATTATAACTGAAGTCATCTGTATTGTTAACTGGGTGAGGTGATATGATAAGATTCAACTCTAAGATCTAGATGAGGCTCAATTTTTGTGAGTCAAACCTCTTTAGATATTGACTGGATAATCAAGAAAAGTGTAAGTATTTTAAGAAGTTTTTATGTGTAAATATTGTGGACCTAATTTATTTTGAATTTATCGATCTGGGAAATAATAAAGTACTACGAACCGACAGGATAATTTACAAATAATTTTTTTTATAAAGCTGTTACCTAGGTGGTGCCAGTTAATTATCTGTTCATAGGAGATATCAAAGTTAGTGAAACCAATGAAGAATATTATAAATCCTTTATTCTTTATCGAATGGTTGTAGACAAAAACGTTTTCTGGATGCACCTGAATTCTAATGTAGATATTTAAGAACAACAACAATGTGGTAATTCGAACACCTACAAAGTGAATTGATTGTCACGTTTATTTATAACTGACTATAAATTTAAAACCTCTCTATAGGACCGATTAACACATGGTAATTTTAGAGATATGGTGAAACAGACTACTTCTTACATTGAAAGTGCCATCAGGCAAGCTGAGTGAGAAAACAGTAGGACCTGGAAACATACCAGCCGAAACACTGAAGTCAAACATAGAAGTAACTGTAAATATACTCCACGTTCTATTCAGAAAGATTACGGAAGAAGAACAAGTGCCACCGGCACACTCGGGAGAAAGATACCTCATCAGGATAGCAAACAAAGGAGATCTGATCAAATGTGAGAATTACAGTGGCATTACACTACTACTGTCAGTACCAAGAAAAGTTTTCAACAGAGTGTTGCTGAATCGGATGAAGGATTCAGTAGACGCCTAACTTCGAGATCGTTAGGTTTCGTAAGGACCGGTTGTGCACAGACCAAATTTTGATACTACGGATCATCGTTGAATAACTGATTGAATGGGACTCGTCATTATATATCAACTTCATTGAGTATGACAAGGCGTTTGACAGTATGTATAGGAGAAACTTATGGAACCTTCTTCGACACTATGGTGTACCTGAGGAAATTATCAACATCATCTGGAATTCGTATGACGGAATACACTACGAAGTCGTGCATGGACGACACCTGACAGACTCATTCCAAGTTAGAGCCGGAATTAGATAAGGCTAACTACTCTCTGTATTAGAACGCCTCAACATACACATGAGAGAAATCAAGATTCTCAAACACAACACGGAGAACACCAACCCAATTACACTTGATGGAGAAACTGTGTAAGAGGTGGAAAGTTTTACGTACCTGGTCAGCAGCATGATCGATGAAGAAGGAGGATCGGATGCAGATGTAAAGGCGAAGATTGGCAAAGCAAGTACAGCATTCCTACAGTTGAAGAACATATGCAACTCAAAACAACTGTTTGCAAGCCAACACCAAACTCGGAATCTTCAGTACGAATGTCAAGACAGTTCTACTGTACGGAGCTGAAACTTGGAGAACTACTACAACCATTATCAAGAAAACAAAAGTATTTGTAAACAATTGTCTACACAAGATAGTGAATGTCCGTTGACCGGATACCATCAAGAACAGACTACTGTGAGAGAGACCAAACAAAATTCCAACTGAAGAGGAAAATACGTTGGAGTTGGATAGGAAATACATTACGGAAATCATCAAATTGCGTCATGAGGCAAGTGCTAACATAAAATGCTGAAGGAAAACGGAAAAGAGGAAGGCCAAAGAACACACTTTTCGGAGAATTGGAAGCAGACATCAAAAGAATAAAAAGCAACTAGAAACAAGTGGAAAGGATTGTCCAGGATAGAGCTGGATAGAAAATGCTGGTGAGTGGCCTATGCTCCTCCACTAGAGGTAGCAGACGTAAGTAAGTTCATTTGAAATGGATACATAATAAATTATACGTGAATTAATAATTTCAACTGTGTGACTATGAGGTAAAAGGTAAAAAGAATATAGATGCCAAAACTCTTATATTAACTAAAATCAGTGGAATAGTAATTATTTATCGTAAATCAGTTGCTCGCTTGGTAGAATGATCACCAGGATATAGGAAAGTTCAGGTGATAAGTTTTAAATAAGACCAAATATTTTTTTCAGATTTTCCACTACCAACGGATATTACACATAGAGAGACGTATGAATTTCCTTGAATAACTTAACTCTTTTTCAAAAAGTGTTATTATGAGTAGGAAATTCGAGTAGAAAACATCTTACTGACTACCTTCAAAGATCCATTCGGAGAATATATTACGCAATACATAATATTATGATTATTAGTATTATTATCGTCAATGAAGGAAGACTGAAATAGGTAACTGATACACCATAGCTAATTACAAAGCGTGCCTTCTTTATTATCATTTTCAAGCACATGTCTGTCTGTGTTTAGCTTATAATTGACTAATTTTATTTATTACTAATTAATATAACCACATATCTAAAAAGAAACAGAGGGGGTTAGTTACAAAGTCAATGATAACAAATGCCTATCATGTTTATTGTGTAAATCTCACATGTCAAATTAGAAACTAGCGATTTCAATAAAGGGGTGATTGCGTAAATGTGTTCATTAGTTTAAAGAATAAAGATTATATTTTAAAATAAAAATTCACCGCATGAATCAAATTTCAATTATCATTTCATTTTAGACGAAACTAATAACGGTAAGTAAAATAAACAATAATACATAATTATTTCCTGCTCTTTATTTTCATAATCCTGTTAGATAGTAAATGCACTTTGATATTTGATTAGCATTAAAAAGATATTTCGCTCAATTTATTTTTTAGAAAATTTATTCCCGATTGAAGAACTTAGAGATTGTGCATGTAAGAGAGAAAGAGTGAAATAGTTTTATATATCATTTTATTTGTGTTTATTCCCTTGTAGAAAATTTAAAGTTAATCAGTAAGGTGGCTCCTGGAAATACATCAAAGTCAGATTATTATCAGACACTATCTACAAGATCAGCAATAATAATTACACTGACAAATGAAAAGAAACACAATAATTTATCATCAGAATTCCTGTAACATACATTACTCATTTTAATTGATTAAATCACATTTAGTCAATAATAATTACATAACATGTGCCCATGTTTGGGATTTTACTTTGATTAACTATGACAATACAAACTCATTTAGATGTAAATTCTAAAATGCATAGAAGAAAGCAAATTACACCTAAACGAACTGAACATACTGGTAGGTATTTTGTTATTCATACGTTATGATTTTATTATTATTATTATTATTATTATTATTATTATTATTATTATTATATTTAACGCATATTGTTATAAAAATGAAACTAACACAGTTTATACATCATTTAGTTGTTTTTATATAATGAGAATAATCAATTTAGATTGGCATAGAAAGGTACAACTTGGCTGGTTAGCATACTGAACTGCTAACAGTTGTGTATTACTCTCATGTACACGTCAGGTGGATGCAAAACTTAATATTGTTATGGTGAATAGTTTATTCAGTCAGTGGTTGGATTTCACTTTTGTATATGTAGAGTCTGATCAATAACCTAGAGATTAATGATTCGGATTATGACATTATTCATGAAGTTTTAATTTCATTATTATAGTATTACCAATTATTATTTAGTTGAGTGGATTCTAGAGATTATTTCAGTGAGAAGATGGTTGTGGTATATTACTAAATTGCTGAAATCGAAAATACGGGGAATTGAAGACCAACTCAATGGACCAAAAGTAATTCGCACACCGTGCAACCTATATCTCACTGGTTTAGTATTGTGTGAGGTTTTTAATAGCTCTCCAGCTGACATCGTTCCTTTCATACTCAACTTCGACGTTTAAACAGGGGCCGTGAAGAACAAGTCAGAGAACACCAGGGGTAGTTTCGGACTTGAATGTGAGTACATAAACTAAATATTCAGCATTTGGTAGTCTATGGAATAAAGATATACTTTTCGATGTCCAACAATAGTCATATTGCTCGACTTTAAGGAGGCGTTTAACTCTTTTGAGATCCTGTGGCAGTGCCGTTCGGTGAAAGGCATGCCAAAGAAATACATTGATCTTTCACAGGCTCACTACTCGAAGACTACTGGTCGAGTCAGAGCTTATAGTAAACTGTCACCGAAACTGATTACTTCAAGTTGTGCTCGTTAGGGTTATCCGCTTTCACAATTTTTATTTAACTTTGTCACTGACATCCTTTTGGAGATAGTGCTCTAACTTTTCAGAGGTTGGTCTTCTGTCAAGTGATTTACTTGTTGACTTATAATACACAGATAATATAGTTCTACTTAATGATGATACCGACAAAATGCAGAGTCTTTTGACCACCATAAGCAACAGTGCAAGCGTTTTGCATATGTGATTTCCTCTCTAAATGCATAACGTTGCTCCAGGGCTGGGCTGGGTTAGCACCAGGGTTAATAATAGGAAGTGGAGTAGTTGAGTGTATTAATAGTTTCGCTTATCTTTGGAGTCGCATCAGTCTTGGTGGTCTGGTATCTGAAAGAATCTCAGCATGGATTCAGAAGGGTCGACTGGCTTTTTCCAACGTGCGTGACTTGTGGTGTAGGCGAGATATCCTTCTTCAAACCAAATGGCGAGTTTACTGTGCAGTAGTCTGCTTCGTTCTAATTCGTGGATGTGAAACAGCCATTAAAGATACAGAACATTAGTAGGCTGCCAGTATTCGATCAGTGATGTCTTCCAAGTACTGCTGATGTGCTTTAAGACCATCGAATATGTAAAGTCTGGGTTAGGGATAGGGTACTAAGTAAAAATAGGAAATCGGTTAATGAGGTAGTAAATCTTCGTCAACTAACGTGATTGAGACATGTGTTATATATACCCAACCACTGCCTACCTCGACGGTTGATGTTTTCTTTTTAAAATTTCATTAAATCATATTTTCTCGAATCGTTTCTTCCTTACTTAAACTTTTGTATTACCACTAATACTATTACTATCTCTGTTACTCTGGAATTTTCCCCAACAATTTCATCACGCCGTGCTAATCGAGTATGGTGTCGTGGACCCATGTACACATGTACCAGGTTCTACGATGCGTCTGACTGACTGAACGAACTGATATCGATAGTCCACTCAACTAAACAACACGATTATACTAGCCACCATTAGTAAATAATAAAACAAATGCCGCATAATACAGCATTAAAATACTGAGACTCAAGTTATTATAGTCTGATTATCTGTGGACAAACGTTTTCCTTTCAAAATAAAAACAACTTAACTGTTCATAATTATACATAGTGTACGCTTTACTATAATAGTAAAAATTAAGTCACAAAGTACATTCTAGTTAAGTTGTAATTCAGATTACCAAACCAAATATTTCTGATAAATTTTAAAAATAAAGTCCTACGTTATTGATTCTATATAAATTGAATTATCCCAAATAGGATGAAATGTATGTTCAAGATTTCACTATTAACAACGGTCTATAAATAGAATATCAGATAGTTGAGTTGTATGATTCCATATCCATGTAAAGAAACATCTCGATAGTCAAAAATTTATAATAAACTAGTTACCACCCATTGAAATACTCTTTTTCTTGTCTTTAAATGATTAAAATTCTCAACTATAATCAGTTCAAACTTTACCAAGGTTGTAAGTCAAATCGTCCATGACAATAATGAATAAGAATTAATACATTACAGGTTGACTGGATTTAAAAAATGAAAGAAACGTGTTCAGCAATACGAAACAAATACAATGGTTTGAAAGTAAATTTTTGACATTACCGACAAAATTATGTACTGTTGAATGATACAGTTACATAATATAGTAAAGTAACTATTCACTTCTCTCTTATTCTTTCACTCACTCAATAATTCTTAATAAAGATCACCTTTATTAGATGATAATCATTTTTTTTAGAAGAAAAATGTTTGTAGTGTTTTTCATGTCATTGAAATGATAACTTCATTTGTTTTAATTTTTATGTCTTTTTTTATGCACCAATAAGCAATGTGTTACCCATGAGAATAACTGAACATTTAACACTGTCTATATTATTCTTTGTATCAGTAAAGATTATCATTATTAAGCTAATTTATTTATTTACTTATTTTATCTGTTTAACACACCATTAGAAGAAAAAATAGGATAGACTTACATTATTTTTATTATCAGTAAATTTATTCCTTGTTCGATCAAACATGATTATAGTTAATAGTATTCATAGTTCTATTGCCTAATAGATTCTCACACACAACTGTCATTCACGCTATTATTAAGCTGGATACAATCAACGGTATGTTTTAAACTTAGAGTTCGCATTGGCTAGTAATAATTAGTAAGGCTCATATGAAGATTTAGGAAGACTAATGTTTGCTATGGAATTCGAACCTGTGATGCCATGGGTCATCATCAAAGAATCGTTCACTGATCTATTTGGAACAAGACTGACTCACTATTAAAAACATTCATCGCGAGATAGAATCACTTAGCCTATTGGGTATATTTAAAATGAGGCAAATAGAATTTGACTGACTCTAAAGGCTAGATAGTATGATATTAGTTAATATTAACTTATCGGTCAGTGCATCATTCACTGTACTACAGCTTTGGAACTCATTTCATCTACAACATCTTCAGAAATTGAATAGTAATACCAACCTTTTAAAGTTCGATGTGTCATATTACACTAATGACTGGATATCAATATTACGGAATAAAATATATTAATTAACGCTTGAAAATAACCAGTATGACGCCGGTTATCTAGGTGACATTTCTAGAAACCACCAAGAAACTCATTTTTTTCCCAAAAAATTAAATCCGTTTTGTCCAAAACTGAACGCTACTCTTTGTTTCTTAACTAGATTTAAAATGTGAATGAAAAACTCATTTCACGTCGGAAATTAGACAATATATAATAATAGCCTCAAGAAACTGAGTTTATTTTATTAACATCAACTTCAAAAACAACACTGCGAAGCTAAGCAGTCGTAGACCATTTAAGTAGCTCCCATCATTCTCTGTAGTACTATGATAATTCGGCTACGTCCAATTAGAACTACGTATTCCACTTTAAGGTTGTTAGTACCGTTGTTACATATCCTAGTTAAAACTAATGCATCTAGAAAGGAATTTCTGCCATTTTCTGTTTTAATTTAGCTGGTCTACTCATCTCACTTATTAAATATAGGTTTATGAGGTCGGTTTCCAGCTACAATGTTCAAGTGATAGCTTAATAATTGCAAAAATCATTTAGATGCAAGTAATTATTATCACATTGCCCATACCTTCTTACTAATTGACTTCAAGATCTTCAATTTCCATCGTTTATAAACATCCCTATGAATGTTTGCTAGTGTTGACTAGTTGAAGGTAATCATTAGGAAACCTCTAATCAACTGAAACTAAGTTCGTTTGCGAAAAAAGCAACAAGCTTGAGTTTTCTCATTAACTGTTCTGTCTCAGTCAGTTCACTATAAAATAAAAACAGAGGGTAGTTGTCGTCAAATGTGTTAACTACAGATATTCTTTTCAAAATAATTTCTTTAAATAGTCTCTATTTAAGGATTTGTTACTTCTAGAAGAAGTGATTGACTAATTAAGACCACATAGACCCTAACTGTTATAATTACTACTCTTAGAGCTTTCAGTGTATATTTCACAAAACTCATTACAATATTAAGGAATATGTGATCATTCGGTTTAACTACAGGTAGTGAAGCGATCAGATTAGCTAACTGTTTCATATTTTCAGATAGTTACGTTCTGAATAACAAACAGATCTCAATAAAAAATTTACACACTTGGCTACCTGAACTTTTTCTTGTATTCACTCCTATTTATTATACCACATGTCTCCTCCGGAGTAATTTTGCTGCTACAATAGCACTGATGCTCAAAAAAACATTAAAAAACATAGTCGCTATATAATCATCACCTTTAGATTGAATGATTATTACTACACGCAGGAATAATAGTTGTTTTTATTAACAAACAGTTTGGGTTTTATAGTACAAATTTCCATCTACCATTTATCCTGAAAGTGACAATAATTGATGTGAAAAAATATTCAGTGATGATATCAAGATAAATTAAATAAATCAAGTAATTTGTAATAACAAGTTTAAATACTATAGTGAATTGCAGGCTTTGAAAATGTTTGAGTTAAGAAAATAGGACTTGCTGTCTGAAACAATCATAACTGTCGCCAGTTCAGCAGTTGGGTCTGTACTAATAAGACTTGTGAATTAAATAACTGTTGATTCTAGACTATTAGTTTTAATTGTCGCATTAGATGAATCTTTGTCTTCTTCAAGGAGAAGCAATCCAGAAGTTAGAAAAATCTTATTTACTTGTCAATTCCCTAGTAGTATTCATTTGTCTAATTCCTATCACTAACATGTTTCTATAAATTAAGATTCCAAGATTATCATAAAGTCTAGCAACTTGATATCTCAATTTACTGGATTGAACACAATGCAATAAAAAGTAAATGACAACAAGAGGCAAATATCTTCCATTTATTCAAGTGTTACATTGGTAAATCACCTGGTAATTTTCAAACAAGCCATCTAAACTCTCAGTAAAGTATCATTCAAACAAACGATTCAATATAAACTATTTGAAATTAAATAACATACAATAAGTTTTGTGTAAATTCAACTAACATTGATTGATGTCAGTTAACTAGCTGATTGATTTATTGTTGGTTTATAGTATTGAAAGCTAAAACAATGAAATTCTGCACTTACCAACTTTATATTTGCACTGTATGAAACTAACATTTTGCATTATCTTCATAAAGTTGTCCACCTGTCTTAATATTGTTATAGCTTGTGTCATTACACTTTTTTCATATGAAATTAATGTGTTATTAAACCTATGAAATATTCAGAAGAAGAAAAAATGCACTTAAAGTAATTACGAATATGAATCGGTAGAAGGCGAAATCCATTTCATGGTCAATCATACTAATAAATAAAATAGTGCACACGGTAATATATTTATCATTATTTTGTTTTATTTTGGAATATAATTAGTGGAAATTCAAATAATATCAGATGGATTTTGTGTAGATTGTAGTAATTTCAATGATTAAGATCATGAGTCAGTTGAAGCTAGACCACCATGGAAAACCTGGAATCACTGGACGGCCGTTTCGTCCTATTGTGGGACTCCTCAGCCGTGTGCATCCACGACCTCGTCCTCTGCGAGATTCGAACCCAAGACCTACTGGTTTCGCCCGCGAGCACTTAACCACTAAACCACTGAGCAGGCATCTAACGGTGTTATTGTCTAACTTCAACTAATCCACGAAACTGAGCGACACATTCACCATTGTCTTCGGTGACCTGGTTGGATGCCGGCTCAGTGGTCAAATGGTTAAGTTCTCGCGCGCGAAACCAGTAGGTCCTGGGTTCGGACCTCGCAGGGGGCGAGGTCGTGGATGCACACTGCTGATGAGTCCCACAATAGGACGAAACGGCCGTCCAGTGATTCCAGGTTTTCCATGGTGGTCTAGCTTCAACTGAATCATGATCTTAAGCATGAAAATTCAATTGTTAACCTTTCATCTTTGTAAAAATTGATAAATCAATGATGAAAGAGAATTTATTGAAAAATAGAGTGGGTAGACAACAAAAGAAACTGACGTATATATACTAATTATCTAGAGTATATTTAAAAAGTAACAAATAACTTGTGGTCACTCTCCGGTTTTATAGATAAGATCTAATAAGCACTGATAACTTAGCGGTATTCTTTACCTTTTTCTTTAAGGCCCAATATTGTAATTACCTCAGTCCTACAGTAAGTTAGTTTTGTAACAAATACTTCACTGCCAACATCTATTACTGTGACACCTAATAAAATTGATGCAAATATCAGAGGAAAAATCATTTCTACTAACATTTCAGATACTCCTTGCAGATAAGTACCGACTATCATAAAACCTAAGCTTTCTATCGATTGTATTGAAATAATTAACAAAAGCTTCTTTGACCAAATTTAATTGACACTAAGGATTATAATACATTAGATTGACAGCTATAATCTATTTGATTAAAACTCAATAATTGTCTACTTATAATAAATTATAGGGTATTATGATAATTTTCAATTTATGTTTACAAGTATATCAGTAGAAATTAAAGTGAACACTAATCATCGTGCATAATCTTTATAAACATTTTGAAATATTGGGATTTATGGGAGATTCTTGTTAGGATCAATAAAATAACTATCTTATTCGAAATATTAGGCAAAATAAATATACCTATTTCATTAACGAATGTAAACACTATGGTTCATAGAATCTATATTTCTATGTATTTATGAATAACACAACAATATATACTCTCAGAGTTTCTCAGATTCATTCCTCACATTATATTACTCTTATGGTTTTAAATTGTGAAAATAAATTTTAACTAAATAGACTTTTTTTTATTTCCAATCTACTTTCTGAATAAACTATATCTAGATAAATATCAAAGACATAGAACACTGGGGATGTATTTCCATTAGTATCGTTTAACATAATTAATGGTAAGAAAACAAATTCCTTTGTTTACCTGAATCTGACAAAACCTATACCTTCTATCTGAAAAGCTTGAATATTAATACTTTTAACGGGAATGTTTAAATTTTAAAAAACTTATTTGGATCTTAGAGTAACCAACTATTTAAGACAGATATGTACATACATACTCGTAAGTTATAAAAAGCAAAAAAAGCAAAAAAAGAATCCAGTGATTTTCACCGATTACATTCATTGAGTGTTAATACATGATATTAATCTTATATATTCTCATCATCTATAAAAACATCTATATATTATTAGTAGTAGGTTAATTAAGATATTTTCATTTTGGATTCCAACCTGTATTAAGGTCGTTTGAAATGACCTTTCTAATACATATATAATCTTTCGAAAAATTTTAATTATTCGTAATTTATTTGACAGATAAATAGGACAAGTTTTACATAATTCGTTTAATCAGTATAATGGTATTTATTATCAATCAGGTAAGATGTCAATGTTTATAATCGTCTACAAAACTAATAATATATGGATATTATATTACCTTATTTAATATGATTTCCGGTTTATTTTAAGGCTTGAAATAATAATAATTTTTCATTTTCACGTAAAATATATATTTATACATAAAATATTATACAATAGTTGTTGAATAAACTGACAAAAATTAGTTGGAGGTCGCTAACACGTTGAAATAAATAATACATGTACGATTATATATATATATATATATATATATATATATATATATATATATATATATATATATATATATATATATATATATATATATATATATATATATATATATGTCAAGGCATTTCACAATGCATACTGATCATGTGCATGCATATATATGTATAGCGAAATCATGTTACCATTACTGGAATTAAGTTGTAGTTCTTTAATTTGATACATTTTGAAGAAATCTAATAATATTAAGTCAGACAGTCAATTATAATCAATTCTGGAACAAATATTCATCTGCCCAAGTTGTTATATCTGTCATTACATTGACATAAATCAACAATAACTAAATGATATTAAATAAGAACTTTCGTCTTAATTTGATTGAATAGTTTCACAGTATTTGGGCGCCGAGTTAATGTGAGAGAAATCGAACCAATTTTTTATTGGGTTGACAATGAATTATTAAGTACTACTTAGCTTTATAAATTCATTAGATGCTGAAGACGTAGTCATTGAGAATTTTAAAGATAACTTGGATTAGAACAAACTGCAAAGTTTTGAATGATTAAATTTTTTGACAAACTAGTATAATTAGCTTTGTTATAATGTATTCAACCTATCCTTATTGAAACAATAGTTAAGCAGCAATAAGATAGTGATAAAAGTAAACGTTCGAGAAAAGTCTATATTCGAATCAAATTTTTGATTTCACTTATTTAATGATAATTTGTTCAATTTGAAGCTGGTTTTAATCAAAAGATGACGTTTGCAAGAAAACTATTAAAAAGTGTTAAGTATAGAACAAATATCTTTTCACTGAATCTCCTAAAAAGAAAACTAATTTGAATCCAGTAGTAACAAGACACTACTTCAAATAAAATAATTTTGATACAAAACAGTCAATATATTGATAGTACATGAAAGTGGGTAGAAAAGTAACAAAATATGTGAAGAGAAACTATGGAGGTATTCGAATAAATATGGTCAATTCTAACTAGTTTATAGTCATATCACTAGGTTCAAATGAAAATCACCTGATGTTATATCTTCCATACAAAGACCTTATTGAAGTAGAAAACTTTTTGACTGCACGTAAACTGTGGGGCATTTTGCTAACTTCTATAACTGATATGTGTTTCGTTTAAAGCACTAGACAACAGTTCAGTGATGTTCTACAATATTCCCGCCAAATACGTTCTCCGCTTCATGAATAAACAAGTAATTTTATAATATACATTATCGTAAATCGTGAAGTAAGACTAGATTAGTTTGCGTCCACTAATTTTTCATGTCGCAAAACTTGCACAAATATTTCTTAATGTCCTAGGACGTGGAACGTTTTGTTGATAGATTAGAGTTCATGTGTTTAAACTACATCTAGCGAATCTGAAAACTTGGGCTATATGTTTCCAAGTATGGTTATTAAAAGTCCTCACCGCTTACCTACATGTTTGATTCATCACAGAAAGTTAGTCATATAAAATTTTGTCACTAGTCTGAAACATAGCCATTTTTCTACAGTACTAAATACCAAGTAGCTCATATATAGATTGCTTAAGTCAAGTGAACAAACTGTTATTGACTGTATCAGAATTACAGTAACATAATTGTGGTAGCTGAAAAAAGTGTATTAAGTCACTAGTAAACTAAAATTAAAAATTCTGTCAATTTAATAAATTGAGTATCTCTTTGATATACTCTTGGGCTCAGTTTTGTTCAATTCTTTTCATTCTTCATTTTGTTTCATTTGTTTAGCTTTGAACAGCTATAAATATCTTTATATTCCTTCCATATTATATTTGTACACATATAAATATCCTCTCTCATCTTACTTATGTTAAGTGTGATTCTCTGGACAAATGAACATCCATGCCAAGTTCTACACTGTCTTAGAATGATTAATTATATCATCTTACATTTCTTCATTCTAATTTTTTTTTTACATCTATAGATAAGAATGGTTGAACAGATAAAAATTACTCTGGGATCTTTTTTAATTTCAGATATTCTTGGCTTATATTGATTTCTAATGTGTTGCCTTTCAAGTAACAATTTGCTAATCAAGCCCCAGTGAAGTTGAAAATTAATTTTTAGATGTATGACATTTACCTTCAGTATGAAGTTGTGGCGATTGTCTAATTTCATTAAAATCATAAACTGATCTTAGACTACCGTTGAAGACCTAGAAGCACTGTTAATGTTTTCGAAATTACGTATAATTTATCTAAATATTTAATACAGAGGTCAAATCAGTTCTTAACAATTCTTTTACCAAACATAATACCACTCTCAAGCGTGGGAGTTTAGTGAACTATTTCAACCAAACATTAAATTCAGTAAATTAGATCTCCTGTATCCTTATTTAGCTGTCAGTTTTTGTCAGTCAGTTTGTTATCATAGAGCGAGGCAACAAAATAATTATCACGAATGAGTTTCAATATATATTTAACCTACAGTTAAGATCTGTTTATTATTACAGCCAAACTACACTTAGTTCACTTGAAACCAAGTTTCTAAATTATAGTTTGTGGCAATGTAACCTCTTTATCAATTACATGTTCATGCACTCACCTTTGGTCTATACTTTATGTTGTATGAAACAGTTATAATATCCCTTAATATCCTGTAGCTAAAACCGAATTACGTAGACCATGGTTCGAATCTGCTGCTCAATATTTGAAAGCCAAGTGCTTAATTCACTAAGTTATTATTTCCCTGCTGTTGCAACATTCATGTTTAACATGATATATAAATAAACTATTACTAATAAGTAACAGATGGGGAATAGAACAATATTTTTTTTTGTAAAACAAATTAAAATTTTCCACTAAACTATTCACTTTGATAGAAGCCAGTCAATTTACTGTCATTAGTCTTATTTATCCAGAAAAGAATGTAAATAATAATTCTAGCCAAATAAATGAGACATACTTTCTTAATTCTGTATTCGTCTTTTTCATCATTTAGTGAGAGATGACAATGTATACACGGAATTAATTTGTATTTCATCATAACATTTCTTATTTGTTATACATAAGCATTGTGGGTCGTATTTTATTAGGAATTTCCGACTTATTTTAATAACCAATTAATGAATATCGGAACAAAACATATTTATACACATACATTATAGACATAAAATAGTTTAGACAATATTTAGACAACTTTCATAGCATCATTCTTTTGTTAGTTGTCGATTGAATTCCAGTTTCTTTGTATATTATTGCATTGTTTAATTAGTAATAATATAGCTAGAAGAATTGAATTCAAACTCAAATATCACAACAGACATGTGTATCTGTATATTAATATTTTGATTGTTATATTTTCAATAATGGTTAGGGCTATAATCAAGGATATATGTATATTAACACGACACTAACCTTAATTGAATTAATTAATTCAGTTCAGGTGTTACCTTATTATTTAAGCCCCCTATTCATCATAGAGACTTGGTCGTCGACCGAAATCCTCAAGTAATTCCATTCTCAACTCCTCTTTCCAGTTATCGACAATTCGCATTCATCGTCATAATATCTACCTCCGATTCACAAATCCATGTGTTCCTTCATCCCACTCCCTTCCTCTCGTCATAACCACTCCAAATTAAGGCTCACCTAGTGATGCGGTTTAATGCTTTCCTGAAAGTGTGTCACATCCTACTGCAACCTCATTCCACCATCTCCTATTCAGCTGAAAGCTGCTCCGTTCTCTGTCACAGTACGCTAGTGCCGATAGTCTCTGTCCAACCGATCTGAACAATATTGTGTAAACAGCTGTTCATTAGTACGTGCACATCTTTGATGATAATGGTGGTGGTAGTTACCTAACTCCCATCTACGTACAACACAATTGTTCTAACTTTAGTGTTGAGAACGACCACTTTGGTGTTGATTCACGGTTCTATTCACTTCCAGATATTCTTCAAATGTGGAAACATTGTCCTTACTTCCCCATCTCAAACTCTCAGTTACACATTAGATCTTCCCTGTTTATCGATAGTGCTATCCATGGAAGAAACGGCTTGCCACACTTCTAGAAGCACATCGTCAAGTGTGGTTCGGTAGATGCTCATTGTGTCGCATCTCTAGATCTTGCAGTTTCTCATGTGAACTTGGGTTTCACTTATGTGGATACACCTCCCACTCCAAATGTTGACGTCTGAACTGGTTTCTGTGTATACGGTAGAAGGTTCAATTCGTCTGTAAACTATAAGTAGTTCAGTTGAGTCCAAATCGTCCACTGTATTCCCTGTTTCTCTCGAGATGTCAAACTCTTCATCATCCAGTCAGCAACCAGAACGATATAGAAAGGAGAGAGTAGACAATGTTGTCTAATACCACTCCTCACTTGAAACACACATGTAAGTCGTGCGCCATCCAACACTTTGCGATTCAGTTCGTCTTCAGAGTTCCGTATGATGGTGACGATCATTACAGACACTCCATGATGCCGAAGAGGATTCCACAAGACTTTCCCGTTCACGTTTTTGAATGCTTCCTCACCATTAAGAAAGTTAGTGCACAGGAATGAGTTCCATCCAACTGGTTGTTTAACAATGATCCTCAGTGTCACGATTTGGTAGGTACACGATCAATCCTCACGAAGCCATCTATTCGATTTTTAGGTTCAGCGTCTATTAGATTATTCTTTTGATTGATCAGAACTATTGAAACTTTGTGTGATGTTGACAGTAGTGTGCCGCCTGTGTAGAATTCATACTTATTCAGATATTCATTCTTCGGTATCGTGATGAGATATCCACCCCCTTACAGTCTGTCTGTTGGTATTTGTCCTTTTCTTGATTTTTCTGAAGTGTGTGGAGTACCATCGCAGTTGTCCCTAAGTTTGATTTTCTTTCTGCAGCTGGTGTGGTGTCTGACACACTGCTTTGCTATTTCTGAGCTAGTTAACATTCTAAGGATGACTGTATTGAACGTTTGTGGTACTTATTGTTAAGCTGTGTAACACTTCTCTAACTTCATTTCCAGCTTGTTCACCACGAAATGATGATGTGAAGTTTCATCAGCTCCTCTCTTTGTTTTTTATCTTCAGTGAGCATTCTGAATATTTTATATGCATACGTGACTAATCTCGTTGTTTATGGTGTGGTCTGGTGAAATCTGTCCTTTTTTGTGTGCCTTTGTGGGTGGAAATGCTACTGTACATGACCATATTACCGAAAGTCCAATATTTTCCTAGTCTCTCTCCATTCTCGTTTTCCTTTATTTCCCATGTCCTGTCATAATGCTTTCATACTCGTCGTTATGCATCCTAATTTTCGCACTGATGTCGCTTATCGAGATGGTCATGTCTTATGCTGAACGATTCTCTTTATCGACCAGCATCGTCCCATAAAACTGTTATATATCGTTGGCTTAACACTGATTGACCTTCACCAGTTCTATTTCAGTTTCCCTTAATCGTTAAGAATAGTGCAAGCATGGTATTTTAACTTTAATATGGTAACTTCTGATTATTTGGTCTTATTTATCTCCTGTAACTGATAGCTTACTCCAAAGAAACATATATTTTTAGTTTAGGCAAATTCTTTTTGCTCCATATTTGGGTTATTTTGTCAAACCTTATCTAGTAAAATTGTTGAATGAGATTACTTTACTATTAGCCGAAAATCAACTCTTAATATTTTAAATACTCTATATTCATCAATAAATTTCTCGGTAAATTACACCAGACAAGTTATCCCGATAAATTGGCTTCCAAACACTACTAACAATCACCACTTATGTTAAAATATTAATTTTAACTATGTTGTGTAAAGAGAATACTTTTAATACTTTACCACTGAATTCTACCATATCAGTAGAGTAGTTAAAATAATTAAACAGTATAGATAGATGATCAGCTGTAAACACTATGGATTTCTATGTGTACTAAACCTGTAGGTTCTTAGTACACAATGTTTTATTATTTGTTAATAAAACTGTAATCTCTCTCTCTCTCTCTCTCTCTCTCTATATATATATATATATATATATATATATATATATATATATATAGTGTACTTAATGGAATTAAGGTCGCGAAATGTATTTTCTCAAAGTGCATTCAAAGTCATTAAAACATTTTTCATAACCACTTAATATTTTGTTAGTAAATAAATACATTGTTGATGTTTGATTATTTCAGGTTATGTAGTACACCTTAGAGATTTTTGTGTAGTTCATGATGACTTTTTGAAAAATGATGAAAGTTGTGTCTTTTTTTTCAATATGAAGGTTTCGGTCATTCACAATAATAATCGACCTTTCATAATTTTTGTTTGTTTGAAATTCTGCTATTTGTTATTCAGCATTTTAATCATTGATACCCAAACATACTACTAAAGTTGCAATGTAATTTTTAAGATTTATGGTATGAACACATTAATTAGTTTATAGCAAATAGTGTTACATCGTTATCTGAAACAGTGAACAAAGTTTATTTATCGACTTACTTGATAAAACTGACGAGGTATATGATTTGATACGAATCAACATTGAAATGTGATATAACTTGCGTTCTGATCGTAGATTTTTCTACCTATAAATAATTTGAAGGCTATTTCTATCATGAACCGGTATTAACTAGAAAACCAATTTAAAGTGTTAAATGCTAGATACTTGTCAGTTTGAGACTACTGAATACAGTCCATCCGCAACCCAATATTGAAAGTAGCCCAAAATTTTCTGACATTACAGTTCAAGCGTGTATCATTGAAATGCTGAGTACTGTCAAAGATACTTAGTGTTAAAGAATCCCTAACGAGAACATATCACCCATTTAGTTTCCGCTGATTTAAGATATTCCATATAATGCAATACCTGATTTGACTTGGTAAATTGTTTCTAAAATAGCACTTTACGTATAGATAGTTAAACTGCACCAACTAAATATCCGACATCTATTTTTACCTTCTCTAATCACAGTAAATTAAAATACACAGTTTGGTTGATTTTTTTAAGGCTTAAAATTCTTGGCTAATTAACTCGCAAAATATTGCGCTGTTTTTGAAAAGAATTGTACAGTTCATTCCTTTCACATAATTACCATACTAAAATCACTTATTAAAGATTATTTACTGTGCGTATTTAAAATTGAAATACGTATTAATCAAAAAGTAAATGCGAATTTACGCATGAATTATGTTTAACATAGTTTATTTGAGGAGTTCGAAAATAATCCGTGTTTGATTTGTTATAAAGATGGAAGAAAAATACATGACTCTGTAGTGCTAGACAACTACGTAAAAAGTGTAGAGAGTTTGCGTAAACTAATAAGTTTGTAATTTATATCACTGGTTGACTAACAACATTTGACGGTAACATAAAATCACGAATTGCACATTAAATTCAATCCAAATTTGAACTCATAACAATTAGTAATGAATAGTTTAGTAGTCAGGTAACTCGAATTCCCACAGTTTCACATACCATTCAGTATATGTGATTTGCATAATTCGTGTACTGAGAATCTTCGCAATATTTCGCAACTAAAGGGAATAAAATTGTTGTAGATAATTACATTTCTCATCAATCATATTTGCTCGTTTATATAGAAATTCGGATCAGATAAATTTATGATGAAACCAACACTACACATCAATCTACAGAACTTATCTAGTACTAAGGATTAATCAAGTATGTTGGTTTTATAAAGAAATCAGTCATTCATCATCAATGGTACAAGTATACCGGTAGTAATATTTATGACCTCAACACTGAGCTTCGTAGTTTCGAGTCTCACAAAAAACAATGTTGCACTGCTAATTTTGACAAGTAATAACTAGCATGAATTTTAGGTCCAGCGCTTTCTATCGTTTCCCATGTATTGGGATGTGCACTACGTATATGTCCAACCACAGCCTATTTTAACGCGCAATGATGGCTGGCATAGCAATAGGTTGGAAGAAAACCAAGGGCGGCCAAGTCCACAGATAGCATCAGTCCATTAAGTCACCGACAGTTGGATTGATTTATGTAGATAGATACAAGTTACCTGGATAGGGTCCTCAAGATTGAGGTAACCAATGGACACAAGCTATGTGTGACTTGGCTCTGAGTCGTGCTCAAAGAGCCTGGTCCACTCACTCCTTAACTCACCTCCCTTAGATCCTAAGTTTCTAAATTATCGTTATTTTATGTTATTCCACAAATCCATATTTTGTTATTGATGCACATCTTCTATACGTAGTGTTTTCTACCATTATTAATACTGTTACTTTTTATGCTATTCTGGCATCTCTCTGTGCTTATGTAGTTTACTGACTTGACCTATGAGTACCTACCTATGAGTATAAGTTCTACACTACATACGACTAACGGTCTTCCTCAAAGCATATCGCAATTTAAATTTTCAGATTTTCCATTTTCCCAAGCACCAAGCACCCAGTCTATATCAAACTTATATTCTTCCATTTCATACAACAAAAGTCATGTGATTGTATTTTGGGCAATGACCAGCAATAAATGCGTGTTTCATTGTATTTTAAGCTTGTAAACCCGATGTACCAGCATTCCAGTGCCGTTCATAGTGAGATTCCAATTCAGTACCATCACCTCAAAATTCAATCCGTTATCTACTGGACCAATGAGTCATGGTACTCATCAACTGACGAGTCCCATACGGGTTGAAACACAGGTCTTTAACTCTTACTGATAATTAAGTAAAATATAATCATTTGACAGCTATAGGCAACATTCAAAAATCCCCTCAAGTATGTCTGTATATGACGATGGAGACTGATCAAATACAATCCTGAATATTAAAGACAACATTTATGAGCCCTTATATACAACAATAAACATTCACTACTGTGTTCTTTCACAGGCTTTTATCCTCGTTTCGAATTTATTCTCTTTCAGTATTTACAAATTAAATGTTAGAAATTTACAGAATTATTGAATACGTTGAAATGGGAATTTAAAGATAAATAAACACATGAAAATAGGAATATATTTACCTCTAGAAAATACTTTTTTATCTAACTGGCTGCCATATCAAAAGAGAATATTATTGATGAAAAAAATAAATGAACAGTTGTTATTATTGTCATTATTATTACTGTGTTCTTTTTTTTTATTTTTTCTCTTAAAGTTAACAAAAATTTATTACTTGCCACAAAAAGAAACACTTATCAAATCCCTCTATTATCATCAGCTCACAATTATTTATTCAGGCTTAAAATATATCCACAGGTAAACTCACGTATACACGCATGCATACATATGAACAAATATATGGAAAAATATGCATGTATAGATAATATAAATCGATATTCCCCCTCCCTAAATACCACTTCCTAGCCAGAATTTTCTTTTATCTATTAAATATATGCAATAGATTGATACAAAAAACTAATCCATGCATACAGTCACAATGTTTCATTTCTAAGATGAGGTGTATTTCATGCTTTAGCTACATAATTCTTTCTTGATTTCTACTCCTTTTATCAACATATCTTTTAAAATCAAATTTTATGCCTATCTAAGGATGGGTACATTTTTATCGCACAAAAATGTTCACTATCATTATTCCATTAATCAACTATCATGAATAACAACTGCTATATTAAAAAATCTTAAGGGAAAGAGAAATGAAATTAAAAAAAAGAAAATTCCAAATGTCGAATCCCCATTATATCAGAAGCTTTTTTCTTTTCTTCGATTTTGTTGCATGCACTGACAAAAATATTTATGCTTTCTACTCAGTTTTTGTGACTGTAATACGGTTGTTGTTTTCTCTCTCCATCTTGCTTAAATCATTTTTCTATATAGTGAAATTTGTGTGATAAAAGCATAATTTGAATATATATATCAGCCAACCTACACACAAATACACATTCACAACCTATACAACTACTAATCCACAAATGTTCATTTTTTATTCCTTATCACTTTAACCACCTATCATTATAGTTCACCTGTCGTAATCGTTTGAGAATTTATGAGTATGCCTTTTATATTCGTACAATTGACAAGATATGAACAGACATGTATGTGTATAACACACTTGTGTATGTACATGTGCGTGTAGACACAAACACGTATAAATCACTAACACTGAGATTTAATACAACTGAGTAGATGCATAAATTGACATATAGTTCCCATTTAAACATTAAAATTAAAACACGAATTTCAGCGAAGGGATCTCTTTTCAACGAATTCATTATCAAGCTGTACAATCGTATATATATGAAAATTTTTGTTTTTGTAAAAGTACTAATTCCGTGAAGAAATGTGAACACAGTTACTAAAAGGGTTATAATACTAGATTACGTCATATGTATAGTAACAATAACAATAGATTTAGTGAATATAATAAAATGATTAAAATGATTTTGTTATAATAATTAAAGGTCATATAGGTGTAAAAATAAATATGATGATATGATGAGTATTTACGAATAAAACAATGAGAATATAAGACATAAGTAAAGGGGGAATGTAATAATAATAATAATAATAATAATAATAATAATAATAATAATAATAATAATAATTGGATAATCAAAATACTTAAGGCCAAGGTAACGATAAGACGTACTTCTTTTGTACGCATAGTTCTGGTTTAAGCTCCTGGATGGTAAGAGCTTCGGCTATTTTTAAAAGTTGGACACTAAGAAATCTGGGTAGATTTGAACGAATCATATAAACAACCTTAAATTCATTTTTTGGATCTGTGGAATGGCTACAGTCGATTAGGTGTTCAAGTATAGAACTCCTAACTGGTTTCCTTTCCCCCTTATATAACCAAGCTGGGATATGTTCCCGTATCCGAGTTGAAAGCGAGCGGTGGCTACGGCCAATGTACCTTGCTCCACAAGAGCAGGTGAACTGGTAGATTCACATGGAGGCGACCAGACGCGGAAGCTTGTCTTTTATGGACACAGAAATTAAGTTCCTACTCGTAGAGGTTATTCGCAATTTAGCTGTATTAAATGTTCTTCTTCTTAAATGTTGTTAGACGATTTTTGATAACGTCTGATGTTCGATCACCTTTAAATACCTACCTCAATAATAAGGATTAAGGTGAATGAACGTATGTGTTTACATGGGTTAGAAAGTTGCAATATCTTTTAGTTTTTTTTCTTAAAAAATTATATTTCGAAATTTTATGTTTTTCTTCTGAAGCTAAGCCCAAAGACTAGAATGAATTCATCTTTATTTTTTAAAAATAAAATGACATTTTATAAATAAACAAGCCATGAGGAAAATTGTGTTCATAATATTGACGATAAATGCTACTCCATTTATTACTCAGTATAAAGGATTTAATTTTGTAGATCATAATAGGAATACCTACCTTTTGGTATTACACACTTTACAAAACATGTTAGTCATTGATTTTGAGTCACATTTGTTATGCGCGAATTACAATTAATATTTGGTTGATTGAATTATGTTTGAAGCTATCAGTCCAGATAATAAAACCTGTAGCTTGAACCACTGGTTTAAAGTATCATAGTGATAACTTTTGTCAAAACAATTTCCACTTCATCCAAAGGCATAATATTCTGCATATAGATAACGCACATCACAAACATAATACAATTAACAGTATTAGACGAAGATAACTGATTAAGTACTCATTTTCGGTTGTTTATTGATAAATTGAATATTTTCCCGTATAGAAGACGGTAGAAAGTCGAATATATCTACTTCACTTGAAATAAATCTGTGAGCTTTCCTCCATGCACCACTTTTTAGTGTAATCAGTTGCATGAAGTCCGTATGATGTTGACAATCGTCTCAGACACACCATAGTGTCGAAGAAGGTTACACCTGGTCATTCTTTACATTGTCAGACGCCTTCTCATAGCCAAGGACTTTAATGTATAGTAATGAGTTCCATTCAATTGATTGTTCAACGATAATCTGTAGTGTCGCTATTTGGTCTGTGCATGACCGATCCTTACGGAATCCAGTTGGTTGATCTCGAAGTTAGATATTTACTGAATCTTTCATGTGGTTCGACAACATTCAGTCGAACACTTACTGGTACTGATAATAGTGGTGCCTCTGTAGTTTTCAAATTTGCTCAGGTCTCCTTTATTTATTATTTTTATGAGTTATCCCTCTTTCCAGCTAATCGTTACTTGTTCTTCCTCCCAAATCCTTCTGGACAGAATGTGGAGGATGTTTACATTTACTTCTGTACCTGACTTCAGTGTTTCGCCTGGTATATTATCAGGTCCTACTGCTTGCCCATTCTTGATTTGTCTGATGGTCATCCTGATTTCTTCGATCGTTGGTGGAGTGATATCTATGGGAAGGTCTGTAGGTGCTGCTTCGATATCCGGTGGATTCAATGGAGTTGGCCTATTCAAGAGTTCTTTAAAGTGTTCTACTCATCTATTCCTCTGTTCTTGAATCGGCAAGAAATGTAACTCATGTTCAAGGATATATATATATATATATATATATATATATATATATATATATATATATATATATATATATATATATATATATATATATATATATATATATATAGAGAGAGAGAGAGAGAGAGCTGGCTAGTAATAGGAGTGTACTATCATTTGTAAACTACGATCCGAGAAGCATTGAACAACATATTACATTTTAGTTTTGGGCGACTTTTAAATACCCATCCATTTACAGACAAGATCAAACTCCACGATTTCTGATGTCTTAACACAATACCTTTAGACGGTTAAGTTAGAATCTAGTGAACAATTGTAATTAATCTGTCGATTTGATTTCTTGAAATAGATTTTTTATGAAATAAATGATAGAAAATAAAATAAAGCCATGATAAATAAATAATGAACAATAATCCATTTCACAGGTTGAAATCATGAGTCAGTTGAAGCTAGACCATCATTGAAAACCTGGGAGCACTGGACGGCCGTTTCGTCCTGGTATGGGACTCCTCAGCAGTGCGCATCCACGATCCCGCACCACGCCGTCCAGTGCTTCCAGGTTTTCAATGGTGGTCTAGCTTCAACTGACTCATGATTTCAACCTGTGAATTTTCTTAAACTCTCCACAAAACCCATTCTGATAATAATCCATTTGTCAACGTTCATCTATCTCAACTAACTGAATTACTACTGCATATCGAAGTACTTTTCTCTGAACTTATTTGTCAATATGTTTTTACATAAAGTTCAAAATACTGCATAGTTAAATAAGAAATGGCTACTTTTTTTTCATTTGATTTTTCCTCTTAATTTCCTATTTTTTTGTAAGATGAAATTCTACATGAATCTACATATTTATTGCGTATTTATTGAAGTTACACCATCATCATTATTGTTAACCCTTTGACCTTAATCATATCTATTCGATAAATATTTAATGAATAAAATGTCTTAATCAATATGTGTACCCTAAAAATTGTTATAATCAGAATAATTCAGTACACGGATTATGCAATAGATGAAAATGCAAAATTTTATTACGTATATATCGATATTTGATAAGTATTTTAATTATTTTTGACGGTACATCATTTCCCTAAGTATATATATGTAAATGTCATAACTCTTACTCAAGTTTAATTTATTTGCATACAACGAGTAAAAATAATAAATGTAATTCATTGATGTGTATTTAGTTGCCAGAATAAGTATCATTACTCTCATATGCTTAACTTAGATAATAGCAATAATAGTAACAACAACAACAGCGTATCTCAATTGAACTAAAGAAATGATTAGAGTTTTTGCGTAATATGTAAGTATTGATATTATATCAGAGAATAAAATTCAGCCAACTGATTAAAATAAATTTAAAGCACTAGATATCAACTCAGTGCTATACGAATCATACTATGACGATGAGTTTGAAAGGTCATAAGTCCGATCCCCGAAAATATTATGAGTGTACGTCCGTGAAAAGTCGAGCACCAAGAATAAACAGCTTTCCGATGCTCTCTAGTTTTTAACAGTCGTTAATCCTTTAAAAACGATTGGTTCGTAATAGGAAATGCAGACTTAAGAACCTGTACAAACATATGCAGAAAATATACCGTAGGCTTACAGTAAGCAGAAAAAATTCTAACTGATGTATATAATATATATTATAGAGCATTCAATGTCAATAGTTTTTTTTAATCGGCTTCATTAGAAGTGAATACATTGTATTAAACAGATACTACTAATGACTTAATAAGTGCCACTTTATACCACGTCGATTAAAACAAGTAGGTCAAAACAGTAGCCAGTACCTTATCAGTAGTAATTTTGCAAATTTCGCCTCAGAAACTCAATTAACTCTAGTGACTAAATAACGTTACGTTACTTACTTTTTAATAATTGACTTGCATAATGTGTTGTCTCTAAATAAATAAAATAGCCAACATTGACACATACGTTGGTGTCAATGATTACAAAACCGAACAATATAATTTTGAAGATTTGAGAAATCTTAAGTTTTCTTCACAGACCCATGAATTTTAAATCCAAGGTTTCCAGTCTGTTCCTTATATAAACCGCATTTAGAGCAAACTATGGAAAACTATATAGCAAGTAACAGCTGTGTTTGTCCGGATTGGAAACTCCTCAGTAATGCAGAACCTTAAACACATTTAGAGTCGTGATCTTCAGATTTAGGAGAGACACTGAACAAAAACATAATACTTTATTTTCAACTTTAATCAGCTTGTAATAGAGCGCGTTCTTCATCCACCTCATCAGTGATGAGTACAATATTCCACATAACAAGTTTTCTCACATAAACCCCAAGAAATTCATCTAGACGTTAATTACTAGTAAGAATACAATTAGTATGTGATTCTCAGTATTGAAACCAGTAAAGGTTACATTTTGCCAATAAGTGGTAATTAAGAGTTGGAAAACGATGCCAAATGCCCCAAGAGCGGCAACAGGTTTAATTAAGTAAGTAAGAGTTCAAAGCCTGTTTGTAAAATTTATTATGATTGAGCTCCATAGATTAATTCGTAATGTTGGTTTTATCATAAGGTTATCTAGTCCGAATTTATATATAAACGAGCAAATATGATTGATGAGAAATGTAATTATCTACAACAATTTTATTCCCTTTAGTTGTGAAATATTGCGAAGATTCTCAGTACACGAATTATGCAAATCACATATACTGAATGGTATGTGAAGCTGTGGGAATTCGAGTTATCTGACTACTAAACCATTCATTACTAATTGTTATGAGTTCAAATTTGGATTGCATTTAATGTGCACACAGATGGTGAATAGTACCGAGTTAGAGATGAGAAAGCTATCCAATACTTCTTGATTTCCACGAATTCTCCATCTATTGACGATCGATCAACTGAACAGTCTATTCACGTCAAGTGTATTCGCATGTATCAAGCTATGTAGACGATTGTATATTTATTGATTTACTTCATGTATTGATATTGGTTAGACAACAATTTCGAAATGGAAATGAGTGGGTGCATTTTTCGTTCTGGTATAAGACTTGTTAGTAGTGATCATCCACGACCACTCTCGTGATCGAAACCAAAGAGATGAGGTAGTGGATTTTTCCCTATCTGCTCTAATTCATACGACCCACTTGAAATGGATCGCACATAAGTACTTTTCTACTGAAATCCAATCTATGGTAGTCTAACATACTTTTAAACTTGATTTTATTCTTAACCGATTAAAGTAAATGTTAATTTTCCAAGTATACGGATCATCAGTCAAGGAGGTTATCTACGTATACTGAGTCAGGTCATACAGATGTTCATACTTCGACCCAGCGAGTGTGTTTCGTCGACATATTACATACAAAATTCAAGAGTTCTAACTAGATAGACCTGTTGTCTTATATGACATGACGTCCGAATATTGACATCTCCAACATTTAGTTCAGAGGACGGTTTCACGAAACTAGGAATAAAATTCCGGGAATTCCAATCTTTAGCAATGACTCGGTGATGAAGTAATGGGAAAAAGGTTGATAGTGAGGACAGAAGGAATATTGAGAAGCGCACAAGTGTTTTATCGTGAACAAGAGCATCTCGAGTTCTAGTAAAGTTATTTTGGCTGTTATTATCTCCTGGGTACCCAAACCGTGCAAGAGTACTTATCAAGGTGCCTGAAAATGAAATGGATTAATAGTGGTCATGGGTACATGGGAATGTAACCGCAGAGCCTAAGGGACAAATACTTGAGACCAGTCACACATGAGGTTTATGCGAAAAGTTTTCTATTCATTATGTCTTTATCTTAAAGAGCTTATCGCCAGAGACTGAAATCCATGGGACCGACATTTTCTAACATTTTCCTTCCTTGATAAAAAGTTAACATCACTGCAGATAATGGTTATTTTATGGAAACACCTCACTACCTCCACACTCAAGCTCAGTCAGCGGTATAACTTCACTTTCGGACCTTTAGTCGTTGCTTTTATTCACATCATTGTCCACTCGACCTGACTGGAATGATAATATTATATGGATTAAAGGGACAATTGTGTCAACTAATATAACTCTTCTGGTTTATCATGATATGCAAGTTCAATAACTATGTCGAGGTATCAGCTACATTTGAAGTTGTTAGTTATAGACATAATTAATCATGGTTCTGTGTGCATGACATCCAGTGGAAACCAGAGAAGAGGAAATACGACCAAACTATTGTGATACTGATAGATAGCTGCTGCATAGTGATAATACGTTACACACTCAGCAGCGACTCTCTAGCGATCCCACTCGTCTAATTCGATTATAACTCTAGATCACTTTCCTTAGTCACAGAACTTATTTTACACAGATTTACTTTTATTAAAATACAAAATGGTCATGAGGAAGAGCCACTCAGACGACATAAAGACAACGAAAATAAAATGACTAAACAAATGGAGAGCTTGTCTTCTGGAAGCTTACATTGACGTTGTTGATAATGGAAATAAAAATGAGACAATTGTTTGCATACCCTTATATTATGAAAAACAAACCCTTTTAGCCTCGATCCATTTGTTTTTTTTATTTATAGAATATGTATCATCCAAAGCTGTATGTTTCTAATTAAACAATAGTATAATGTCTTCTGATTTTCAAGTTTTATCCATTTAACATCGATACCCAGTTGTAAGCATCTTCAAAATCAACTTAAATTTCAGCAACCTACTTATTAGAATAAAAGTTTTCACTAAAGTTTACCTTCACCTTGACATAGACGTGCTTTTTCACATACCTGTAAACATTGACACATTATACATAAATGTGTATTTATGAACATTTATGTGAAATCAAAGGTTAATAATTTTAATTTTGATATGTGAATATTTTTGTAGACGGATGGACGATTAGTAATAATTAAAATATGAATAGTATTGACTACCTCTATCTAAGTGCTTATCATCATTCGAATAATTAACTGAATATATATAACGAAATGTATAATAGAAAGGTAGAATGACATGATAAAGTACAAATATCATTACCGCGACAATAGGAAAACAACAGAATAAATAAATGAGATGAATTTTAATCTTTTCTCTACTAAATATAATTTTCACACTTTCTAAAAAAATTCTTATATAACATACTTTTGAATTTGATTGTATTCTTAACCGATTAAAATGAATGTTCATTTACCAAGTATATGGATCATCAATCAAGGAGGTTATCTACGTATACTGAGTCAGGTCATACAGATGTCTATACTTCGACATGGTGGGGATCACCTTGAACTTATAACTGTAGAGCCTGATGATGAAGTTATTGAAAACAATTGTTCACTCAACTATTCATCATTTTTAAAACGGAATAATAATAAAAAATTCCAAATTTCAAAAATTATTTATTATTGATTAGTTTGTTGTTTAAATATCTAAATTCTGAGTTCAATATTAGATTGACCATAGATAACCGACTGGTAGACAATATTTTATTGACTTATGTCTTTATATGTTTTCTTATCAAATTATCTCTTGTTGATTTTCATTTCATAATGAGATGATGAAGTTCCTTTTAAATAAAAATTTATTTGAAGAAACTTTGCACTATATTAAATATGTGAAGTTTAATTATACTCTACTATCAGTTGTCAGTATAAATTATCTTATTTAGGATCACTTATCTTACATTTAGGAATCTTATTAATAGAATATAAATATGATTTTTAATTACCAGTAACTTGAGTATATTGTTTGTTTAATAATATGTGTAGCGTACTTTATACTGATTTTACTGGTCCTGTTCAGTTATCTTTCTCTTGGAGATCTCTTTTCTTTCAGCGAAATCCATTTTTAGGGTCATTCTTGTAGGATACTAAATGGTTATAATGTTATTTGTGAAATGTAATAAATTAACTATTGATAAGCTGTTAGTTTTAAATGCTACTTTAAAATTACATTAAAACTCATAAAGTTATCAAATGGAAATGTGGATAAAGCTACTTCACCTATTGTTTAAACTTTAAAAAAAGATCTCTCATTGTATTTTAACAGTATCTAGACATTGATGTAAGATTGTGTAGACATTTTACCGAGAGGTCCTAAAAGTAGCTGAAATACAAATTAATTCTTTCTTGGTTTACTGAATGGTGTCAGTCGATGAGGTAGACTAATTGCTAAAAAATATTAAACTAAATTTTGATTGTAAGCGTTCGGGATTTCAACGCCTGAACCATCCAACATTGCTTAACATGTTTGCGACTCATTGGTAATATTGAGGCAATCCACAAAAGATGTGCATATGCCGAAAATGAATGATCAATTACAGTTCAATAATGTAAATGGAAAAATTCAAACAACTAATAGAAAATAATTAAATTGTAATTGTTATGGTAACGTTTTCATGTACATTTTGGGAGAAACTAAATGGCTTGAAGAAAGTTTTCATGAGAACGCTATTTTGACTCCAGATTTGAGTGGTGTTGCGAAAAACACAACTCAGTAAATATTTCGAGATTCTATCTGAATAGTGATTACTTTCGATGAAACCTAGATGTGATGGCGAAAGGTGCAGATTTCCGAGTTATCAATATAAACTGTGATTGTATTATATATAATTTTTACTCTATGATGGATATTTTTTAGTATGAGGATTTGTGAACATTGTAGTATTTTGACAGTTGGAATCACGATTTGATCTAAGCTGGACCACCATTGGGAACATTAGAGCGCTCGACGACCATTTCATCCTAGTATTTGACTCCTCGACAATCCGCATCCA
>OX104024.1:17908092-18047425 GCA_944470205.2 Schistosoma margrebowiei
AAGTTAAATTATTTAGTAACATGTGAGTACTTCCTATCGTTTATACATATACATATGACGTGGTTTTTCAAACGATATTGTTTGTTATAGTTATATATAACTAAAAAAAAAACACACATCTAAACTAATTAAATTAAGTGATAAACAATCAATTAGGTGAAATTATTGTCACATTTAATTGACTTTTATGTGGCATAATACGTAAACTTCAATGATTAAAGTGCATATAACACTACAAATAATGATAACATTATGAATTCACTGTTAGTATAGGGGAGTTGTAAAAATTGTTGAATTTATAGTTTACATTTTGAAAAAAACAAACAACAACTGATTTTAAATAGATAGCAACTGAAAGTCAATAAACATGAACCAATTATTTCTTGGTAATATAAAACTCCTTAAGAGTATGCATGCATAGCTCTGATGAGTTAAACTCAGAACTCTTTGAACTCTTAGAGAGTGCCACTGAATTGACATAGAGTGGTTTATATTTTTAATTTCAATCATTTTGTATTAATGTATAGATATCATCCATTGATATTGGTGATCTTTATCTCATATGTGACGTAGTCTAGTTTAACTTGTCAATCTAGATTTTATTTCTAGTGAAATATGTTTATAAAAACTACCACCTATGGATTAGTCGACAGTCAACAATAATGGATAATGAACATAGTAACTTTGTTTTTCACTATTCCATAAAAATAGAAAATAATAATTTCAAAAAAAAGTGATCAGTTTTTTTTCTAAAAGAGGTTATCTTCATTTTATTTGAGAATTCAACCGAAAGATCATTAGTTTGAGCTTGTATATGACTTTCGGTACAGTTTGTAATAAATATTAACTTTACACTAGACAAGATGTTCACAAAATTGTAGTGAAAAATAATTAGTGGAAAATTTAATTAGTCAACATATCTAAATAGACAAATAATTCAAATTTAATAAACTTTAGGAAGGCTCCGTTTTGGAAACTAAAGATATATAATGTCCTTATACGAAGTTACAATCTATGAAGACAATCTAGATACAATATAACAAAGGATAATTTTAAATTTTTTTTTATCGCTAAATGCAGTTGACAAACACAGTGCGTTATGAAATAGAAATTGTTAGGTTTTAGGTATTATCATAGGACAGATGAATAAGATGTAGTTATGACGTATTTATGAAAAAAGTGACTGTCTTAATTCGTACTGAATTTCGAATGATTTAAATTTAGCGGCAATTAACAACAAAAAATGACATGAATAGAGAACTATCAAAAGTATGGTGATAAGTAATGTTTATTCAGTCCACTACTGAATTAAAGTTTTTCTAATCGTAGTGAAAGTCACATCCGAACTATAAAAGTTATTTTCAGTAAACCACCAAATTTAATCACCATAATTTATTATTGTTATGATTATAAATCGAAATAAAAGGTTATAATAATGAGTTTAAGAGTATACGTAATTTTATTACACATCAAATTTAGTATGGCAGGTGTTTCAGTGTTCTGTCCTCAACTGATCCTCAAAAACACATGGCCTATATTTTCATATTTTTTTTTTGTAGTTCCCGTGAATTTTCATTCTAATCATACTATCATCAAATTCTTTTTTCATATCAGTACATATTTTTATTCAACCTAATAATGATATTAATCCTTTTTAGAATACAAGTTATGGGTTCATATTGACAACTTTTGTTTATTTCCACTTCAATGAAATCTGCACCTGTTTATGTAACACTCACAATTCTCCCTTTAAAATCTTGAAAACAATAAATAAAGATAAATTAAGCGAAAACTTATCAGTACAAGAGTATTGAAACAAGGTGATCCCATTTAATATTTCAAGGTGTGTATGAACGGGGGAGGGAGAGAGTTTCATTCGATAACTGTTTATGACAATTTATGATAACAAACAGTATAGTTCTTCGTGTAGAGATAAGCACACGTGTATTAATTATTTGCATACTTTAATTATTGAAATGTGATTAGTTTGATTATATTTTGAAATATTACAAAAACCAATTGTGGAAGGATCCATTGGAATTATATTTGTCCATAAAACTACATAGAATATAAATAATTCCGCTTAAGTGAAACATTTGTATATTGTTTCATCCATACAACATGGAATATATGATTTGTAACGCTTTATTGTTAATGGTGAAAATATTGATTGCCAATCAGTATTTAACCATTTATCATATGAAGCACTATGACTTCTTATGGAGAACTTTGTACATGTTGAAAACAATTCTTGTCATAATGAACTGATGTTTAACTGGGGAATCATTGAATATTGAGGATCATCAAATAATTGTTCCGTCATAACTGATTTTTCAATAAAGTCGACTTTTTCTTTCAGATGTTATTGAACCTATGACCTTTAGCTCTTACAGTGAGTATGATAATTTTAAATCACAAAGTTAAACCACTATATTTCTCATATTTATCTCCAGTAAGTTTGTAATAGAACACTATCCTTATTCACTGTTATAGATTAATGACGGTGAGTCTGAAACTAGTCTGAAACTCTTCAGTGATATTCTCTAGTTTTCTAGATGCATACCTAATGTTTTCTTTTAAAATAACCTTTTCTTTGGAATAAAACTAGTATTTTTAGGTCTTTCAAGTAAGTACACACAAACGAAGCTAATTTTGATACAAACAATCCATGAAATATTAGGATTATTATTTTGGTTCCTATCAACAGCTTAATTGTATTGAAATTTTCTTAACACAATTTGACTCTCTATACTTAAAAAAATCCTTTTAGGCTGATGAATCTCCATGGCTATTAACTTTCAAATATTCGAACAATAAAAAAAATAATAATCCGCTCTCGGATTCCATATATCTAAATTATTTTTAAAAAGTTACAATTAGCTTAAAACTGTAATCGAAGCAGATACATCCAACGTTATGTTTCATGATTAGTTTATTTACTACCATCTTGTACAAGCAGACTTTTAAGGTGAAAACAGGTTAAATTTTTATTTTCATTTTCAGTTGACATTGGCTTGATGATTGTTAACTATGACATAAAAAAGAATTTGTCTAGAAAGCAATAAATTTATGTGCGTATGTATTGTTTTCCGTTACAATTACTAAGTGGTATTTTGAATTATAATGAATAGTAAATCACTATTTAAGTAAATAAAAATACTGTCAGTTGATCCATCTTAATTGATTACATACATGTACACTTGATATTCGTCATTATTTCACTTTGTCAGTGTAAAAACTTGCCACTGCTTCCAACTTCATGGAGTTTTTCTTTCGGAGTGCAGTTAATTTTACTTTGTCTAAATTAATAAAGGGGGGTGGAATACGAAGGAATTAGACAACACCTTAACAACACATTTAATGAGTGAAAAAAATGGATAGAAATTTTGTATCTTATCCGATTCATTAAGGTATGTATCTGTCTGTGATTTGTCTTTTCCGTCCTATTTTCTCTTTCTGGCGAATGATTATCACCAAGGTAATAATAACAGTAACATTTTTAAGGAAATGGTTTTAGGTGTAGTTGTTTCAATTAGCACCTTTATCTTTACTGTCATATGCATGGTAAATGAATTTGAAAAGCTATTTACAAGTTGAAACTTCGTCATATGGGAGTTGTCAGTCTAGTTTAGTCCGTAGGATCAGCCAAATCGCTCTGATTTAAACATTTGTTAGGGTATTTGTAAAAATATCATTTCTATATTGTATACTACTTTTTAGTAGAGAGTAAAAGTAAAATGAATTTAAAATGAATCGTTAACTAGTAGTTAGTTGGTAAATAGAGAAAAATATTCCTTGTTCAATTTCGCAATCAAAGTGGCTCGAAATAGTATGCTACTTCTCAAGCGAATAACTTATTCTGATTTCATTTCTTGAATGTTTGGTTTTTAACAGGCCAATCAGGTTAACATATATTAGTTCCTTTTTTTGATTAATATTTTTAACATGACCTAATCATTCTGTTATTTTATATCTTAACTGATTGTGTTTCTTAATGTATGTGAAATTACAGATTGTAAAACACAGTGGGAACTTCCATAGTTTAACCGTCTTAAGAGAGTTATAAATTCTAGATCCTTCTAAATTATGCTATACTACTAATTTTTCATCTGAAAAGTGTCCATATATATCCCATTGCAATGTATATTAATAAAAATGATAGTTTTAGATATCAGTATAGGGTTGTGGAGGTTGTTGAGTTTAGATCGATATCATGAATGGATCCATGTTAGACCACCATTGAAAACCTGGAAGCACTGGGTGGCCGTTTCGTCGTAGTATGGGACACCTCAGCGGTGTGCATCCCCGGTTACACATGTAGGACTCGAACCCAAGACCTTCGGTCTCACTCGTGAATGCATAAACTCTAGACCACTGAGCCAGCATCCAACGGCGTTGATGTCAATTTTCAATCAATCAACGACATTGCTGTTTCACAACAGACACGGTTGAACTCCACAGGTCACGACTTCTAAATAGAACTCCAGGAAATCCATCTTGAAGCCAGTCATCACTGGGCACGTGATGATTATCAATATAGGGTTGTGGAGATTGTTTTATATATGAAGAACACCAAGATCATCTTGCAATTTTGGTAAAAAAAATTAAATCTTTCACTGGTTGTATTAGTTTATCTATTTATTTGTTTGTTTAGCTTCTATATACCTGAAATGAATTTCAACTATGCAGCTGATAAAAGGATTATTAATTATGTAAACGATATCTTCAGTTGAATAAATCAGAATTCGGCACTGATAAGCATCTCAAAAGTAGTCTTATAATAGACAGAAATGCAGGAAAAGTGATGACAAATATCAAGAAAATGATTTTTATCATTAACTGACATTACTTGACAAATAATTAAAACCGAGGACAGTTCCTCTACGACGTGTATTCGTAATCATACACTTAAGTTAGTAAAAAATAAATTACTAGTAAACTTTTGTTTCCACCTCTAAAACATTTTCACTATAACACATGCCAGTATAGTTTTTGTGGACCATTTTTTGTATCTTAATTCAAATCAGTATGATATGAATTGATTTATTTCAACAAAATATTAAATGTAATAACAAGAATACATTAGTAGTTTAGTAATATAAATGCTTTCCACATGAATACTATGAAGAGCAATGATGTTTCGTATATTTCAGGAACATTATTAAGTGTACGCAAAAAGGTATTTTTAAATCATTTTCGTATAAAAGCTTTTATTAAACTAACATTAGTAAATAATGAAGTTTATTCTGAAAACGTTAAACATTTACATAGAATGAATTAATAATTATATATATTTCACAGATTGAAATCATGAGTCACTTGAAGCTAGACCATCATGCAAAACCTGGAAGCACCAGTGACTGACTTCAAGAGATACTTCTGGAGGTCTAGTGAGAAGTCGTTACCAGTGGAGTTCAACCAGGTCTGTTGTGAGATATCAACTCACTGAAGACAATGGTGTACGGTGGCGCAACTCCGTGGATTGGTTGAAGTTAGACATTAACACCATTGGATGCCGGCTCAGTGGTCTAATTGGTTAAGCGCCTAGCGTGAGACTGATAAGTCCTGGGCTTGAATCTCGCGGGGTGCGGGATCGTGGATGAGCACTGTTGCGGCGTCCCATACTAGGACGAAACGGCCGTCCAGTGCTTCCAGGTTTCCCATGGTGGTCTAGCTTCAATTGACTCATGATTTCAATCTGTGAAATTTCTAAAATCTCCACAAAGCCCTTCTGATAATTATATATATTCACTCTTGGGTTGATAACTTGATAGTACTTGTTAACTTCAATAGATGATTAACCTAGAAAAAAACCCAAGTAATTGAGAAAATGCAACTATAATAAGTAGTATGCGTTGGTAATCAGAATACATTTTGTAATTAATCTGAAACAATTTGGATAAACCATTTTTAAAATCAGTTTATTTATGATACCAAAGATTTATTTCTGGGTTTATTGTGATAATTTCCTTGTTAAAATAAGTCGATAAATAAACTCAAATGTAAATTAGTGTGTTCATTATTGTTGTACAAATTTGTGTATTTAAGATTATTATCAGAAGGGGGGGGCTGTGGAGATTTTAGTAATTTAATAGTTGAATTTACAAGTCAATTAAAGCAAGACCACCATGGATAACCTGGAAGCACTGGACGGCCATTTCGTTTTAGTGTGAAACTCCCCATAAGTGCGCATCTACGATCCCGCCAGAGTGATTCGAACCCTGAACCTGTCGGTCCTATCGCGAATGCTTAACCTCTAGATCATCAAATGAAACACGAATGTATATTATTGTGTAACTTGAAAACGTGTATATTGTAATCTACAAACATTTAACATCACAATGAAAGCATCAGAATTTCAGAATAATTAAAATTGGAAAAAAGACAGTTGTCATATTTATTACTGATACACTTGGAATAAGTATAAAAGTAACTTCTTTGATGAACATTCAACGAATTCTTCACGTTGTACGAATATGATTTAGTAAAATGCTTTGGCATTTCTTGAACACATTTAACAGTTGAATATAGCTTCTATCATCGAATGATAGTTTGTGTTATAGGTTACTAAAAATCAGGGGACAGGCGTTTCATTCTAAGCAAAAATTATACATTATTTTCCATGATTTAAATTATCTCGAGGCAGACATACACTATCGTTCAGTTAGTGGATTGAAATTCAAATACAAATGCATTCATGGCATGTCTTTGAGATCTGATATCCGCTTCAGAAGTAAGATGGTTATTCTCTGATTGCATCACATAATTGTTTTAGTATACTATTCATGAGTAAAGTTAGACGACAAGTATTTTGTAGTGATTCACTTCTCAAGCAGTAGCATATTGTTAATAAGATGTAAGCGTTTTAAGTTTGCAGACAATAAAGATAGTCAATGAGTTTTGAAGAGGAACAGTTTCAATGAGTGTTTTACATTCTTTTTTAAACTTATCATAAATTTTATTTTATATAGCTAAGCATAAATTATTACCTACTTACTTCTACCTGTTAACCCGCTTGGAGGAGCCTGTGCCGCCCATAAGGATTCTCCATCAATCTATGCATAAATAATGCTTCCAGAATATTCGGAATAGAGCCCATATTATTTTATTTTATAGTCTTCGTTTACCGTTGATATTTGGCAAAAGTAAATTTACACAAAAATGAATAGTTGTGTTTAGTGCACTTGATTTATCAGAGACATACGAACGACAGGATTACGAAAATTATCACACAAAAACTAAACTGAGTTGAGTAAAGTGATTGAACAAGGTATATATTTATATTCTACACGATGCAATTTTTCAATTCTCAATGAACCACGTTTTTTTTATCAGCTTGAAAAAACACTTTAAGCTATTCAAATATTGGTTATATTACTCATGAGTAACGACAATCTGTGAGTTATAAAACTAGTTTCATTAATTTTAGGCGCAATCTTAGCAATCCATTTTTTTATTTCAGACACTAATCTTCTGTTTGACTAAAGCTTATATTTTGTAAAATGGAAGATACATTAAAGCATCTTAAATGATTTTGTCACATTGCTCTATGGAAGAAAGGAAACCTATTAATTTATTTTTAGTCTAACTAGTAACAAAAAAAATATCTCCGAAATCTGATTGCTACAATAAGCTGTTTTCTTGTTTAATAATTTCAAAGTTTACGTGTATGTTTGTGTAAGAAAAAGGGAGAGGGTGTATAGGCATCACTTTTAACGCGATGATTTTTAAAAGTTGCTTAACCAGTGGAAAATTTCGCTCATATGTTCTATATGAATTAAAACTTTATTTTCAAAACCTTTAGACAAACAACCTGACAAATGATTTATATGACTGCTTTTTGTTCAACTGTCATTAATTTTCTTTTTCTACCTAAATTCACTGTTCAACTGAAAAATTTCATACTGAAAGGAAAAAAACAAACAAACGGATAAATATATTTTATTAAGGGAACGATCTAAAATACAAGATAATATGGAGAAATTAGATGTAATATATTTGCAGTACCCAATGTTCATCAATAATAACTTCCATAGGTACTTCATCATAATATCAGATGGTTATACTGGCAACCAAGTCAACTATTTTACGAGCACCGAAATCAAAATTAAAATCTAATTATCCTTACATACCGTAAAAGTTTTATTTTGATCATACATGAGTGACGATCACTGTTAAAATAAAACTGATTATAGGCAAGGTAAGGCTCTGTCAACGTAATGGATTTGGGTCAAATGATTTATAATATCTAACCAATAAACCTCGACTGCCACTTCTAAAAGTTTTCAAGTACCAGACACAAGCTTATGATGTTAGTATTCCCCATCAGATAATAATCAAATGCGTACGGAGTTTAAAAGCTTTATTCGTACTTAATAATAATAATTATTATGTAATATAGTGGATTAATCATCTATCTTTTAACTGTTCTTCACTTTATATATAACAATTCAGGTCTTCGGCCATTTATTTGTCGTATATGTTCCAAAGCTTTCAAGCATAAACACCATCTAACAGAACATAAACGTTTGCATACTGGTGAAAAACCATTTGAATGTCAAAAATGCGGCAAACGTTTTAGTCATTCTGGATCATATTCTCAACATATCAATCATCGTTATAAATATTGTCAATCATAAATCATGTTCAACGTGCCAATTGTTTTGATCGATAACCTGGTTATTTTTTAAGTTTTTTTTTTCTATGACAATCTAGAGAATGTACAAGTTGTGATTGATTTATTTGTCCTGGCTTCTTTAATTTAATACTTTGGTTTTAGTTTAACAGTGATCATGTTGTTCATTTCCCAAATAATTTTCAAAAATTCTTAAAATTTTTAATTAAAAAATTAACTTCATTTCATAACATAAAACTTTTGTCCCAGCTACTGACTGAATGATGTAATTTCAAGAGGTTTGACTTTAACTGACTTCCGTTTGTGTTATTCTTCATTTCTACGTATTTAAATATTAAGTATGAAGAAATGAAAAAGATTCCATTCGTACTTTATTTCTCTTTCGATTATTACATATTTCGCAAACTTATGAAAACCATGGGCTGGAGAATAGAAAACAAACGTATTCTTTAATATTTTCTGTAATTTACTTCTTATTCAACTTATCACTCCTCTAATTCTTTTCCTCCAAATTTATGATGTGTTTTGTCTTTTTTTTTCCAGTAACCTTCAATATTGGATAGAACATTAGAACAGAACAATACAGATGTGATAATGCTCAATTACATAAATATTTTTTGTACAGTTATTACCTACTAACCTCACATTCTTTATATTACGGTTTAATCAATTCATTCACCTTTTTCCCTTTAGACTTCTACCACCAAATACATTATCGACAATTTGTACTGATTTAATATCGGTTCCTAGTTAGATGTGTTCGAATAAATGAGTGCATTTTTTGGGACAAGAACTTACTAGAAACAGAACAGAAATGGGCAAAAGATAAATGTCTGAAACAGAATTATTTCTGTACATTTATGTTTCTCTTATTTCAATGAACAAAGAAGAAAAAGAATACATAATTAGTGTATAGTTTTCGCTCATTTTTTCCGAGTTTTGCAAAAAACAACAACTGCTAATCAAATGATTTTGTATTCTTGAATGTAATTCAGACTTTTTTCAAAGTTCTAATATAAACTACACTACTGGTATGTGACTTTAATGTTGAATTGTATGAATTATTTAGTGACATAGTCAGACGAATAGTATAATTATCAATATTAGATTTCAAGGAATAAAATAACCGGTTTTGTAATTCTCCCAATTCATCTAAGAAAGTTATGATAATTATACAACAATATAATTTTTGAGTTGAATATGAAAGTGACTTACTAGAATGATCATTTAACTTCAAAATCTTCAGATTGCATAAGAAGCATCCATGATGTATGAAATAAATAATAAAAAAAAGTGAGATAAGACTTGTTTTCACGTTCTTATTATTCAATAAACTATGTAAATAGTTTGCTGTACAAGATGAATTGGTGAACATTTTACATGATAGAGGTTTTCAAAGAGTTATCCTCTTATTACTTTCATTTATCCAACCATTTTTACGTCAAGGGTTGGTCTCATTTGAACAAACACTGAAAATTGGAGAGCATAGAACAATAGTAACGGAATCCTATGCAGTGAGCACCCATAATCTCACAAGGGCTCGAAATCTGGACCTTCAGGCTTCACGATAAAACTTCAATTTTCCAACCATTGAGTCAACATCCACCAGTTCAACTACAATCAATTCACGATATTTTGTTGGGTGTGAGCTAGCTCTTTATCATATACATAGTGAAAAAATTGAATATTACCTCAAATTAATTTAAACAAAACACAGAAATTACTGGATATAATTAATTTAAGGTTTACGGGCTCACCACGAGACATAAAGGTCCTGGTTTCGATTTCAGGTTGGGTAAAAGATGCTGTTTGGTGAGAATTCTCTTACCTGGATGAAACAGCTATCCAGTACCCTTCGATTTTCAGTGGCTGCTTGATTAAAATCAGTCAAATTATAAAAACGTAATGAAATTGGAAAAGTTCCCTAGGTACCATTTTTCGTGGCACAGATCGCTTACCAGTGAATTTTGATCGGTTCTATCCTGATTCTTTATTCGATCTGTTATCAAGTTCTATTTGTAGTCTTGATATCTACCACCAACTTCCGAACCCACACATTATTTGTCGATGAATAATGCACTATGTAGAGTTCGCCACGATAACATTCGTAGCACATGTCCAAGCCACTGAAGTTGGTGTTCCAAGATGGTTACAATGACTGAATTATTACCATCGTGTCCGAACCTCTGAATCACTAGCATGGCACTGCCATATATATCATTGATACTTTTCAGATAAAGAAAAGCTTCCGGCACTACCTGAACCATACCATCAAGTGTGATTCGGTAGATGCTCATTGTGTTGCATTTCTAGATCTTGCTGTTTTCCCTTGTGATCATGGGATTCACTTTTATGGAGGCCCCACCCACTCCAAATGTTGACGTCTGAACTGGTTTCTGTGTATACGGTAGGAGGTTCAATTCATCTGTAAACTATAAGTAGTCCAGTTGAGTCCAAATTATCTACTGCATTCCCTGTTTCTCTCGAGATGTCAAACTCTTCATCATCCAGTCAGCAACCAGGACGATATAGAAAGGAGAGAGTAGACAATGTTGTCTGATACCATTCCTCACTTGAAACACACATGTAAGTTGTGCGCCATCCAACACTTTGCGATTCAGTTCGTCTTCAGAGTTCCGTATGGTGGTGACGATCATTACAGACACTCCATGATGCCGAAGAGGATTCCACATGGTTTCCCCGTTCACACTGTTGTATGCTTCCTCACTATCAATAAAGTTGACACACAGGAATGAGTTCTATCCAAATGATTGTTTAATAATGATCCTCAGTGTCACGATATGGTTAGTTGACGACTGATCCTTGAGATAGACATCTTGCTCATTTCAAAGATGAGCGTTTATCGAATCTTTCATTCACGTTCATTTCAATTACTATTACCATATTGTTTGAGAATTCTAAATTCTAACTAAATACTTGATGTTGTTGAGTCTTTTAACAACAGTCTTATTTTTGTCTTGCTTAATATACTTTTATAGAGGTCGCCATTTGGACTTCTATGCTTTGGTTGATACTTTGTGAACTTATTCCTTCTGTTCTATTTGGTTGATTTTGGGGCACGTTCCTTGCTTGTTTTTGGGATATTTGATATTAATAACTGGCAATTAATTGTGATTCTTATACAATTATTATTTTGTAGTTGATTGCCCATCTTGGTAGCAAACTATATTAACCTACTCTTTTTCTTTAGGTAGAATACTGTTCCTTGACTGGTAGGAATATTTTCCAATTGTGATGATTGGGCTTTATCAATCGTCTGTACCAGTTGGAAAATGTACCATTCAAGTACCATCAGTTTTATTCGTACTTACATTTTTTTCTATAGTGTCTCTTCTGCATATCCTATAAACCATTATAATCACCTTCCAGGTTATTACAAGGAAGTTATAAGCTACTGTCATTTTTTGAATTATTAAACTACAGAGAACATGACTGTCATACTATCAATGTCACAGACACATTGAAGCAGTTCAAATTCTTGATCTTACAGCACCGAACGTCTTTTATTGAACTGTTTTCCTTTGGTTATTGAACGACGGTGTTCCTGGCTGGGCCGAATGAGGTAACAACTATAAGCAGGTCACTTTGTTCTATTTCGATGTCTGGTAGGTTCAGTAGTGCTGGTTTATTCAAAACTTCATCAAAGTACTCTATCAACCTGTCCACTACTCCCAAACCTCAGTGATTGGTTGGCCTTTCTTGATCTTGATTGGCCGCACTTATCTACCGTATAATCCCACACGCTTATTCGTATCAGCAATTATGACAGCGAAAATCAGCATCATACTCAAAGGAAACAGTTTAAATTAGATTGAGTCAAACAAAGTGCACATAATATTTCAATAATATTTCACTAATACTAAAAACATTTAAGCTAGCAACCAACTGGTGATAATCTGAAGTTATTAGCTCTTTGATCGTTTTTTAGTTGATTTTCATAATGGTGTTTTCTTCTTTTAGTAGATCATATTGATCTTAAACCTAGTTGCTGAGATCTACCTTAGATTTGCTGAGTTCTTAGCATTTCAAAGTAAGGCTATATTAAACCTTTATACTACTCTTTATTCAAATATTCAACACCTCCATTTTCGATTTTGGATTGACCACAACCAGGTGTTGGTCTGAAATTACACCACCTGCTCTATTTCTCATTACGTCTTCCATGATCCTTCTGAATATTTTACTTGTCCACATCTAATCGATAGGATTGACTGCCATGTGGTTTGGTGAAACCCGTGTACCTTTGTGTGCGCAATTGTGGGGAAAATGGTGATACACAAAACTATGTTGTTGAAAGTGCATATATCTATCGGTCTCTCATCATTCTCGTTCATTTCTCTAGTCCATGTCACCCTATGACGCACTTATATATAGTGCTACTTATCCAGATGCTAACGTTATGACTGGTGGTCGACTGCTATGACTGCGTTACCAATTGTTATATCTGGTCATCGCTGAGTGTTATGTCGGAATCGCTTATCACACATACTTATAAAGCGAGGAACCACTGCAATTCTCACGATACGAAAGTAAGAACACAAAGACTGATACAAGTGAAGACTTATTAACCCCAAAACACAACGACGACCCTAGTCGAAAATACACTCATTTCGATTAATAGTTAGGATAAAATCACATGAAAAATACTTAGTTTTAACAAATCATATGTTACATGACATGTTGATCATACTTCATGTTAATTTAATACAAGAATATCGTATATTATACAGGATAAAAAATCACACGGGAAAACAGAAACAAATACTACATTGAGTAATCGTCACATTGAATTAAAATGGAAGTAATGTTGAACAGAAAGCATGATGAGTAAACCAATCTAATTCTGACTTTTCATCCCGTCATATCAGTTAGTGTTCAGGTCGTCCATCCGAATGACTAGGTATTTTCTTGGGTATTTCTACAGGATTCACTACAGTCTCCCATAAAACTGGTTTCTATCACATTCACCTCCATCAATGAATCATATTCATTTCGGTCCTTCCCTTCTTTGTTCTGAAGGATCATACGAAGATACTACAGTAATGAGTTTCTCATTCGAAAAGCGCTATTGGTGGTTCAGTACAACCCCACATGTGTGTGAGCATATTCCTCTTCATAAACAGAATACAACAGCATCTCTCAAGAAACTAGCATTTTCTGTTCAGTTTGCCTCCGACAGGTTATGGTTACGCCAAACATGGTCACCTTCTATCTTCTCATTTCCTATGTTGTTCAGATGACCCTCTCAGTCTCCCGAGTTGTTCGGAAATTCCACATACGCTTATTGTTGTCTTCATCGTCAGAAGATGCATCGTGTTCGTGGCTCCTGAAGTATCTCGGCTCCTATAATGAGGCATCCATAGGGACACTATTCAGATCCTCAAGCAGTGTCCAAAGACTCTAAATAATTTATCATGGTCATCATTTGTTTAGCAAGGTTCTTCTTTATGAAGTGATGTTGTTAACGACACTTCCAACCCTCCTGTTTCCAGCGAGTTTGGCATTGACAGAGATCAGAGAGGGGCTTCGGATGGAGTTCGCTGCTTTTTTGGACACTATATACACTCGATGGACTATTGAGTTCACAGTCCGTGAATGAAATCACAGATTGTGTACAAGATGGATTTAATATTCGATCAAGTAACTAAACGACGTAGTCTATGATGAGTAGTTTCCATTCCATTTTTGCTTACTAAGTTCAAAAGTAATGATGAGTAACATAGAAAGACTTTGAGAAACGATTCAAATGCTCGGAAGTGTAAATGATAAAAAATGAAAGGAATGTAAACCTAGTGAAGTAAATTACATAAAAATCTGTAGGCTATCGAGGTTGTATCAAGTAGATAGCGAAAATCCTTTTTGAGAATAGTAACGCGTAATCCGTACTGACATCTCCAGCAGCACGATTTCTACTATTCATTATTGTAAACAACTGTTTAATACTGCATGATTTTTAATGGTTCATAAGCTGGTATCAGTTCGTGTCGAAAACGAACTTCAAATTACACAGTCTCTGCTAAGATTCTACGTTAATTTACATTAACTAGTCACTGGGCAGTGACCAATGGACTGTTTATTTGACAACCCAACCACATAGCATCAAAATAGTGATTGCAATTTTTAGTCACATTGTTATTTGATTGATGGAATTCGATCAGGAATAAGAGGGACTAGACAAAATTGACATTGTTCATTACTCATCGATCAGTTTGTCGCAAACACTTCTGTCTCATGAGGGTCCAGCTCTGGTCTGCAAAGCATTGTGATAATATCCTGGACAGTGAAATTGGGTGACCAGGTTTCAAATTCATCAAACAGAATCACGCTCATCAAAAAGATGAGTGACAACCAATACCCCATTTATATCCAGGCTTTCCTACCGACTACATTCAACCACCAAACATTCTAACCTAATATTAACAGTGATAATCGTGTGTTCAGTGGTTAGTAGTTTCCTTATAGATTCAAGAAATTTTACAAGATGTAATCAATACTGTTCAATTGTATTGAAAGTGTGAAAGATATAGCTAGTAGTAGTAGTAGTAAATCACAGTACTTCTTTTAGAAAGCTATAGTCAACGTAAAAACCAAATAATTTAATTAAACTTGAGTAGTCTAAAATTAAATAGAATTAATTAAATGTCACCAGCCTAAGATAAACAAGTGAATGATCTATTTTAGGCTCTCAACCTGATTGTGTGGATTCTACTACGAATAAGGAAACTTCAAACACCATCATACCGAAGTTCAGTAAATGGATTTTTTTTAAGCTAATATAGTATATACATTAACTGTTTATTTCATATTCAATACAATTCATTCATATATATTCATGGATTTTTTTATCTTCATTTATATATCTATTCATGATCACCAAGATTTGTTTTGGGTAAATTAGTCAGTTTCTGTTCGATCAATTACAATCAATATGATTAGTTACTCTAGGTAGTTGGAATTCAACTGTCTGAAAAATTAGATCTGTCATAATCGTTATCTCTCTATTCTTCAAAAAAAAAAAAAAAAGAAGAACAAAAATACATGTTCACTAAGATGAATATTTCAATAATAAGATAAAGAAATATTTTCAGCCTAAATCAAGCTCAAAATAAACCGTTTCATATTTTTGGTAAAATCAACTTGAATTAAATATGTGATGGTAAATAAATCCCCAAAATCAATGACTCTGTAAGTCTTCGACATTTGATGCTCACCACATTAGCTTTGATAGACTCACCTAGCTGAAGGAGCTCGGTCACGCTTCCGCACCAAATCACAAGTGCTGTTCTCAATTTCTCCTACAACCGCCAGCTAGTTTAGACCAGTCACTTCTCCATATATTGATAACTGATCAAACATATCACCAAACCCCTTAGCTTCTGACTTCTGATTTCACTGGGTGAGCACATTTTGATTATAGTAGGTGTTACTGGTTAAAGTGTTGCCAAACTCCAAATACTTGTGACATCCTCAAATAGTACCTATGTTTTGTTCAAATACATACTGAATAGAATCATAAAATGAAATGAATAACGATTGGTAATTCCCACATATTCAATATATATATATATATATATATATATATATATATATATATATATATATATATATATATATATATATATATATGAGTAGAATAATAATTTATCTCATTCTCTCTTGAGAATAAATGTAAATAGATAGTACAACTATGCTTCTTCCACTCTTGGTGCATTGTTACTTTGATGATGATAATGATGTTGAAAATATATTGAATACAGAAGATAACATGTTCACATCAATAATAATTATGCATCAATGACAATATTTCTTTTTCATTATGTTTTTCTCTTTAACAATAATATAACACCTTGTATAAAACTTGTTATTCATCAGTGATTATGTTCATCAGGTACATATCATACATTTGTTCACACATACACACATATACGAAATCTATGTGGATGAATACAATACATATGTTTCAATGTAAGAGTAGAGATCAACGAAATTTATGGGAAATACAAAACTTGATCTATACACCCCAGAGACTTGTAGTCTTTTATTTCTCAATTTATTCGAAATGAAAAGCTATTTACAACATAACAACAAAAAAGAGCACAAATATGAATGATAAGTGTTGAGTTAATAGCTTTCTAAGAGAGTACCAATCACTATTAAAGCATACGAAGGCTACAACTCAAAAGATGGTGGATATGTCAGAAGAAACAAGTATACGTAAATAGCTAGTAAGTGACTTTATCTTTTTGAAAAACGGAAGAAATAAAAATTGGGTAGCTAAAAGAAAATTTGAATTGATATATTATTAGTAAGCTGAACTATACAATTTGACTATTAACTATATTGTAAGATTGGACAGACTTAGAATAAACAATGTTGTTCAATTTGTTTCTGAATTGTGTTCACTTGTTGTTTAGTTTTCTTTCCCATGTAACATGAGACCAATGTATGCATATTGAAAACAATCCTCTGTTGTTGTTTTCGTTGTTATAATAATAATAATAATAACAGCAGTGATGAGTAACTTTACTTTAGAAGTTAATTTTTTCTTCTTGTTTATAGTTTAAGTTGTTTTTAACACCTACTGTCAAAATGCGTTACATCAGTTACTGAAATTAATTGGAAGAGAGAAAGGGCTGGAAAACGGCATATTTTAAATTTACAAATATTTAAAACTGCGTGTAACCGACTTCACCACAAAATTATCAGCAATCAATAGTTATTCGATATGTACTTATAATACTGAAACAAATAAAAAGCGAGAGTTCTAAAGGTATAGTATACTCCAAATCTTTGATTGAGTACGATGTAAGATGATAAAAATCATTTACTTTAGGAAATCACCATATAGACCATGTGATATGGTTGAAGGCATTTGACAAGAAGCCCTAAACATGGACAAACCAAAGCTTCCCGTAGGATTTTTATTACTCTTAGTAGTTATATTGTAATAAAATTTGACCGATCGATTGGGAAAGCAATGAAAATCTAGGAGTATAAACTTCTGGATTCACCTTAATGTGTTAATCTGTGTCAATAGGCTTTTTCAGAATTAAACTAATTTTCATTAACCTCTCACCTAAACAACAATAATCGTGTGTACACCAGTGACTGACTTTATGAATGATTCCCCGAGTTCTAGCTAGAAGTTTGGTCGGTGAAATTTTGTTATTTATAATTTCAAACCATTTGTAAAAATTCCGAGAAATTCTTCTTACCTACTTACAAGTAGATAGAAGTTTATTATTTATCATGAATTTTTTCTGTACTCACTAGCAAATACATGATTATTAAGGATCGTAAGTCGTGGAAACCCTTAATTACCTTTCCATTCATTATAGAATGACATCAGTTAAAGAACAGTTGAAAAATAGAGAGTATTTGATACACTGTCCCAACCAGAAATCGGTCAAACTTTGTCAAGGCATTGTGTTACAGTTCGTGCTGAAAATGCTAACCTAAATTTGTAAACTTAATTTAAGACTCCAGTTTAACTCTTAATACCTAACTCTGACCTATTAGCATTTTAAGTAATATCATTTGAAGACAAAAACTTTATGTGGTGATAACAAACTCACAACATTAGCCCAACTCCTAATATGTAAATAAATAAGTAACATAACCCTTCTTCTTCACTACAATGAATAATTTGACTTGTAGGGATTGATTATTATGATTAAAGCTGTTAATTCACTGTTATTTTATTGTTTAGTATTATTAATTGTTTGATAACTAGACACCGTTTCCTGATTGGTTGGTAAGTCCCCGTTGGTCGTCAGTGTACGTTACTTTTATCTAGATTGTTCATCAACTGTTATTTTAATTAGCACACTAAACATGTAAATTGTTGCAAGAACTACTTGTTGTCATGGTTCCACACTGACATAATAATGCAAATATAACAGTGAACTAAAAAGTAATGAAAAGTATTGACTGAATTTGTTAGAAATCATTTTATGTAACAAATGACTAGATGGAAGAATGTAACTGTTAACATATATATGATCACATAGGTTAGGTTAATTTGTGTAAAGTCCTTGTCCTCCAGGTAAAATCTTTACATCTAGGAAAAGCTTGATGAGATTCAATAAATAATGTTAAAATCTAATTTTTGATCAATTCCGTATCCTTTGCCAATATTGATTACCCTTACTTGCCATTTGCTTACCTATAAAAGGTGAGAATAAGAAATCGTATTCAAATTTCAACTGTAACTGACTCGTTAAAAGTATCTAAAGTGGGAAATACGTATATGGATCGTGAAACTTAGAAACCTATTCAAATATTTATTAAACTCAATATTGATTTATCTAATAATAAAGAACATCATGTAAAGATTTCACTGGATTGGCTACGTCTAGATTTAAATTTGGAGAAGAAAAATAATTGTTTAGTTGTTTTCAATACCTTCATTTCTTCTTATGATCACACTTATGTAAATGTTAACAATTAGGCGATTGAGTCCTCTATTTGATTTATATTAACTAACCATTATTATTGTTTATTTCATAGATAACACGAATTTTCATATGCATAATGTTAATTCATATGAAGTATTTGATTTGTATCACGTCTATATTAAATTTCTATAATGAATATCATTGAAAAGAAATATTTTTTCGGGTCAGTTTATTATATTACAATAATATCCACAAAACCCTTTTTGATATTAATCAACATACGCTCACTAGTGACTGGCTTCAAGAGGTATTTCCTGGAGTTCTAATGAGAAGCAGTGACCAGTGGAGTTCAACCGGGTCGGTTGTGAGATAGTAACTCACTAAAGATAATGATGGATGTGTCGCTCAATTTCGTAGATTAGTTGAAGTTAAATATTGACACCGTTGGATACCGGCTCAGTGGTCGAGGCGTTAAGCGCTCGCGCGGGGGGCTGATAGGTCCTGGGTTCGAATTTCGCAAGGCGGGATCGTGGATTCGCACTGCTAATGAGTCCCGTATTGGGACAAAACGGCCGTCCAGTGCCTCCAGGTTTTTCGTGGTGGTCTAACTTTAATTGACTCATGATCTCAACTATTCAAATTACTTAGGTAAATGTTACTAACTAGAAGGTTGAATCATTTTTCTATTTTACTTATATAAACTAACCATTATTAATGTTTATATCTATAGATAACACAAATTTTCATATGCATAAAGTTAATTCATATAAAATATTTGATTTGTATCACGTTTATATTGAAAAGAAATATTTCTTCAGGTTAGTTTATTATATATTTTTTTTATCTAATTCCATGTCCAATATTCTCTGAGTGGTGCTACAAACACTACTATCTTGAATTATTACAACAACAACAAAATTTACTGAGATAAACAATTTGGCTGTAATCACAAGCTGTAAGTTAAAATTCTTGAGTCATTCTTTTTTTTAAATCGTTTTGAGATGTTCTCCTTATTTATTTTTTTAAAATATAAATTATAGATCTAACATTAGATAGGGATGAATGAATCTTACCGTCTGTATTGTCTACGGTTTTAAAAGAAAGAAGTGGATAAGCAAAGGAACAAGGTGTGTTTAAAACCAAAAAAAAAATATGAATAATAACTATACAAATGTTATGCATAAATTATCTGTAAATTTATATTAGAAATATAAAAATCTGCATGAATATTACATCAGAATAATTGTTCGCGATACAATCAAATACTGTTCAATTCTATTCATCAGTATGTTATTGTTTTTCTACTCTCTATCGAATTCTTTTTTTCTTATACTCTTATTCTTATTATTATTAATATTCATTTAAAACAGTAGGGACTAACTTAATCCCCAGATGTCATATCACACAGCCTGTCACCTGAACTAGTGTATACCGGTCATCTTCATTAATCAAATGCATTTCAATATAAAATAATGTGTCTAGCCAATTAACGAGGACAGCATTATATATGTACGGATAAAATAGGCCTTTAGGCAGTCTTCTCACCTCAGTTGTTCAACACATACCATCATTCCTAATTTACTCTAATCACCTGTCTATTTCCCCAATGAATGTACGTGGATAGATGTATGTATACAAGCGTGGAGTAGGATACACGTATGTATAAAATAAAACACTAGAACGAATAAATATACCTAACTTTACCACATATAAAACGTATTAGGATTTCATATATATATATATATATATATATATATATATATATATATATATATATATATATATATATATATATATATATATATATATATATATATATATATATATAATTGTCTTATTCAATTTTTTAGATTTACCAAGAGAGATCTAAGCCAATTTATCTACCATAACTGACCCCTATTTCAAAATCAGATTGTTATATATAAGGTACTGTACACTGAGCAAAAAATTTGTGAGTTTATGTTTAGTAGAAGGATAGAAAGTGGGTTGGAGCACATAAAGTCGATTTAATAGTCGAAAGCAGAATAAATGATAAAGGAAGTCAAACTGATTAATCGAATTGAACAGATTGAATATATTTATGTAGGTTATGCCTAATCAGAAGGTGAAGAAAGAGAAAGAAAGACAGATAATACGGAAATGCTAAATGAAAGAAATTGTATGTTCACACTGATCATCACCACCATCACTGCTAGCAATCTTTTAGCAATTATCCTGATGAGGTAGTTAGGACTTAAAATCGAGAATTTGTTAAGTTCTCAATTAAGGACATATGGTAATAGAGGAAGATGTGAATAAATTTATTTTTTTTATTTATTTCTATTCCGTTTTCCATATTTTTCTCTTTTTTATGTGAAACAAATACTCAAAAACTTGCATAGAAATAGTATTTGTTTTCAGCATTTAAACTCACTAGTCACTTTTATTACAAAACTTACGAATATGCCTGTTAGAAGAAAATACCGCGAAGATGAAGTATCTGAGATGCTTAAAGCAATAAATGTTCGTAGCTCAAGTGAAATGAATTCTGGAGATTCCGTGTTTCTAGTTGCATGCATAGATGTTATACTAGGTAGCGTACCTAACGAAAAGTTTACATAGTCAATTATTCAATTAAGACGGCTGTTATGATACCCCATTACTCATAATATCACCGGGTAACTAAAATCAGATTTGCGTACTCATCTCCAAGTCATACTTTGCTTTGTGAGAGATAGTTATGCTAAACTATTATTCCAACTCCAGTCAGTGGAGCGGTGTTTGAACGTGAGAGTTATGGGTTAATAGTCATTCCCTTCAATGGATAAGATACCACCTAGAAGCATGAAATGAACTTTACTGTTCATTTTTTTGTTTGTCAACTAACTTCACAACTTAACAACCTTCAATTGGGTTAGTTTAAAATATTTAGTGAGTACATTATATGTGTTATTTGATAGGAAATATCTGTCACTTCATCTTGATTACTATGTTTACGAACAGGGAAAAGTTTCTTGCGTAACAACAAAAATTTCACTATTGAGATAATATAGCTCAGATAAAGTACAAAACATTCTTTGAGGAGGTTGTTAATCTCACTTTCCGAATTCTACATACCGTATAAATAAGGTGGTCTGTTGCAAGACAAGTAAACCTCAAACAAAATTTGTTGTCTGAAATACATAATCAGTCATTATGAAATTGATTATCTTGAGAATGAATTAAATTCATATAAAATTTTTAGTAGAAACTTAACATTTGAAGTCCTAAATTAGAGATAATCATCACTGTTGTACGATAATTTCTACCTTTCTAAGGGATAAATCGCAAGATGGTTTGTTATAATCCTTTCATACAAGAGATCTTGCATATTTTTGTGATTATGATTACCATAAATCTGTGTCAATAAACACACTGTTACTTATTGAAAGTACAAAGGAAGTAAAATTTAGCAAAACATTTAAGCTACTTTGAAACATTTAAGTAGCTAAACTTTACTCAGTAAAAATGTTATGAGCATTTATATAAATGCTAACAGATATGAATCACAATTTATGGTCAGTAGCTAGTTATAAGATATTTAAATATAGGCTCATGATACGTTTCTCATTCGACCACCAACCATTTTCTACTTATTTTGTCATCGTGACAATCAAAATATGATACTTGTCAGCTGTGAGTAAATGGAATATGGTTCAACTTAATAAAATAAAATTTATTATTATAATTATTAGTGGCTTTATTCAATACTATACTTTTGGTACAATATAGAATTCCCATCACAAAGTATTTCAACAAGTTTTTCTTATTACTTCGTGATCGGCTATTGCAATAAGTATTGAGTGGTCGTCAGTTAGATGTGAGCAGTTCAGGAATAGACATCTCATTAATGTATATTCGTTTTTACCAGTCCGAAGAATGATTTACTAATAAAATGACAAACGAATATGTAAAGTCATCCATCTCCAAAAACATAAAAACATATATTTTTATCCACAGTATTTTTATCACACAAATTAAGAAACCTATTTCTCAATAACTTTAAACAAAAATGTGCTTATGTTGATAAGATCAAGCATTCGTTATCCACTGAATAGAAAGTAATAATATTGAGGATGTTTATATGTTTCATGGCACTCCATAGTAAATTATGATCACTGAGACTGTGATTTACTGTTGTTTAACTCGATGAATTCCTTCCTTTCATTGTACCGTACTTACAGCCACACAAAAATTACACACAATTCGTTTTAACTACTTATAATTTAAACGTAGTATAAATTTTATCAAGTGGATAAACAATGTTGGGTGATCTGTAAAACAATTAGATTCAAAAACTTGTTTCAAATGAAGTGGACTAAATTAATTTAAACTTTCACTCGAATTGACAAGAAGCTGAACTAGTGCATATGAAAATTAGAAGAAATATAATTCATATTTTAAATATTCTTCATTGCAGTGATTAGTAATATATGCAAATAATCTTGAACAGTACTAAATATTATATGCAAAGATGAATAGTAGCTAGCAGTGGAATCCAGGACGCGCATTTCCTCCTATTCGGGACTCGTCAGTACAAATAAGTGACTGGTCAATTGCATTCCTAAACATCAATGGGAAGATTTAAACAAACAATACTAGGTGAATTTAGTACATACTGTAATTGTATTAATAACTAACGACGGAAGTTCATATGTTTCATTATTGTCCCTTATACATTCTAATATATTTTTAATTCAAACCTTCATCACAGTTTATTTCGATCCCATGATAAACTCCATTAAAACTTACGACTAAATGACAATACACAGATAATCCACTCTGGATGCATCATATTAAGAGAGACTGATTAAGTCTAGTTTTTTTAACATCAACAACGGTAAATGACAAACCTTCCTTATGATTAAGTTAATAATTAGGTATTTAGAAGTAGTTTTCGTTACGAAAAAAATTCAGTCGACGAATTATTAAAAAACAAGGAACATTAGACCGTTGTTTCGTTCTAATTTTCGATCTCTTAGTAACACACACCTACGAATTTAATAGCAATAAAACCATTAGGGTATGAACGTAAAATCAACTCTGTTGCACTCTAATTTGAACGATTTACCTGTTACAATCAAATAAATGGTTGTTAAGAAGCCAAGGAACATAATATATAATTCTACATACTATGTTTAACATCGGCACTAATTTAACATAATAAAATTGGTAAACGAGGTAGAATGACCAAGTTGTCACGTTTTAAGTCAGTCAATTTATCACGATGCTTTTTTCATTACTTTGATGAAAATTAAGTGCATTAAAGAAATTAAGTTGAATTCATGACTTATAACAACTATTATGATAATTCTCGTTTTAATATACCTCTTCACGGATGCATTTATGAATTAGTTATTTGGTTTGGATTTAAACACTAAACCGACTGACAAATAAAAGCTTGAATTGTCAGTTAATCCAAGTCAGCTGGTATTCTTTAAAAAGTAATTATGACTTAACTTATATCACATGGTGAATATAAGGATATTAGAAGTAAGGTAAATGGCCTTCCTTAGTTTGATCAAGTTATCACAAAGAAAATGCATTAGAAATAAATTACCTTTCATCGAACAAGTAGCCGTAGATCAGAAAGACCAAACAACAGTCCAACCATGTTATCTAATGATTAAGTATTATTCTTCACTAAATTGAAACTGATCGTTATGGAAACATTGAAAAACTAAGATTTTCATTTGATGGCCGATATATTGAAACTTAAATATGCTCAATGTGTTAGTCTCTTTTTTTTCCTTTGATTGTCTTATTTTGCCGTACTCTGCTTGTCAATAATCAGTAGTTTTCGATATACCTAATCAATTAATGATTTATCTATTTTCCAGAAGTCATATTCCTCTGTATTTAAGACCATTATATATATACTGCCGAAAACTACCAGTCTCTTTTCGAAACGTAGGGACTATTTTTATAATATTCTGTTACTGATATAACAGTGTGATGCAGTCGTATGTTGTATTCCATGTTGTAATCTAATCTGATGATTTATTCTCTCAAACTTGAATTCAACACCGGTTAAACTTAGTTCACTAGTAGATGTCATTCTGATTACGAGTCTCCATCAGAAAATTTAAAGCATGTACATCCCACTACAGTGTATGGAATAGAACAACATGTACACCTAATTTTCAACAATAAGAAAACAATTACTACATAGTAGAAGACTCACAAAATATTCAGAAGGTAGTCTGAGGCTTCTTTTCTATATTTCAGAAGTAAAGTCTAAAGTAACATGAAATTCTGAAAAATTGTACCATCAGACATGTAAACAATTTAAGCCACATCACTAAGAAATTGCGACTTCCTCGAAAATTTTCATCAAAACTTAACACTATGAATCTAGGAAAATGACATTAGCTTATCAAGTTTCCTATTGAATACAAACGGAACCACTTCTGTGTGAACTAAAAGAAAAACTTTGACACAGTAAAAACACAATCAATAAAATCAGTATTAAAACTGGTCTCACAGGTAATGACAAATTAGCTGTGTTTATATGACGAGTATTTAATACAACAACAAAAAGGGAAACAACAATGAAATTTTCTGACGTTCACTTATCGATATTACATATTCAGTTCAGATATCTTATTCATAATCTATCAAACAATACATCCGAAATAACCTGCAAGTCGTCGCGACATCGAATTTCGATCTTCAACTTATCTAATTTCTTATCACTTCTTTAAAAATAATAAATCGTTGAATTACTTAATTTTATTTCACAGTGTGCAGCAAACACCAACTTCATATTTTATGTCTTATACAGACAATATACACGTCGAAATGTTCCTTATTCGTATTCTATCTTTGAAAGAATATGTTCGTACAAGTAGTTTCAGTGTAGAGATTATGTGATTCACAATAAGGGTGGGAGTAAACCATACAGAACAACAACACAAATACCTACAAACAACCAGTTGGATCACAAAGTTTTTTACAATGGGAACTCATTTACTGTTCTGTGTGATTCCATCTTATCCACTCTTGTATCCACCACATCGTTCTATTTCCCTACTCAACTCACTGTGAAATGCAAGTGAAAATAATTGTGCAAAGAGATAATCAAATATTGACCACAATATTGTGTCAGTCTATGTGGTCGAGTTTGTTCTTGTCTGTCATGGTTGGATTAGATTAAATAATTATTCATTAAACTTGATAAGATGAGGTGATTTGACGAGATGGATTGGTGAGACGAGGCTATTTTCATTACTTTAGTATATATTGGAATGACATGAAAAGCCTTTAGGGGTTAAACCAAATATGCACTAAGTTCAATTCATATAAATCGAGTTCAAACAAAAAAAACAAAACACCATGCCTCTTCTCACCCATATTTCTTTCTATCTGAGATTAATTCAATGTTTGTTTTTTATCACTCAGCTTGTGTTTTTTATGAATGAATGGACAGGTGATTGAACTTTAATCTTTTTTATTGTAAGGTTATTGCTTAATGTTTTTTATTTTGAAAATTTATTGGATTGCGTCATCATTCAAATAATACCACTTTGGTTTAGTTATTCGATGAACATATATATATATACAGAGAAATATATTTATATGAAGCTACATACTTTCGTTTGAGTAGATAGAAAATCTAATTTTAATGATCCCATTTAGAAGAAAAATTTGGTCAAATTATATTCATCATTAGTATTGGTTATCATTTTCATATGGGTAAAGAATATTTGAAATAAAATAGTCACATTGACATTGAAATTTATTAAATCTAGAAAGATAAAGTAATCAGAAACATAATAACAAGATAAATCTTTACTAATTTCGGAGTTATTTTTTACACCTGGATTCTGTCTGTCGGTTTATTTTAGCATCTGTCAAATTATTCATCAAATGATCTTTTTTATTTATAAAAAAAAAAGAAAACAGAATGTTCAGTTGATTTTGAGTATTTTATTACTTTGATTAGACCAAAAAACACTGATGACGTCAGCATTCTGTGTGCTTTCTAACTGACTATATATGTTCTTTGTACATTCTTTCTATGGTTTGGATGTGAGTTGTTAATGGTAACAAGAATAATGATGACAATAATAATGATGGTAAAAAAGTGTTTATTGTATAGTTCTTTGAAATATCATTTGAATAACGTATAAATGGATGCTGTGAGAACTGTCATTTCTTTATACAATATAGAAATGGTTAGATTTATATTCTTTGTATTAATATTAATAACATAATATGCCAGTTTATTAGACGTAAAATAAAAAAAGGTTAAAAAATCAATATCAACACTCATGAGAACAATTATGTCAAAGTGATATGTTTGAATTCGATTCCATTTATAATCAGACTTGGTAACTATAGCGGGAGAGAATAGATATTCGATATCGTGATTTTTTAAAAATATATGTGACAAGCTAAAGATAATTCAGCGAGGGAGTTTTTCTTGTCGAGACGAATGTCGTAGAAAAGGAAATTTTTTCATTAAATTGTCTTCAACCCTTCTTGATTGACACAATCGGTCCCTTTTACTATGTAATTACATACATAAATTAAGATAATGATGGAAGCATTTCTCTACAAAATACTGTTTAACTTACTATAAAAATAAGTTCAGTATTATAATTGTAGTTTCTTTGTTAAATATCATTTACTATTAATCGGTCAACTTTTCTGTATAGCCCAATAATCTAAATAATTAACTTTCGTTCCATCGTGTCCGTACAATCAAATGTCACTTGACTTGGATATTTTTTAGTTAATGAGTTTAGTAATACAAACTCTCAAAAACTACAGAATGTTCAACATGATTAACATACATTCAATAATTTGGTTAAATATTCTCGATCTCTGACAGTAGAAATTAAGGGATATTCGGCAATTGCATTATGAGAGATTGTTCTGATAACTTTCAGACTTCATGGATAACAAATTGAGCAAACATTTGAAACAGTAAAGAATTCTCCAATTGATTTTAATCAGTAATAAAAGTTGGTTTTTAATTGACCTAAATATCTATAAATTATATGATTACATATAATTCTGTTGATAATGTAACTTGATCATTTTCAGAGGTGGTTATCAAAAAACTTCAATTATTGATTTTGTCAATAATTTTAATAGTAAAATGGATTTCGTTCATTTCTGTATTTTTTTTTCTATCCATAACAGTGGAACAATGTGATCCATCCCTGTATTTATTTAACTGTCTACAGTTTGATTTTCCCTTTTAAATGTCATATCACGTCTTTGTAAAACCAGTTTTAAAAGTTTTGATCGAATATAGTCACATTAATGAAGGACATGATTTACCGCTCAGTTTAATTCCCCGTACAAAATTACGCTGTAATACTTTATTTACACAAATTTAGTTATTCAGTATAATACATTCCTACTAGACTGGTCGACCGAGTATCGTATTTTACCGCATTAGATGTCAGTCTTTGCTGACGGCTAAACTGTACTGATCGGGTTGAAACGTGATCATCAGGTTATATGACCCATCATCAAAGTACATTTCATCTAGAGTTAGATAAATCAGAGAAATTGGCAAGAAACAATAGATTTAAGCATCTTGCTATACGGCCTTCATCAGTATGAATTGTCGAACACCTTAGACGAAATGACAGATCATTTGTGATCAAAATCTAACTATCGAGTATCACAGTCCGAGATGTACCCATACTGAAACGTGTTCAATACGACATTATCAGCTGTAAACGCTAAACAATGGTGACTGGTTTCAATTCGGTAACCAATTATTTTATTTATCTCAATCCAATTTAAAGACTAAGTAGCTCAATAGGAAACGCAGGTTACTGTGATAATAAATGAAGCGGATTTTAGCCTGACGTAGAACAACAGTTCTATCAATATTTCATATTCGTCTGTCTGATTAGTTCTAACTAGTTCAAAACTCAGTTCAACCCCACCTGTTGATCAAACCCAACCAGCTTACATCAAATATAGTAGTGCATAGTTCTACAAATGTGACATTAATTTTCTGGACACAATACTTACTAGCCCTTTTTTATTGAGACGAAAATTAACTTATAGGCGACTGAAGCATGTATTAGTGAAAAATAAGTGTTTGTGATTATTACTGAAGAAAATATTGTAAATTCAAAATAAAGTACTCCAACATACCAAAGACTTTTAGTCATAAATAAATACATAGTCGCCAAGTCGACTGACAAACCGTAGATTCAAATTTAAATGCTGTTCCATGTAGTTCAATCTAATCAGCCGGATGATATTACTAGCCCTCTAACAAGCAGTGTGTCTCAAACCCAAGTTCATAAACTTAAATTAGGTAAATGAATTGAGTTATAAATATTCCTTTACTAATTTATTTTCATTAAAAATCAATAGCTCGTCTTAACCACTAAAACACAAGCATGCATATATTCTAGGCTTTAAACCCATATCCTCCAAGTAAATTGATAAGCAAATCACTATGTATCTACTAGTTTTATCTTTTCCATACAAACAACCAACCACTTTTTATAAACCCAATAAATCCTACTGATAAATACAGGTAATTTACTGCATAGTGTTACATTACGGGGATTTTATTAAAGCTAGAATAAGCAATATCACCAGCACATATTACGATATTAATCTGTTAAGTTAATCATCATTACTAGTAGATTTGAACTGTGATTCTCAGCGTAATTAACTACCACCGTCTGCAATGTATATAAATATGCATCAGTGTATCGTTTCAAAATGATCTGACATACATAGTTTACTGAACAAACCAAATTGTATGAAGTGAATTATCAAAGAGATGTTAAAATAATAAATAAAACAACTTGGCTCAATTGAAGTTTTGTGAATTATGACAGATAAAATCCAGAATGCCACACGACTATTGTTGAACTGTTAAATACTTGTACAATGATTCATTACATATAAATAATAATCCGAAATGCATTTGAACTCTTTAGCTAGATATTTTGAATATCACCAATAAACAGTATGTTAAATAATGAATGTTTAATTAATATCAATCCTATTGAATATAAACACTATACTTTATGGTTTGTTAATGAGTAAAAGGAGAAACATATACAAGCGATTATATCTGAAAAAAAGATGAACTATGTTTAACCAAGAACATGGTGGAAATTAAAACACGAGGCGACAATCCTAAAATGTTCATCAATTTACAAGACTTTTAGCTTGAGATATAGTTTCATTATTTCAAACTCTAAACATCATACAATTTACAAGTTTTAGTTGAAAATCTCTAATCAAACTGTAATTAATTTTCTAAACGTCAGATTACGCTTAAAAACTACACAATTTTGTCATTGATATACAAAAAGTAGATGAATTTAAATCCAATGGATTAAGCAATTACTTTCCCAAACGACTCGTAATTAAGAAAATTTACATTTAATGACGTGTTCTCTATCACCATCATTTCCTCCAGAAATTCAGACCATCACTGACGATCTCACTATCAGTTATTAATAATCATCATAAACTAATTTTATGTTGTTTATCTCATAAGACTTTTCACATCCTAACCCATTCGACAATTATGTTACAACAATCCATCTATGTATCTAAGTATCTATCATTTTCATTGTAACATGAAATGTCAAACAAGTGAATTTTGGGAACAACAACGATTTATACTGTCTTTTCAGTAAGTCGGTTAGTACTTCTTCAGATGAAAAATCCACAAACAAGGAAATGTGACGGAATCTGTTTGTCAGAAGAATATAATAGAGAATTACATGCATCCATTTATCGTTTCGTTAAACTGTAATTACTTGACACTGTAACCTGTTCATCACCACAATCACACACACATACACATATACACACACATAGACATACAATTCTCTCTGTATTATTCATCATCACTGGCAAACTAACTGATTAATTCGATTATAATACTCGTAGATAAGAGAATAAGTAATATATAACATTCAATGTTGAATGCGTTATTTAGTTCTGTATCATTTTAGAGATAATCCTTGTTCAGTTATTATTTGGAGAGAATTGTATAGTTCACTAACATTTTTCTGATATTGTCATAGACTGTATTATTGCATTATGATGTAATCGAAAATGGAATAGGAAATCTTATCATTTTATTTGATTACTGATATACGATATGATTTTTGAGTAGTAGATTGCACTGACTCAAGTCGAATGACTTTTAACCTACCCTTTATTTATTGAATGGTATTATTGATAATGATAGTAATAATAATGGTACACATATTATAAGTAATATTTAATTAAAGCGTTGTACAACCTTTTTATGATAAGATAAACAACAGAAAATAATCTTTCCGACATTTTAATCTAATTCGTAGTTTAACAAAACTCGCTAATATTCCTATTATCATAAAAAGTGTAATTAATTAACTGATATACAATCGTATAAACAATTGCTTGCGTCATAAAAGCTAACTAAAACGTATACATAACGAAACATCTATTGAGGAAAAGTTAATGAATAGTTTGGAAGTGAGCGTTTGAATGTCTATATCATTCTATCATTTTATTTTATGCAGATTTTCTTCGTTAGATTAATTCTACGCAATTTAACACATTTTCAAGAGGGAAAATATATCTTGCTAAATAAAGATGGACAGTAAAACCGAAGACGTGCGTTTCGTCCTTCTTGGGATTCATCAGCCGGACGCACCTGCATCTGAGTTGATGCTCACTCAGGGACTCGAATCCAGCACCATTCGCTTCAAACATTGTTGCGTTATTCTCTCAGCTACTGAGTCCTGATAAACACTTACCTATGCAATGGGGTGAAGTTCCTGGATTCGATTGCTAGCCATTATCCATCTTTGCTTATAATTCTTGTGAATTAGGGCAATATTGAGGCAATACTCACAGTATGCACATATGCCAATAAGAGACTGATCAATTGCAGTCCTAAACATCAATGGGAAGATTCAAGTAAACTGTACTAAGTGAATTAATATCTTGGTAAAGACAGAAATCTTTGCATTTAAGAGATCACTGAATTATCAAACTAGTTTGTTGATTTACGTCTAAACAATATATACTTTTTTGCTTAGAATTTTTTAAATGTTCTATTCAAGGCCACTGTAAATTTCTTATGGGCATGATCTGTGTTCCATTGAAATCAAAATATAAACAGTATCTAGTAGTGCTAATGATTATCCTACTTTTTAGTGACATATTTGCTTGTTAAGATGATCTATGGTTGATTCAAAATGTGGATTCATTTTTAAATATTAAACACAGCATGTTACCTGTTATATTATATACAGTATATGGGTTAGTATAACAACGACATCTAGGATTTATAAGAATTTCCTAGACCACTAACATGTTTTCAAATAAAAACTGAGTCTTCCTAGCTTTGACCATTATATCTTATCCAAATCACTTTTAACTGTACAAAATAATACACTACCTGAATTTCTTTGAAGTATTTTCTGAATATCATAAGCAATTTATGATGTAAAGAAACTAATTTAGTTTCAGTTTGTTTGCATTAGCTTTCAGGTTTTATCTTTCTAATTATTTAAACAAGTAACTGAGTTAGAAGAAAGTCATAAAAGAAATTGAACAAATGTCTAGTGACTGTTGATAATCAGATCATCGTCTTAGTATGGGACTCCTCAATAGTATGCATCCACGACCCTATATAACCGTGTCGAACCAAGGGTCTTTGTTTACACACGCGTACACTTAACCTCTAAACCAGTGAGCCTATATCCAGAGGTGTTAATCTCCAGTTTGTTGAGGCTTCCAATTGTAGTCTAGCTAAAATCATTTTTTAATTTAGTTAAGTAGTTAGTTTAGACTGTTTTCATTATCCCTAAGTTGAACGTGATATTTTACCACATTCAGAATCATTTATAATCGTAAACAGTGAAGTTGTGAAAATACGATGTATTAATTCATATAATCAAACTATTTCAACTTGATCCATACTGACTGAAGTGTTTAAGTAGTAGAATTTTAAAGAATGACGTAATACTTATAGGTTTTGAGGATTAGTAAGGATTAACTTAGGACCTCATCATGCACCATATCACTCAAACACTTCTTAAAACATATATCCAGCTCCCTTAAGATATAAGTGAGCAATATTTAAATAAAGAAAATATATCAAGCAAAATTAAGATGTTTAGCTTTTTTTTAAAAAACACATCCAGCCACTAATTCACTATTCAACACAAAACAGTTTCTAATTTTCAAATAATTCACTACGTCATTTTACTCTTAGGAGTAATACTAGTGATAGATAAAAAATCTTTAATAATAGTAATAATAATCTTTTACGATTTATTATATTTTGAACTAATATTGAAACAATGAAGTATAATTCTCCAAAAGTAAGGTTGATAAAGATAATGATAAAAACCTATGAAACGGATTATGAACAGTAGTACGTTTATAACACATTAAACTGTAAATATTCTAACACTCATTAAGTGCGAAATTATAAGTAAAATGAAACATTATATGATTTTCTTGATATCTCTAGCCTATTTCATCATCTTCTGTTTAAATGTAATATTGATAACGGTAGAACTGTTCCTTGGTTTAAACTCCAAATATACATTTATCAGACACACTCAAACGAATTCAACTATCCGATAAAAGTATTCACTACATAAAAGTAAAAGTAGTTATCATATATTGCACAGACTAGATCACAACAAACTAAAAAATGGCTTGGATTGTAAAATTTGATTAATTGACATCTAATTATTCGCGTAAATGTTTATGTTTTAAATGTGTGTTTTTTTAGAAGAAATATACTGAAGTTTCATAGAGTGACTTAACATATTTTTTATCGTTTAACCATATTGGTATGTATGACCACTTCCTGTTTCAGTATATCATACATAAGATTTTGGTAAGATGGCGGTCGGAAAATGCGTGTCGGTATTAGTAAAAATGTACCAGATAACACCGAATGACAATCAAGCTACTTAGGTATAGATGACACTCACATGAACTAACTAAAATGTTAAATACAGGCAAATTATTATGATTAGATATCTGTGTTTATATGCATAGAAAAAACATGGGATAGAACATTTCAGCTTATTGTTTTTTGTTTGTTTGCTTATTCGCATTTTATCATCAATTCACCTTCTAATTGAAACGATTTAACTCTGATTAGACATTAATGTGTATGTGTGATCTAACCATTCTTATGTAATCCTTCATATCAGCTTGAGTTTTTCGTTTGTTCCACACCTCAACCAGCCAACAATCACCGTGGTAACCAACAACACTATCTATTATTCATATGTGAATTGGTTAATAGATAAACTGATAATTCAGCTTAATGATCAATTTCGAATGTTATGTGTTTTCAGTGTATAGGACATAGTATACATATGGATTGTTTATGTAATCAAAACACTATTGTCAATAAACACTAAGGTAGTAGTGGTAGTAGTAGTAGTAGTAGTAGTAGCAGTGGTAGTAATGGTTAGTTTGTCATGGTTATATCGTGGATGCACACTTTTAGATTGAATCATGCTTCAACTGATGAAATGACCATGATCAGTGCTGGAATAATAGATGATGTAATCATTATGTGCAAAATCGTATAAACAAAATTGATATTTCCGTCCTCAATCACAACACCTCTTATAGTTTCGATGCGCATCTATGTGTTTGAGAGACATTAAGAAATGTGGAGGGGTAGGGAGAAAAGATAGAATACGTCGTATAAAGTTGACTAAGCCATATTCTCGATAAACGATCGATTACGTGATGATCATTGATAGTTGTTTAGAATAAATCTATACTGTTTATTGAGTATCTATGTTGCTGACATTGTACAGCAGGTGTGATCGACTATAATGAATTCGGGGAGTTATTTTGTCAACATTAATTCTATCATAATCAGCTGATTAGACTGTTGTGAATTAAACAGTATCTAACACAACTCTTGACTAACAATTAGCATAAACATAGTAATCAACTGACAATTTCACCCGATTAAATGTTTTGTAAACTGAGAAAAATATCTGTATATATTTTGGTAAGGCTTAGTGAAAACATACGAATAAATACCAGGTAGTTGCACTGTGAATAAAACACATATGGTCATTGTTTTCTTTATCTTTCAATGATGTAAGTAGTTTACTGATATTCATTTTAACCATTTTAATACAAAATAAAACCTGTCTTCATGTGAAAACTAAATATCAGTTCAAAAACAGTCGCTAACAGTTCCTAAATCAATTGAAGTCAGTGATACAGAGAATAATAGATTACCTCGTAGCTAAATTACTTTGAGGATACATCAAAATAAAAATTTTATTTGTATTTAAGTTTGATTTTTATCGTGAACAGGAAAATCTGACAAACACCGGTTGCTTGTATTTTGGTTTAACGCAGAACTACTCAGTGGTGCGTTCGTACGACTTTATAAAAATTGGACCGGATATCTTTAGTTCGAACATTGATGGCAACACTATTAAACACTTAATCAGTTTAAATTTAGGGCTTTGATTAGTTGACAATATGCTGAATGATCTACATTTAATGTTATCAATGAATTATTGGAGTGTGATGAATCAATTCATTCCACAGCTTGTGACTTTCTACTAGTTGTTAATGAGTACATAAATACATATGAAGCCAATAAAATAACTCAAAATTAATAATAGAAATCAGTAGCTGTCATATAATCTTATTTTTGAATTTAAAAAATTATATAGCTATGCACAATGAAAAATGAACAGTAAGTTTTAACAAGCAAATTGAAGTGATTTTTTCAGGTCCTTCAATTAACAGACATTTTGTTTTTCTGGAATCAAGTTCATAATCTTTGTAATTGGATGAATTTACTGTATATAAATAACAAGGATATAATTCAGCTGAATATCATATTCATGTGATTTCAGTGTCTATGTGACATGGAACAATAAATCTGTTTTGATTTTTGATCATTGACTTATTCTTTGAATACTTGAACAATACACAAAGAAAAATATGTCAAGTAAATTAATTGATACTTTAGTATTTTGGTTAGGAAATTAATTTTATTGGCAAAATGTAGTGCTTAATCGAATTGTTGAAAAGATGCATCAAATTTTAAGTGGTCACTTTTTTCTGTTTAACTTGTCTTATTTCATAATGACGAGTGATAACACATTAATGATTTATACACTAGTTGATAAGATCTTAAATCATGATCTTTCCTCTGAGACTGATCAGTAATCAAGTAAACTCAGCATACAAAATAATACTGTTCAGTGAAGAATACGATATGGATCCTTTCGGTAAATGTATTTAAGAAGGAAAATGATATGTACAGAACCGCATTTAAGATTCTCTTAGGGTAAATGAGGTAAAAACTCGATTACTAGAAATCCAGATACATTGAATGAATCTAACTTTTTTCATGAATCAATTTTTCTTTCAACGTACCTTTTGTGTTAGTCACGGAATGAACTACATTCAGTTACCATTTAAAACGAAGAAGAACCTAACAGCTGTTTCATTCTATTATGAAACTTCTTAGAAGAACCCACCACGACCCATCTAAGGATTGGGAAATTTAGCTAACCATTAGATCACTGGCTAGACGTTCAGGGGTATAAATTTCCAACCCCGAATAATCCGCAATACAGTTTGAACATTCTTTCTCTTCTGCCATGGCTGTGCTAAGCCGATCACAGCTTCTCACTATGACATTCATATCTTGTATCAAAGTTACTTGTAATCATGCGATTATGGCTTTGACGAATTGAGGTCAATCTGTTATTTAAACTATTTTCAAATTAAGCTTATTTCCACAAACCCCCTACGTCAAATATTTCAATAATTAAGAAGTTGAATCGGAAATGTAGCTTACAACTAATATTAACAAGACTGATAGCAGTTGTAACAACAAAACTATTACAGGTGTTTAAAATGCCCACGATTAAAAAAAGATGAAATCAAACTCATATTTATACACATCTACATCTCACAGCAGGTACACATTCATAAAGATACACATAGACATTGCGTAACTGTTACTCTTTAATTTATAAAAATAACGACTTTACAGGCATAAATGAAAAGAAGTCACAAGACAAAAATGAATCAAAATTAGCAAAGAACTGGTTAACAGATGATATTTGTCACAGAATACATGAAATTTATTTTTAAAAATGCAATATGAATCTAACTTTTTAATTCTTATTGGACAACGTCATTTAAATGGAGTGATTTGTAATCATTATTATCAGTTATTATATTATTAGTTTGATTAATAAAATATGATAACAATGCGCTATCATGTAATTAGCTGCTGGTAGTTTATGCGAAAGAATCACTAATATTATCCAGCTGAGAAAAATTAACATAAATCTATAAATTCATTTTTACTAGGAATGTAACTGATGTGTTCATCAAGGGAAAAACTAACATAATTTCATTTTTGAAGTTAATAAATATACCCTACATACTTGGTAGAAAAATTTACAAGGAAAATAATTTTATTCAGTTCACTTTTAATTTTGTGTATTAGATAAATTGCCAGTTGAAGATGGTGTTGTGTTACAAATTTATGTATGTTAGATGATTACTGAAAATTGAAGGAACATTAAATAGTTGTATCTTTTCAGTGTGTATAAATTGTCTCTTATATAATAGAAATAAGAACCTTGCATCTGACATGATTGAATTAGACTGATCCTAAACAAATTGAAGTTGGTACTTCAACGGATCGAATTTGAATCCACAAACTAAATTCTATTATACTGGTCTAGAAATCTGAAGGTCCTGTATTTGATCCGTTGTATGTCCGAGGGTGATTACTGTTAAGTTAAAAAACTATACTCATAAGAGGCCATATTTTCATCATCCTGTGTTTGAATAAACCTCAGTAACTTATTACTTAATCTATTCTACTCAATAAAGCTATTTACATCGCTTATTGCTAACCTGTTATTATAGTACATCTTTTTCTCTCTCGAAAAATGAACTAAAATATATATACGATCGTACAGCTTGATAATAAATTCGTTGAAAAGAGATCCCTTCGCTGAAATTCGTGTTTTAAAATAATAAAGCCTGTTTTAAATTTGGATTTAAGGAATTTTTCATGATATTTAAGTGGATTTTCTACGGTAATAGTAATGATGGCGGAAGTTTATTGTGAAAAGCGAAGGTACATAATTTGTAAATTGGACAATTTCGACAAAAATATGTTAATGGCTTCATTATATTTTTATAATCATCATCAGTGATCAAATTAATTAGTTTCCAATTTGTTTTTAAACATTACACCAAACTGACAGTATATCTTTGGGAATTTTTAAAGGTTTAATTTGAAAATTCCGATCACAATTAAACACTTTTAATGAATTTTTTTAAAGGAAATGATTTAAAATGATTAATTAAGAAAGTAAGTAGACCACTATTAGATACTTTCACTACATTTGAATACAATTTTCCAGTAATAATTTTAATTAATTGGATAATTATCAACATCACAGTGTTCCATATATTTCACTTTTAGTTCTATAATGCCCCTGATTCCGTTTCGTGTTTTAAGTTATTGGTATACAAACAGTGATAATATAATAATAATAATAATAATAATAATAATAATAATAATAAGGATTAATAATTGCATTAGCTCATGATGAATCATTTCTGTATAGAATTAATTTTATTCCAAGTTTTTTTTAAATCGTGCCATGTTGAAATCACCTTATCAAATAGAAAATCATTGATATAATAATAAATAAATGTTCAATTAATAATAATAATGATAATAAATTATGTCGATTGCATTATTTAGTTATTTCAAGGACAGATTCAAATAAGTCCATCATTTTTCTATTTATTTAACTATTTTATTGAATAACCAAATAATCATTCATATATTCATTCATCTTTCTCTCCTGGTATCGAAAACAAAACAGAAGTTGTTTTTCTTGACTTTTCGTACATCTTGTTTATTTCATATCTTTTTTTATAAATAACATTACATCTATTAGTTTATCCGTCGAAATATCTACCATTAAGCTTTACATACAAAATAAATCTGTTTATCTCATAAGGAATTTTACACCTTGGTTATATATATTTGCATGCGTACAAATAATTTGAATACATACACAAATATTTCGGTAGGTAGGTGGATAGATGTTAAAATGTCATCTGTTTATTTATTAATAGATTGGACGAAAAAAATTACGTAATGGGATTAAATGGTAGGCGATGGCGACCTAGTGCTAATTTCATCTAGTTTTAACATTGTGTTTATTATTCAATTTGGTTTTTTATCCTTTTTCATTCACCTAAAAACATTGAAGAATTCCTGTTTGTATAAATATATATATATATAAATCATGTCAATTAGATAACTTTAGGTTCCGCTTGATGTCGAAAAGAATAAACAACTTTTTCTCAGAAACAATTGAAAGCAACAAACAAAATAGATGAAAAACTGTGTCTTGAAAAAAATAATTTGTTACCGAATAAACATGATCTGTTAATGTTATTCCTTTTACGTATGATTATTGCATGTCAGTAAATTTATTATATAGGAATACACTGTTTCTCTACTTTGGCTCATAAATTTTACGACACGCAAATAACATTTATCTCAAATTGATATGTTGGCCGCAACATACGATAATCCTTGATTCCTTCCCTAGTATACAATATATTAAGTGATAATATATCACAAATGAGGTTTCCCAGGTGATATATTTCGTGATAAAAAACAACTTTTGAAATAAACTATACTAGATAAATCACTCTATTGATGATAAAAAATTAATCACTTACGTATCGTTAATTTTTCTGTCTTAAACATTAAGTGAATACATAAATATCAACTATTAGATATATCTCTGAATATTACTGTCAATAATGGAAACATTTCCATGGGTCACAATACAAATGATCCTGATTTCTCGTAAACCAATAATAATAATAAGAGACCTATTCACTTCTATAAATTCTATTATCGTAAGGGATTCTCAATATTAACGATAAAATGTTGCAACAAGTTTCTGTTAAATGTATATTCAAATTTAAATTATCAACAGCAACAAAAAACACATTTTCTAGACACTTTTAAAGGTCACCATCGACTATTTATATTCAATCCTGAAACTTTTTACCAGTTCAGACGTTACGGCTCTCGTCAACAGTCCACTATATAGTAGATGCAGAAAATCCAATACGTTCAAGATTTCTCTTTAATATAGTAAACCAAAAATACATATCTTACTTTGGTATCCAAATGTCCGCACATACAGGACTTTTTTAAGTATTTGAAGTTATCAATCAAACTGAGCATTGTCATGTGTGCTTACAAGTTAAATATAGTTTACGCTGTAATAGATACAGTTTGTAATCTCATTACATTTAAGCATTATAGTACATTTTGTAAATTAGATAAAATAAAGGGAAATGCAGGATACGATTTTAGTCCTTTTTAAAACTAATTAGCAGGATGCAACCTCACCCCAGTGTTGATGTTTTTACTTCGTATACTTGCAACATCAACAAATTATAAAGTGAGCTACCTACTCCAAATGACACCAATTTGCTAAGCGAATATGGGGAAAGAGACTGATCAATTTAATTTCCGAATATCGAAAAGCATAAGTTCCAAAAATCAATAATAGTAATTTGAATCTCATGTGATTAATGAACACACCATACATGCTAATGTCCAACGTAATTACATAAATTAAAAATGTCACCATCTACAACAGAACAATAGACAAAAAGTGCATTTAATGACTAAGCTTAGAAGTGTAATAAATTATCCACTGAAACAGAGTAATACTGTAATGAACGAGAACTCCGGTGTGGTGAACCAGCTTTTAATTATGTGAAATTAAAGAGTTCTTTCATAAAATGTGAAAGCCATAAATTGAATGCTTCATTTGCAAATCTTCCATCAATTAACTTTTACATCATTCGTGATTCTTCCATTTATAAGTTCTTTTATACCTTGAATTTTGTTTTCTTCAGGGACACAATTTAGATCCTAAAGCAGTGTCCAAAGACTCTAAATAATTTATCATGGTTATCGTTTGTTTAACAAGGTTCTTTATGAGGTGATGTTGTTAACGACACTTCCAACCCTCCTGTTTCCAGCGAGCTTGTCATTGACAGAGATCAGAGAGGGGCTTCGGATGGAGTTCGCTGTTTTTTCGGACACTATATACACTCGATGGACTATTGAGTTCACAGTCCGTGAATTAAGTCACAGATTGTGTACAAGATGGATTTAATATTCGATCAAGTAACTAAACAACGTAGTCTATGATGAGTAGTTTCCATTCCATTTTTTCTTATTAGGTTCAAAAGTAATGTTGAGTAACATAGAAAAACTTTGAGAAACGATTCAAATGCTCGGAAGTGTAAATGATAAAAAATGAAAGAAATGTAAACCTAATGATGTAAATTACATAAAAATCTGTAGGCTATCGAGGTTGTATCAAGTAGATAGCGAAAATCGTTTTTGAGAATAGTAACGCGTAATCCGCACTAACATCTTCAGAAGCATTAGTTCAACTGTTAATTTTTCGAAATTCAGTAGTAATTATTTGTTCAAAATGAAACGAACATATTCCCACTAGTATAATTTAAGTCATTTACTGCCTTGCATATTTTTATAAAATCGGTTCGTGCACTCAACTTTAAGGTGAATATCGCTCGTGAAAAATGTTTGTTCCACTATGAACCAGAGTAGATGTAGATGAGAATTTGACACTTTATTGATGGTTATAAGTCAATTTTTTTACGATCAAATAACAGTTTCAGTGTATATGACCTATAAATCAAGTATGGATCCACGAATTCGACTGAGTCACTTATTTGTAATAAAATTAATGGTATTGTTTTTTAACCCAAAATAGTTGAAATTCAAATAGTATGAATCTAACTCAATTATGCGAAGTTATGATGCTTGTTTCGTGATTTAAAGGATATAAGGTAGTGGGGACTAAATATAGCTAAAAGTTTCAAATTACTGTAAAGAAATGTTCAACACTATATGACTTACAATGATTCGCTAGTTGATGTCATTTAGTGAAGAAAATCAACCCTACCTTAGAACTCCCTTCATTATGTTTTCTTGTGAATGGCAGTTACCCTAAAGTGATCCTCAAAGAATTAATTATTTATTGATAATCAATTCAATTTATTTATTATCGAAGATATTACATGTAGTTTATAAGCGATAAGTTAATTAGTAAAAGGGATAATCATAGTATAATATGTACATTTGATGTAAATCCTATATAAAATGTCTATCTTTACGATATCGTATTTGTTTTATTCATTGATGCTATGGTCGTGCACTGATAATGCTGTCGGCAACTATTTCACTCAGTTGTCCAGAAGAGATCCCACCAAATAGTAGTCCCTGGCAAACAAAAGATGTTCGACATTTTTTTTCTACAGTGAGATCTACTTCAACCTACGTAGCTTTCTAAAATGACGGTCTGCCTGAAGTGTATTGGTTAAAACTTTTATTTATTAAGCTTATGACATTCTGCGTAGTATATGATTTATAAGGGCAGCGAATGTCTGATTTGTCCATGACGTTTTATATCTCAATGTATCAGGGTGTTGTGATACTTAAATATTCACTAGGTATTTCTACAATCTCCAGAGACAAAAGGCTGGTTTAAAAAATCTTGATAGGAAATGTGGTAACCTACCTTATGACAGAGTTTAGTAACAGAAGTACATCAAATTAACGTTTACAAATAACAATAAGCTACTGAAAAAAATTGTATAATTAAATTTATAGTTGAATACTTTCATGAAGTTATCGTTTGAGCTTCATAATCGCACTTCAAAGATGACAATAATGTCATGAATGATTTAATTTCTTTATCAAATTCCTTCCAAGTGGAGAAAAAATATGTTGACAGTCAGGAAGTGTCACTACACCAGTGTAAGCATAACTAATCATTTATAATGTATTCATTGTATCTTAGACTTGAACAAAAATTACATTTCTCAATGTAGTTTATAATACTTCATTGCGAATAAACATTAATTGTTTTTAAAAACTAGTTTTGTTAGCTTTTAAAGTTTAACTAGTACTTATGATGTAAGTCATAGTAACTAATTTTCTCATTTAATTACTTGCTCATTTTTACGCAAATACACACAGAAAAATAAACTAATGATTTAATTAAGCAGTAAACAACTCTAAACCCTGAACAAAGTTACTATACATCAATAAGTTCATTTAATTACACATTTTGAACACTGTAAACAACTTAAGAACTGAATACATGATGACATAAGTGTAACTAGGTTTTTAAAATAAAAATAGAAAATAAATTGCCGTTGTGTTTGAAAGCATAATTTAATGGAACTCAGTTCATATAGACGAATTGCTATTATGTAATATTTACCGAATAAAATTACCAACATACTACAAATGTATTTCATCTGATATTGTGATTAGACAATAGGACTAAATGAATGTAAACGATAACTGGAACGGTGAATAAGAATTGTCAGAATGGGTTTTGTGGAGAGTTTTAGAAATTTCACAAGTTGAAATCATGAGTCAGTTGAAGCTAGACCACCATTGAAAACCTGGAAGCACTGGACGGCCGTTTCGTCCTGGTATGGGACTCCCCAGCAGTGCGCATCCACTATCCCACACCGTTGGATGCCGGCTCAGTGCTCGCGCGCGAAGCCAGTAGGTCCTGGGTTCGAGCCCCGCGTGGTCCGGGATCGTGGATGCGCACTGCTAAGGAATAAGAATTGGTTAAATCAGTTAGCTCGAAATTTAATATGAGTAGTTTTATGGATGATATTAGGAGGGAAGATTTTTGTTTCTTGGATAAAAACAAATCACATAATATGAGGGATTGATTTTTAAGTTTAACTAGAAGAAAAATACCCAGCATCATTCCCAGTTATTTCACAAGTTATTTTAAAAGCTTTGTCTGAAAAGTTTGAAAATTAACAAATATTTCATATGGATAATCTAGATCCAAACACGTATGTCGAAACCTACTGGTTATCTATTGAGAGTTAGTGTATACACACGGAATAGCTATTTCATTTTGACTTCGGATTCATCAGATGTTCTGTGTTCATTGATACCGATTTGTTAAAATGAAATTAACTACAAATAACCAAAGCATTCGCGCAATCCCCCAAATTGTGCTCATTATTAGATGTTAGTTAACTGCTTACAATTCGGAATACTTATCATTGTTTAGAGAAAACCACTCAGTTATAAAAACTCGATAAGATGCTGTAATAAAATGAATTCATTTCATTATGTTGAAGATTTCGTATGTTTTTCTATTCTGAGAAAAAAAGTTAAGAGCTTAGACCAACTCATGTTTTCAACTGTGAAAATACTACAGTATCCACAAATCCCCAAACCGATAATTTAATATGTTTATTGATATGATTTAACTTTAATTCTAACCGAACTGTCAAGTTTTGACACCAGCAACATCCAATATTTTAGATATGCATTCACTGGTTTAATTGGTGATCTGTACGGCTAAAGAAATAGACATTAAAGGATATTCGCTTTTTCTCTAGTTCAAAGCTGTTTGTAAAGAAAATAGTTTTCAATTTTAGTTGCCGAAAAAGCTACACAAAACTATCGTATATATAGGATATTTGTTACTGAGGTTTACGTTACATTTTATTCACATGCCAACAGGATGATTAGTAATTCCCGACAAAAAGAATATTATATTGGAACAGACAATTTGAACAAAAGTCCACTAATTATACTAATATATAAACAGTAATATGAACGAAGCTTACAAAAAAATTTCATCTGTTATTTCCTAAGAAATAGTGTTAGCATTGACGAAGCGGTGTAATTCTCCTGAAATACAGTCAATAAAATGTATAGTTATTTAGGCAAAAAAACCAGATAGAATCAATAAAAAAAAAGAATTAAACGTCAATTTAAAATAGAATCTTTAGGCAGCTGTCATACATACAATAGATGGATGAATTTGTCTAGCTGCATAATGCACAACACACATTTAAGCATAGCATGAAATCGTCAAACGACTAAATATGCATCCAAAGGTTATTTTTCAAACTGTCTTTATCATTATCTATTTTTCTCAATAAATGACAACGACAAACCCACTGAGCAGCAAATACAAGAAAGTTAAACCACATTCAACGGTTAAATTGCAAAAAATTTGACTAGTAGCGAGTGTTAAAATTATTGATACTGACATTCAGAAGGCTAATAATAAGGATTAATTCTATTATTGTTAGTTCTAATATAAGTTTGAAAACTTATTCAATAATCTATCAAACAATACATCCGAAATAACCTGCAAGTCGTCGCGACATCGAATTTCGATCTTCAAATTATCTAATTTCTTATCACTTCGTTAAAAATAATAAATCGTTGAATTACTTAATTTTATTTCACAGTATGTAGCAAACACAAACTTGATATTTTATGTCATATACAGAAAATATACACGTCGAAATGTTCCTTATTCGTATTCTATCTTCGAAATAATATGTTCGTACAAGTAGTTTCAGTGTAGAGATTATGTGATTCACAATAAGGGTGGGAGTAAACCATACAGAACAACAACACAAATACATACAAGCAACCAGTTGGATCACAAAGTTTTTTACAATGGGAACTCATTTACTGTTCTGTGTGATTCCATCTTATCCACTCTTGTATCCACCACATCGTTCTATTTCCCTACTCAACTCACTGTGAAATGCAAGTGAAAATAATTGTGCAAAGAGATAATCAAATATTGACCACAATATTGTGTCAGTCTATGTGGTCGAGTTTGTTCTTGTCTGTCATGGTTGGATTAGATTAAATAATTATTCATTAAACTTGATAAGATGAGGTGATTTGACGAGATGGATTGGTGAGACGAGGCTATTTTCATTACTTTAGTATATATTGGAATGACATGAAAAGCCTTTAGGGGTTAAACCAAATATGCATTAAGTTCAATTCATATAAATCGAGTTCAAACAAAAAAACAAAACACCATACCTCTTCTCACCCATATTTCTGTCTATCTGAGATTAATTCAATGTTTGTTTTTTATCACTCAGCTTGTGTTTTTTATGAATGAATGGACAGGTGATTGAACTTTAATCTTTTTTATTGTAAGGTTATTGCTTAATGTTTTTTATTTTGAAAATTTATTGGATTGCGTCATCCTCATCATCTTTTCATATTAGTTATTTTTTATTAGTAGATGAACAGGGGCACACCTGAATATATTCACCACAGATATGTTCACCTAGAGCGAATGAAAATACAAAAAAACATATGGGTGGTTCCTACTCGTTTTTTATAATTTAATACAGAGCAACATAAACTTATACAGCTGTAAAACCTATATCGATAATGACCTGATTTGCTAGCTACTTTTCGATAAACATGGATCCTGTCTGCCCGTCTGTCTATCTCTTCATCTTATGAAAAATTCAGCCACATATGTCAAATCATTCAACTGTGAATTTCCGATAATATATCAAAAATTGCGACTTTATATTAAGGTGTTTTATTATCCAGATTGCAAAACGAATACTTTCATTCTCAACTCTTTCTAACAGTAATTTACAACATTGCTATTTCTTGTCTTTATTTCCCGCAGTAGATACCTCTTCGTTTCCGTCCAAATGGTCCCTTATTATTACATGTATTATAAGTGTGTGTGTGTGAGTGAGTGAGTGAGTGTTCGTCAGTTTTAGTGTAGACGATATTTCAAATATTTGATTTCTTAATTGTAGAAAGCAAGCTAGTGAGTGATTGCGTGACAGACATTACATAGTTTCTCACTATGTGAATATGACTGGCTTGGTTTCATCACTCATGGTGGACATTGGTGATTTGACGTTGATGGATATGAACGGAATGTGATGAATGGTCAATACGAAGACACAGAATTCGATTAATGAATACGTGAGAATATCAATAACACTGTCAAAATGATACGTGTGAAATCCACTTCATTTCTGTTCATATTTAGCAACTGTAATAGTGAAGACAGACGATCTGAAAAATATTTAAAATTATCTAGAGAGAATACACTCGATAATGATGACCAGAAAAGAGAAGAATGATGAGATGCGAAACTGAATAACGGATTTACAGCTGTTGTCATTAATGCCGTTACTTGTAAAGTTTGGAAGACTTCTCAGGAAATATAGAGCAGTGTTACTCTTCAGCAAAGTACATTCATTGCTCCAACATGAACTACAATCTCTGTCAACTTCATTGCCAGTATTCGTAGGTGCATAGCACCAAACCACATTCATTCTAATCTATCAATGACTACTAAATAAAATGTAATTATTCATTTATCTATTTGCAGAATAACATAATATATCCGATGAAAATAATTTCTTATTCTTGTTTGTACTTAATTTGTGACAATATTTTAATTGAGAAATTTGAAGTATTGCAAATAAATTAGTGGGTTGTAGTTGATGTTCTTAGTGAAAACAGAATGGATTGAAGACGTGTATACATTTCTTTAAAGAAATAATTTTGAAAAAGAACTGTTTATGTTCAAATTACTATTCGTAAGTACAGATCGATCTCTAACGCTGCGTCAAAATACTTAATTGAAAAAAATAACGAACAAAGTTTATTTATTACTTCTTTATTTAATATATATTTATGTACATATTTATTATCTGGCAAATAAATGGATATATTTACACTTGGCGCTTATTTAGCTGTAGTTAGATATAAAAATACATACGTATACACTTTTAATAATTAGTTGCTCTCATTTACAATAGTAATCAGTATTTTTTTATTATTGTTATCACAGATAAGCAAATAAGGAGAAATGCCAAAATTATGAATTTATAGTTTGCTAATTCAATCAGCTGCTTGTATGATACTTTGATAACGTCTTGGTTGAATAGTCTAAAGCCACTGTATCGAATTCATTTGACAGAATTGTGCAACAATGACTGTTATTAATGTTATGATTATTAATACTAATGTTATGTGTTGTATTGTTTGAGTAATTATTAAATACATAATTAGGAGTTAGTTGAGGTAACAAGTTACTAGTGTGATGATAATTGTGAAGATCATTATTTTGCAAACCTAAATTGTAGTTAGATGATTGATAATTTGAATCTACTGTCCAATTACAAGAATTGTTGTGGATAGTTGAGAAGTTTTGCTGCACTTGAGATAAAATTCCCGACGGTTGTTGGGATAATGCTGATGCCTGATTTTCATTCATTGAAATCATTTGATTGTATGGTTTTAATAAATTTGTATTAGCAGAAAATGTACACGTTAATGGTATGACAGGAGTATATTGTGTATTAAAATCGATAGGAATATTGCATGTTACAGGATTTTGTATATTCTGACTGTTTGATTGCATAGAACTTGTGCTGTTTATTGCTCTCATGTAGTAGTTGTATAGTGATTGATATTTTTCATATAATTGAGATAATTGGTTTTCTGGTAGATTGAATGCTGAAGGAACTGAAGAAGACAGAAGTGCTGTTGATGAAAGCATCGAAGGGTTATTTATAGCAAGTGACTCATTCAAATTGGTGAAAATTGGATTTGGTAACTCAGGAATCTGATTTATACGTTGTTTTGGTGCAGAAAATGCGGAATAATGTTGTTGCCCCTGGTATGTATTTGTTACCGGCGTTGAAATATTCAGTGACTTACTTATCTCTGGTGGAAATATACCGTGTGATGTATCAAATTGTTGTGATGAATTATTCAATTCTAAACAATTGTGTGTAGACTTTGATTTCCTAGTTCGTGATACCGTACTTTTATGGTGTAAATTTGTACCTGATGTACTTGGTGAATTTATAAACGAATCTTTTGAAGTACTTGATGGATACACTGAAGATATTTTACTCTTTGTTGTAGTTTCGTTTTCTATTAAATAAAGCAAAATATTAATCGATCTTTATCATCATATTGTTTGAAACGATGATAAAAACTCATCGCTGAGCCAAAAAAATTTCATGCAAAATTATATTTTCCTGAAGTGTAATAATAATTGCTCTGTTTTTTAGCATATATTGTTGTCAAATTAGCATAGTATGGCATAGCTTATTCTAAAACTTTTAAAATTTAAGCAATACTTTTGCATTTTTAGTGTTGATTTCTCTGTAAATATCAAAAGAATCTTAGCGTTTATATGTTGAGCACTAAAACTACGATGGCTACTCATTATTTATTCTATTACACCTACCAAAAATATTTCTCAATATTTCATATCTTCTGCTTTAATTAATTGAGGCTGATAGATACTTAGTAGAAAAGGTGATTCAAACAGTTCTAAGAATTAGTTCCGGTAAAATCCTTTTATTAAACATTAAAAAATGTTGTTCTAATTTTAAAATGCCTTTACGATGAGAGAACTGAGTTTTTTATATTGGTAACTTGAAACTCCTGACCGATATTTAGGACTACAATCAATGATTGGATTCAAACAACAAACACAAATAAATTAAAATTGACCTCATTGAAGAAGTGGCCATCTGAATCCAGTATTTATTTGACGATTGAAGAGAAAGATACAGAATTCAAATCCCGGAGAAGACAATAAATCAGGGATTCTTTTACTTCGGAATAATGAGTTTCAACTAGGACGAAACGTGTGTCCTAGATACTATTGTTTGTTACTATTCATCTTTAACAAAAAAGCGAGTAATTTTGTTCTTTATACATTTTTTAAATAAACATCCATTAACCATAGACTTACTTTGGTGTGTACGCATATGTGTCTTCATTGAACTTTCTTGTGCATAACCCTTACCACATATAGTGCAAATGTGTGGTTTACGTCCTAAATAATGTAAATGTATAAGACATTATTTTAAATGGAACACTATAATATTTTTGATTTTATCTAAAAAATATTAGCTGGTACTTAGTAATATATCAACATATAATTCTTATCTTATAATAGGTCAGATGCTACCCGAATAACTCGGTGATATTATCTCGGTCTGTAAAATTCGACGGCGTATGTTGAAATCACATTAATTTCCTCAAATCATCATTAAACTCGATATCTAGTTCTTGATGAACAACTCTTAAAGATAGCAAAACTAATAACCCTTACTCGATAATATCATACAAAATTTGTTCTATTTTCACAATTTAAGACAATTTATGTATTACTAAGTAAATCGAAGTACCTCAGTATTTATGAAAAATATTCTTACCTGAATGAGTAGTTTCATGTGATTTTAAATTACGTTCTGTGGCAAAACCTCGATCGCATAAATGACAACGGTAAGGCCATTTTCCTGTATGTGTATATTCGTGTTTTCTTAAATCACCAGGAGTTACAAACGCTTTTGGACATTGACTGCAGACATGTCTACGTGTCTAAAATTGTTTTAAAATCCAGTAAATATACGAAACGAACATTATTTGTCAAAATATGTATCGATGACCTGATAGATAAATCACAAAAACATTATCTATTAATTGAAAGATGCAAAACTTTATTAAACAGATTCGATTTAAACAATAGAATCGTCATAATATCAAATTCAGTAAAATTATATATGTACAACAATATTTATTCGAGAGGGTTACGCGTTATAAAAATTCAAATCCATGTTACATCTAACGTATAGCCTAATAATGAGGTGTTCGTCATAACTAATTGAGTAATACGCATTACTTCGAACTAACTGGTCAAAAATCACATAATTTTACATTATAAAATAATATTTAATCTTACTACCTAATCGTTGGTTCCGATTAAATTTGTTCAATATCATTTTTTTGTTGATAATTTTTAGAAATGTCGTCAAAAGCTTTAATGCTTCATAATAAACCCATCATACAATAAGGTAAATGTGGATTTAAATACGACAAAATATAATGCCTATTGTTGACGAATATATTTTGGGCCTAATATTCATTACAAATAAAGAGAAAAAGGGAAATTCCATGTATATATCTAAGAAAATGCAAATTCATTTATGGTAAAAAGTATCAAGGGATTAATGGATTTTAGCAAACGTAACCTACATTTGTATGAGTATATTTATGAAATATGAGGTTTGAACCAGCTGCGAAACGTCTACCGCATATGCGACATACATATGGTCTTTGCCCAGTATGTGTACGTTCATGTGTATTTACGCCACTACGTGTTGAAAAGCCTTTGGAACAATATTTGCACTCAAAAGGACGTTCACCTGAAATAAAATAAAAACTCATTGAGATAAATTTGATATTGTCGATGATAAGATTTTTATTGTCATATCAATAGTTAGATATATAATATATGGAATATTTTATTTAATAACAAAAACTTTCTTACTAACTGTTGATTGCTGACTACTTATTCTTTTAGATGTGTTTTACAATAATCCACGGAATGTTGGAAATTCAATCTTTTCATTCGGATACTACTACTTTAAAGACTCTCAACTTTAAACTATACCTTGTGAATATCTCTTCCTTAATGATATAACATTGTAGAATGTATATACTTCATAACTGGCAAACCATAATTGTGCTTTCTGTAGGTCATTTAATTAAATAGAACATTGTTTGTTAGTCAGATTTTATTCAAATCACTAATGTCTAATGCAATTATTTTCTATATCACGACGCAGATATACAAATCTGTTTAGTCCATTGAATTCTTACCTGTATGTGTTAGTGTATGACGTTTCAGTAAGGATGGACGATCAAACTGCTTATCACAGTGTTCACAAGTATGCATACGTCGTTGTCTCCTTCTACCACTAACAACTTCATTATTTCCAACTTTTATCAATGTAGATTTTATTGTTTGTGAAGTATCAATCAAATCAGCCACACATAAATTTAACTTGACCGACTTATTCAAAAAAGAATGTTTGACTGGTTTTGTCGATTTTTTCTTGAATTTTTCATGATCCTTTGAACTTTTTTTACCAGATGTTTGATTATTGAGTGAATGACTGATTGTAGAATTCATTTGTTGTTGATCATAATATGTTGCTGTTGTCGATGGTGATTTTTTTCCGGAATTTATTGATGTGTTGTCACATATTGTAAAATCAATACTGTTGATGCTACTATCATTTGATATTCTAATTTTTTCTTGAAGTTCTCTGTTTAATTTGTAACGTTTTATTTGTGTTGCTGGTGTCGATGTGGCATCAAGTTTGGACTTAGCTAAGGGTTTTGGCGTTTTATTCTGTAACGAAAACAATGTTTAAGAAATGGATATTTAAAATAACTTAATTCAGTTTATTTTTTTTTTAATATTTGCAACTCAATTATTCACCATAGAAGCAAATGTAAAAGTACTTTGATTTAAGTATACTCGTGATGAGCACTCAAAACTATGTCGTATACATTGCATAGAAGATAGTGTTTCAACTTAGGAACAAAAATTTTTCAAAAATAGCTCTATCAACAAATTAATTTTCGAACTATTTCTACCAATCTACTTTACTGCTATTCTATAATTATCGACTTTCGTCTGTGAGTAGAGTAAGTGATTTGATAAAATGGTTCAAGAACTGATTGCGGTTGTTTCTTTCATTCAATTTTCAACGCAGGTAGGGTTGTATCGGTAGATCTTATTACAAAAGTGTCATTCTAATGACTACCACAACTATTAACTGGCTATAGACAAAGAAATATTTAAATAATTTTTGTTTTCGTTCTATGATATTATGGATTTTGATCTAATTTCTAGGTTGCATCGGTGGTAAATTTACTCAGCTGAAACAACACACCATGCAAGGATACATTGAACAGATTATACGCACAAATAAACACTTTATCAGTGTACCGTAAAACCCTCCTTGCAGAGATCAAATACAAAATTTTCAGGTTTCATGATAAACGTTTAACTATTAAAACCATTGCACACAGTGGTACAGTTCGAACAATTGTATCACATCCTAAATGACTGAACTGCATCAGTTACGTTTGAACACATTATAGTTTGTTGATAAAGTTTCGAAAATTTGTATTTATCAGACAGCTAAACATACCTGTAATAATAATAAATCTTTATCTGATTCTGGACTTGTATTGTTTGATGACGAACCGGATGATGTTTTAAAATACGTTGTACCAATACCACTATCTGTCGACATATATTTGTGAAGAACAAAAAAGAAAAAAAGAGATTTTATGATACCATTAATACTTTTATCAATAAAAGTTGTTATTAATGATAATAATTATCATTATCTTTAATATAGTATTATTTATTTGATTGCACATTTAATCAAGGATTAATAATTGAGTCTAAAAAGTATTTCAAGTTCGGTACTGTATTCCGAGAGAAATTCGTTCATACATATAGAATAATTTGTGCTATGGACATTTTAAATGAATTTCCCAGTCTTTTTAATAAAGATAATAGTAACAATATATGCTGAATAGTGAGAAAGATCGGACTGAGTTCTGTAAATTCTTATCGCAATGTAAAGACACATCAAGATCTTAAAATATTACTGCTCAATGAGTATGTAGTTATTTATGTATTCACTTTTAATAACTTTATCAGAATTCGCAAAAGATTGTCTTACCCTTCATTGAATCACCGATGCAATGTGAATATTCATCAAGTAAACTTTTGGATGGTTGTAATGATTCCTTATTACTTTCAGTGTCCATTGCGAATTGTTCAAAATCCAAATGAAGAAATAAACCTCTGAGGTAAAGAAAAATTAAATGAATTTCAATTGAAATCGTATATAAATTTAAAAAATATTGGAGTAAAAAATTTATTTGAGAATTCGAGTGAATAATTTGAATAACTTACAGTTTCCTTTTCAAACTGAACCTTTTAACACTTTTTAAGAGAGTTAGGTGTAATAATGTACCCATTTCTGAAGGATGTATTTAAACCAAAAGATAGTGATCAATTGCTATATAACAGTCCATGCAAATCAATGATAATAACTCTTTTAATTAAGTACATATTTTGATTTTATCATTACGTTTTTTTAGTCAGTTTAATGTTATAACTTTCTCATATATAAATATATATTTATTTATTTAACCTACACGTCCAGCTTATCATTGAATCATGTATTAAATTTGCGAGTGCTGTAATTGTTTCGAACTATTTGTGAACGAATATGATGTTATCATTACATAATCTTCTTGCTTTAGATAGAAATAAAAACTTAACATTTATAAATCTTATTTACTTATTTTTACTATTTATTTATTCACAATGTTTGTTATTTTTATTATATTTTGAGACGATACATAATTTTCTTAACATTATTATATAAACATCATTGTTTGCTTTCTGCGAGAGATTAAAAAAAAACCGAGATAAGATGAGGAACAGTAGCATTTGTTAATAATAATAATAATGCTGGGAATAAGAATAATGGTAAAAGTAAATGAAACAATTGTGAATGTTTAAAATAAACTAATACATAGATTAGTTTAATTTATAATAATATATAATTATTTGATTTTTTTTGTATAACTTAGAATAACATAATGAAAACATCCTACAATTTTATTGAGATTAAATTAAAACTGTGATTTTAAATTTATTTTTACACTTATTACTTAATACCAATCGATAAGGGGATATGTACTCGTAAAGTAAATCTAATAGTTTCGTTCAAACAGTGATACATTTTCAAATAATTACATTAGTTGACATTTTGAACTATAAGGAAGTTTTGACTTCATTAACATTAATAATATTAACGACATTCGCAACATTATAAAACTAAATTCAAACTGCTATAAGGTTATTCAAATAATGGTAATGATGACCTTTTCTACTACCAAATAGGAAACCCTGGTATTTTATCTGTCAATTACGTATGTAAAAAAGTCACTAATTTATGCTTCAACGAAATCATCATGAGAAAAAGACATACTTGATTAATGCTCAATTATTAATCACTTCGTTACTAGGCCAATCAAGTAAATCAATTTAAAATTTGTTGTAGTCTGACGTAATCATAACGGATTTTTGAATTTATGTCTAAATGATAATTCATTTAATCGTTATCAAAATTTACCACGTTTCTCATCCTTAAAAGTGAGCTGTAATCACATACTGTTTAAGCATAGAAAAAATAATTACCCAGTTGCCAGGTTCAATGATGTTATTATTCGATCAAATATAAAAAAATTATATATTTTCGAAAAAAAAATTTACCATCGACTGGTACTAATTAGATTGCAATAACTATTATGCAATAATTAAAACGTATATTTCTTGATCAAGTAAAACATTTGTTCGAAATTGTTAAGTTTATTCTTAAATTTGTACAAAGTTTAAATTTGGTTAGCAAATGATTTAGCTTTTCTGAATAATTGATAAATTGTATATTAAAACATTATCTAACAGAAAAGTACCACAGAAAAATTAACAACCACAAACCAACATTCAGGTCGCTAAAATTAATGTTATTCACTGTATCCCAGTATATTTTCAACCATATTTTGTATGTTAATGCTATTTATTGGGAAATATTTATTTCAAACCGACAAATAATACAGAAAATAGTATTTGTAATATATTTACCACGTTCAGTTTCATCTACTCTACTTCAATACACAGAGCATTTACGAATTTTAGGGACTATAACTTAATGCACATATCGAGTTCACGGTGGAACACAACCAATCATCTAGCGACTCGGTTGAAATCGGTACAGTTAAGTTACCAATAAGTTTATTGAAAATTCATTAAAATAAATTATTTTCATGACATTTTCTATCTTAAATTTATATAAGCCCACATGTTGTACATACATCTCACAAGGTTCAGATAAATAACCCTTATTTTGTCCAATATATTTCACGTTGATTGATATGAAATTGGAATTTTTTATTTTATTTCTTTCACAACAGGGTTTTAACACCAATCTTATGACACTTAATTACTTGACTTCACATAATTAAGTAACAAGAAATCACTAACAATTTCATAATCCATAATCCCAACCAAAAAATTAGTATGTCAAAAAAATATAATTTTATCTCATTGATATTCGTGTATTCTCTGACAAACATCATCTGCCAACCAGTTTTATTTTGATGAATTTGATTCTGTCAGTTCATGTTACTCCATCTCTTTCCACATATGTTTAATTATCAACAAATTTTATTTAACGAATGCGAGAGGAAGAAGTAATGGTTACGCAAAAACGTTTTGACCTTGTGTGTCTGAAAAATTCAACCTACTGCGAAATATGTATTTGAGAAATGTGCAACGAAATGACTCCAAAATTTATATGTGATGAACTAATTGCACATGTGATTGATTCGCTGTCACAAAGAGGTTTTATTCAAAATGACTAGGTTACAAACTATTAAAGATAGCTTTCAGTGAATGATAACATTGAACTTAAAGGCAGTTAGTTGCATTCGTGTAGGGGCAGTGATGAGTTAATAGAAATAAAAGCCTGATTTACATGATAGCATTCGCTAATATTTTAGTGTCAAGCAACGTGTGAAAATTATATTAATTCATCAATTTGCTTACTGCATGAATTCTATAGGTCAATATTTGCTTTATTTATATAACATCAATTGTAATTCAAATATCTTGTCAACCAATTTATAATAAAAAAAACTAATAAACGACTTACATCATTGAAAGATAAAGAAATCAATGACCATATGTGTTTTATTTACAGTGCAACTACCTAGTATTTATTCGTATGTTTTCACTAAGCCTTACCAAAATATATACAGATATTTTTCTCAATTTACAAAACATTTAATCGGGTGAAATTGTCAGTTGATTACTATGTTTATGCTAATTGTTAGTCAAGAGTTGTGTTAGATACTGTTTAATTCACAACAGTCTAATCAGCTGATTATGATAGAATTAATGTTGACAAAATAACTCCCCGAATTCATTATAGTCGATCACACCTGCTGTACAATGTCAGCAACATAGATACTCAATAAATAGTATAGATTTATTCTAAACAACTATCAATGATCATCACGTAATCGATCGTTTATCGAGAATATGGCTTAGTCAACTTTATACAGAGTATCCTATCTCTTCTCCCTACCCCTCCACATTTCTTAATGTCTCTCAAACACATAGATGCACATCGAAACTATAAGAGGTGTTGTGATTGAGGACGGAAATATCAATTTTGTTTATACGATTTTGCACATAATGATTACATCATCTATTATTTAGTGTTTTCCAGCACTGATCATGGTCATTTCATCAGTTGAAGCATGATTCAATCTAAAAGTGTGCATCCACGATATAACCATGACAAACTAACCATTACTACCACTGCTACTACTACTACTACCACTACTACCTTAGTGTTTATTCACAATAGTGTTTTGATTACATAAACAATCCATATGTATACTATGTCCTATACACTGAAAACACATAACATTCGAAATTGATCATTAAGCTGAATTATCAGTTTATCTATTAACCAATCCACATATGAATAGTAGATAGTGTTGTTGGTTACCACGGTGATTGTTGGCTGGTTGAGGTGTGGAACAAACGAAAAACTCAAGCTGATATGAAGGATTACATAAGAATGGTTAGATCACACATACACATTAATGTCTAATCAGAGTTAAATCGTTTCAATTAGAAGGTGAATTGATGATAAAATGCGAATAAGCGAACAAACAAAAAACAATAAGCTGAAATGTTCTATCCCATGTTTTTTCTATGCATATAAACACAGATATCTAATCATAATAATTTGCCTGTATTTAACATTTTAGTTAGTTCATGTGAGTGTCAACTATACCTAAGTAGCTTGATTGTCATTCGGTGTTATCTGGTACATTTTTACTAATACCGACACGCATTTTCCGACAGCCATCTTACCAAAATCTTATGTATGATATACTGAAACAGGAAGTGGCCATACATACCAATATGGTTAAACGATAAAAATATATGTTAAGTCACTCTATGAAACTTCAGTATATTTCTTCTAAAAAAAACGCATTTAAAACATAAACATTTACGCGAATAATTAGATGTCAATTAATCTAATTTTACAATCCGAGCCATTTTTAGTTTGTTGTGATCTAGTCTGTGTAATATATGATAACTACTTTTACTTTTATGTAGTGAATACTTTTTTCGGCTAGTTGAATTCGTTTGAGTGTGTCTGATAAATGTATATTTGGAGTTTAAACCAAGAAACAGTTCTACCGTTATCAACATTACATTTAAACAGAAGATGATGAAATAGGCTAGAGATATCAAGAAAATCATATAATGTTACATTTTATTAGTCAACAGATAATAATTTCACATAGTTGTGTTATGTATGTGCTATATATTTTCCATTTAGTGTTTTTTTCTATCCTACTTTCGTTTCTCTTATGTCGATATACTCTATTGTAATTTTCGCCGACTGCTTTGGGTAGAAAATAATGCTTTCGAAATATCACTGGAACATCGAAATTTTAAGTACCTTAACGTTTATATATTTCAGCAACTCTCATTACTTTCGTGAGACACCACAATGAGCAAATAGTAATATTTATCTTTTCAATGATTAGTTCATCTATGTCACTTCTAATTTTTATATTTGTTAATTGAAATTGTATGACGACGTTAGAATTCTAGTTTTTCTTAAACATATTTAAAATCAATATGTACTAAAGTCATCTCGTTCCTTATAATTATCAATGTGAACGATGTTGCTTGAAGCAATTTTACTTATACATGACAATTTTTAAATACACTCCGTTTACTACAGTATTTGGAGCTATTTTGCAATACCAAAAAAATTAATAAATTCTAATTAAAACAGAGAAAATTGATCTATATATGGTAAATTATTTATATATAATTAGCAAAACTTTGGTTCATGTATCTGTACATTGTTTTAACTAAATATTTTATAGTTTGAGTATCATCATTCTATGATTTTAAAATAGTTAATAATAGCAAAGAGCTTAAATCTTCATGTTTAGTCATAATTTGGTTTTTAAGTTTCGCATTAATATAAATTTTTAATACTCTCACAATCTTGGTACATTTTATATTTTTCTTACACACTACGCTGTCCTACTTGTGGTAATTAGAAAGCAATATACTTCAGAACTGTAGCTATACCGATAAATGAATATTGCTTTATGTACACTATACCCTTTTTATTATAAATCACACTAAAACAACATTAACATTATCAATAAGAAACTGTTAACTGAATAATAAGACTTACAGTTAAATTGATCGTTCAGTGGACTTGTATTGAACAAATAGAATACTGTTGCGTAGCGATATTTAGTGAATTTATTTCACAGTATGTATACAAATTGTAAGATTCAGGAGTCCAATAGAGCAAGTAACACTCAATGAAAACTATGAGTACAATTAGTGCTTTCGAATTATTTATCCATTGTCCACCTCTCGAACTAGCAAATAAGCCGTGATATTTTTCTAACCCTAGAGGGGTGGTGGTAGTAGAAATGTTAATTTCTTATCTCGATAACTATGTCCATAATAAAGTAGCCAATCGGATAATTATGCACAAATAAGCATAAAAGGTGATTGATTGAATGTAAACTGATTAATCATTTTTCATCGTTTATTTAGCAGACATCGGATTGGTCAATTATGTCATTGAATTCATAATGTCCGAATACGCCAATCCATAATGATTCTTTTTCCGAAATTAAATTCAGTAGTTGTAACAAACATTAAGAAAAGACAATTCCTCTTACATACAAAATCATTAAAAGAAATAGAATAAAGATTAGATACTGTTCCATTCGCACAGAATTTTTAAACTAGCCAAACAACAAAATAAATGCAAAGATATACTTTATAAAGATTAGTGATGGTTAAAGATTCTCCGAGAGACCCTTAGTATTTTTAGTTAGTATCTATAGGAAATTGTTGGAGGACATCATAAAATGTTCCCAATTAGCACAAAACGACTTTTTTAAAAAGAGAATAATGTAACATTTATGTGTAGTTGAATGTGTATTTCTTCGCAATTTTAATTTATTACTTCTTTTGTACGCAGAATTATTTGAAAAATTTTAATTAGTAACATTACTTTCGGTTTTCCAGAAACAATTTGTACATTTAATAACATTTCACAAAAATTATTATTCATCATAAACTGCAGGAAATATATATGAAAGTGAACATTGATTTGCTTGTAAAAGTACTCTGTCAGTTTGATAGAAAATTTTAAAGGCGGTAATATATGTTTCCATATGTATGAGTGGGTTAAACTGACAAAGAGCCCAAACTGCACACTGTTATTTAATGGGTTCATTCATATATTCATTTTTTTCTGAAAGATAGCGATTTTGGTGAATATGAATTTCGTTGTCTAACATATTTGGGTCAATAATTGTGACAAACGAGATCTAGTATAATACTATATATGACCAAGTTTGCAATGTTGTAGATTTACATTAGATAGATAAATATATACCTACTGCTTACAATTATGCCGCAGATTTGAATAGTTTCAATCGATAAATTATTGAATCATCTCTGTAATATTTCAAAAAAGTTTTATTGATTAGCCACAAATAACTTCACTTATGAATCATATCACATTTTTAATATGATGTACACTATGCATGATTGGATCTTAACTGATTTCCTAAACGTTATAAATATGCCTGGAAGTATTCATAGAATTATTATTACCAATTGAATGAGACGTTTAATTCAGTTCCAGTCAATTCACTGCTTCAGATATATGATCCCTATGCTAAAATCCTATGAGCAACTTAAGGTATTATTAGTAATACGTAATAAATATTGTACAAATCCTATTATTCTTCAATTATAAAATCACTATTTTCCTGATTTACTAAGATAATAGGTAGTAATAATACTGAAATATAATATTTAGGATTTTGTCGAATTTTGCCTATTCTCTATTATCTATTGTTTATCTAACGGAAAAGATGCATTAATGAAAAGCATAGCTTCAGAAAAAACTGGTATTATGCCGTCCACTTCATGAATGTCAGCCAGGAGTGATCACAATAATAAGAGATTTCTCATTCATTAGTATAATCTGATAATAACAAAAAGAAACGATTTCAAAAACACTTATTAAAAAGCAAAGACGTTATTTAGTAGTAAACTTATTAACCGATATCATTACTACATATATGTACCAGTTCATTGTACCAAAGCATTAACATGCTCAATGGATATATTATTGAAAACCTACAATTATAAACTAACCAAGAATTACGAGTTATTCACATATAAATGATTGATTTTCATCAAATGAATATACTTAACTATTCAGCGCACTCAATAATTGAAGAATGTTTAAACTATCATAAGCAGAATGTATTGCTTTTCAATGAAAGAAGGATTGAAAGAAAATTTAGGATGAAGTCGTATGTTTACAAGATAAAATGGAATTCGCTTTCAACTCTAATTATTTTAAAGTTAGGTTTCAATCCCTACGTATTGAATTCTCAATGGCTAAAATACACAAATTGAACTATTTTTTTATAAAAGTTAGTAGAATTATATATCACAGATTGAAATCATGAGTCAGTTGAAGCTAGACCACCATTGAAAACCTGGAAGCACTGGACGGCCTTTTCTTCCTAGTATGGGACTCCTCAGCAGTGTGCATCCACAACCCCGAACCACACGGGGCTCCAGCCCAGGACATACTGGCTTCGCACGCGAGCACTTAACCACTAGACCACTGAGCCGGCATCCAACGGTGTTAATGTCTAACTTCAACCAATCCACGAAGTTGCGCCACCGTACACCAATTGTCTTCAATGAGTTGTTATCTCACAACAGACCTGGTTGAACTGCACTGGTAACGGCTTCTCACTAGAACTTCGGGAGTTTTTCTGAAGTCAGTCACTAGTGAGCAGTTGATTATTATCAGAATGGGTTTTGTGGAGAGTTCTAGAAATTTCACAGATTGAAATCATGAGTCAGTTGAAGCTAGACCACCATTGAAAACCTGGTCTAGCTTCAACTGATTCATGATTTCAATCTGTGAAATTTCTAAAACTCTCCACAAAACCCATTCTGAGAATTATATATATTAATTCATGGTGGAATTAGTCGAGATGCTGAAGTTTGTATAAAAAATATTTCCACTAAAAAGACATAGGTCCTTACAAATCTAAACTGACTGAAAATAATAATAAGTCATGAGCTAAGTGGTTTCGTATATTAGATGGTGGTTGGAGGTACTCGACAGGAAACCCTGAACCCGAGTTTCGTTCTACTTGGCACTCGTCAGCAAGGCGTACCTGTAATCTTGAGGGAACTGGTGCTCCCTGATGGATTCGATCCCGTGTCAACCAGCTTCACAGTCGGAGACGTTACCACTGAGCTATCCGAGCTGTGACAAACCTCCTGTTGAACTGAGATGTAATCACAATTGATTGATCACTTGGTGGTGATCAATGTCATGTGTGTCAAGTCCTTATTTAGTGAAGATCGAATGCTATCGATCATGTTGGAATGTGGCCACCATTCTAGGTGATTCGAAACTGCGGGCACTATATATTGAGATTAAATGATCGATAGCATTCGATCGGCACTAAATAAGGGCTTGACACACATGACATTGATCACCACCCAGTGATCAATCATTTGCGTTTTCGTATACCTCTGAACATCGTTTGAATGTATATCCTACTTTTTTTACCTGGTTATAGGTAGATATAATTTAGTTGCTAATTCGAATTTCATTCTAGTTTACTTTTGTCATCAATTTGCCTTTGTATTACTGTACAAGACTATTGTTCCTCAAAGGGTTAATGCTCGTATCATCTATCACGAAGTTGTCACTGAATCATTCGGAGCGTGACTGAGTTCTTGTGGGAGTGAAGCTGTCCTACAAAGTAAGCGGGAGAGCACTTATTTAAAACATTAGTTAAGGAGTTTCTATTAGCTATTTTCAGCCGCCTGACATCAATCAAAGTGGACAGTGACAGGAAATACCCAGGAATACTGACCAAATCACATGTTTATAAATAGAATTCTGTTTGTCTTAAAAACTATTCTAGACGAAAAATATTTCTGAGTTCTTCATTTTGACCCAAAATCCTAAACTCACTCGAAGTTCATTTTAAAATGGTTTATTATTACGAGCACAAAAAATATAATTTGATAGGTGGAGTATGAATTTACAAAGCTTTTAACAGTACATAGTTTTTATTTATTTAGGCTAAAATCTTTTCATTAACTAAATTTGTGATAAAGATAAATTCAATCTCTTCCTCTAACTCTTCCGTTTATCATGATGCATCATGATAAACATATACTCACATACAAAATACAGTCATCCATAACGGAACGCAAACAAATATATATATTATCTTCATCTTGATATCTGCAGAATGTTCACACATTTCTGTGTTATTCAATCTTCCTTCTAACATATTCAATACTTTTCTTACTATTTCTCACATCATATTGATGTGATCTTTTGTTTTAATCGGGAAATAAGGAGATTATGATATCAATCTTAAAAACTTAGTCTTTAAAAAATGAACATTTTTAATCTGATGTAATAATAGTTATTATTGTTATTATTAATATTATTATTACGATTATTGATATATTATCTGGTATCAGTTTGAACTAAGATTTAAGATATAAGTGTTAACAATGAAGCTGTTTATTATGTCACCAAAACACCCTAGTTTATATCTTCGCTTTCTAATTTGAAATGACATAATACCAAAAATTGATAAATATATTAAATAATTTAAAAAAACTACTAGTTTTCCCAGTAAAAGCAAAGAAATTTTGTAAAAAAACAATCCACTGTACATTCTTGATGACATTGTGTTCGTAGATAACAGAATAATTACTGATTACAATGCTATATTGATAGTTAAATTAGAATAATACCAGTGCAATTATTTATTAATAGTGCACAGATTAAAGAAAATATTATATTATATTTTAGTACTGAATACAATGCTTTTTCTAGGCAGAGATGTATGGTGGCTAGCAAAAGAATCCAAAGCGCGTGTTTCATCCTAACTGGGACTCATCAGCTGGATATACCTGTGTTCCAGAGTTGATATTTACCGTGAGATTCCAACCCAGTACCGTTCTCTTCAAACGCCATCACGTTATCCACTTAGCTACTGAACCAGATAGCCACTAACTTGCACAATGGGTTGGAGTTTTAGTTCATTTTGTATTGTTTGTTTGAATCTTCTCATTGGTGTTTCTGATCGCAGTTGATCAGTTCATTATTGAAATATGTGGACGAAACGCGCATCCTGGACTTCGCTACTAGTCACCAGTCATCTCAGCTTAGAATGCCTGTGTCTTATGGCAATGTCGAAGCAGTATGCATACCAATAAGAGACTGATCAATTACAGTTCTAAACAATAATGGGGAGATTCAAACAACTTACTCACTTACTTACTTAGTTACGCCTGTTACTCCCAATGGAGCATAGGCCGCAGACCAGCATTCTCCAACCCACTCTGTCCTGGGACTTCTTTTCTAGTTCCATCCAATTCTTGTTCACTTTTCTCATGTCTATTTCCATTTCCCGGCGTAATGTGTTCTTTGATCTTCCACTTTTCCTTTGGCCTTGAGGATTCCATGTGAGGGCTTGTCTTGTGACGCAGTTAGGTGCTTTCCTCAATGTGTATCCTATCCACTTCCAGCGCTTCTTCTTGATTTCTTCCTCAACTGGGATCTGGTTTATTCTTTCCCACAGTTGGTTGGTGCTAATAGTGTCCGGCCAACGGATCCGAAGTATTTTGCGTAGACAACTGTAGATTCAAACAAACAATCCAGAAAATACTTATTTTCTTTCATCTATGTTCTCGACAAATATTCGGATTTTTTCAATGAGTAACAAGGAGGTAAATCAATCACCAAATAGTTGTAGATAGTTTTATTCATAAACATATATCAAATAGGTTAATATTAAATATTACGCGTTAACGGATATCGACTCATCGGGGTGAGGTCGTCCCTCATAATCACACTGGATAATTGCAGCACTATGACTCGAATAGTCTGAAGTTATGAATTTAAATTAATGAATTCCAACTCAGTACTTTATATGTTAGGCGAATAATACAAGAACTTGAGATCATCGTTACGATAGCTGTTGGGGATGTGAACTCAAAATTATTCATAGACAGACCAATAATAATTCGATGACATCAAATTTACAAGTGAAGAATCAGAAGATAAAATCTCATTCTTGAATGTCTTAGTAAATGGAATAAGTATAAGTGCGTTGTAAATGCAAGTGAACAGGTCACACTAATTGAATACTTAATTACAACAGTAACAGTACAGCAATACACAAGAAGAATTATACAAAGATACTGTTGCAAGCAGCCAAAAGTTACTCCAATAAATCTGTCGAAATGTCTGTTTAATTGATCAACCGTCACAAAATTGACCATCGAAACCAAGGGACGTATACACTTCAATATGTGAAAAATTTATCAGAAATTACTATGGAGATTTAAATTACTCAAAGTGGTAAGTTCACTCTATTCTATGTAAACCGAAAGGCATAACAGTGGAAGAAATTAGACGCGACGGAACTCCTAAAATACGTTTACCAACTCCAAAGAGGACATTGTCTTCACTTGTACACACAAAAACACAAGCCATTACTGAAACAACACTATATATGATAGCCAAAATCAACGTACTTATACAACACTATTGGCATATATTCGACTGAGAAATTATCAAAACTTAAGATCATAGAAATTATAAAAATTTCTCGAAGTATAGGTTTTGGATTAGTCAGCAATATGTAAACGAATTGAAATAGATCTAATTTATCAAACAGTTCAAAAATCGCCGACCAACAACATGGTCAGAAGTCAACATTATAAGACAGTCAACTTTAATGCAAAGACAAACGAAGACAAAAAACTCCTACGACGATAAACAATCCAAACAAGACCAGGGAGCAATCTGATTCAAATCTTGTAAAGTAACCATAAAACTCACCAGTAAATAAAGTAAGCTCTGATGACGTTGCCTAGAACGACAATAAAAGCTCTGTAACTAAACCATTTAGTTTGCAGACATCAAGGACACAAAAATACATGCATATTATTTGTTAATCTTAATCTAACAATATAAATTTTACGTTTAAGCAACCCTGATAGCAATCAGCAGTAAATTCATATTTTGTCATAATTAGGCAACATTTTAAAACAGTTACTATCTGAATGGATCAGTAAACAGTTATGACATAATCCACAATTAATATACAGTGAAGTAATTATCTCGTTTTTTTAAAAATTATTTACAAAACTATTCAAAACATTGAGGTTATGTATTCTAAATACGATGACACAGATGATCTGCATGATTAGTGGTCATCAATATAATAATATTTGTATCATTATTGCTAGGTATTGATAGAGGGATAATCAATCAATACATGATTATGCTCTTCATTTACTACTGATGTAAAGACAAATTATATTTTAAAATATTCTCATAAATAGTGTTCACCATTAGATGAAATCTCAACTTCTTCAATTACGTAAACGTTATTTGATAAATGAATAAGATTTATTGATCTAACATTTCTTCTTATGTCGTAACTGTGATATATTGGGGTTGCTTTACCTCCCCTACACACTATGGTTTTCAGCACTTCCTTATAAGCTAGTATATATATGTTATTATATCATCATATATTATAAAAATTATATTTTATATTATTTAAAGATCAATTACATTCATAATAAGCATATGTAACTTTTTCAAACCGATAACTTGAGGGTTACGACATTAGTAACAAATCAGCCAAACGACCATTAATTTACAGTGTTTCAGTTCATAATACGTACTAAACATATAAAGAGTGAGTTTACATAATCTCAATGTCATATTTGATGATTAGTCAGATTTTGACAATGAATTATGTTTATTATTATTGCAATGAAGTTTAACTTTTAGTGATTACTTACTGTTTTAGAAACATAGAATTCCTTCTTGAATAAATGTCAAATTCTTGAAACTCTCAATATTTTATTTATAATGAAAATTGAATAGTCTGTGATAAGTTCACTATTCAAACAGCTTCACAAATCTTAAGCTGCAATCCAGTAAAAAACAGTTGTTACTATGAGGAAGCACTGAGAGACTCTTCAACAGTGCGTATCACTCACATTACAAGCGGGATTCAGACCCCAAAACTTCAGACTCGCGCATAAACTCCAGACCTCCCGATCACTAACCCGAGATTCGATAGTGCACAAGTTTAACTTCAGTTAGTTCACGGTACTGAGTGACCATCTTCCATTGTCCCTGTTGGTTACTTTTCTCACAGTTGTCACAAATTAGCACCATTGATCATGGCCTCTCACTGGAACTCCATGAACTCCATTCCGAAGTTAGTCAGTAGTGAGCGCATGATTATCATCAGTATAGGGTTGTAAAGATTGCTGAATTTAAATTGTCTTTGATTGGTTCGTGATTTCGGTGGAAAACGGTAGTGCTTGAAGTCAGGAGCTGTAACTGAACTGCGAGCACATATATTTTGTATCTAAGGGACATTTTTTCTAAATACCAGAAATTTAACTCTCCATCGATCAGTTGTACAGCATTTTTAGAACAAATGTTGGTGTGTGAAATTGATATTAGTTATCATCAACTCCCTGCTATAAATATGCGAAAAAAAGAGTACCTCGATTTGCTGAATGAAAACAAATAATATGGACGTAATGGCTTGAAATATTTTTTTTATATTGCACTTTAATATCTATCACTAACCCAATTAGTAAACAGAAAAATGACCAAAAATAATGGGTGCGACTCGATAAACGCTGAAGATAACCTCTTCCCTGGTTTACTAGTAAGAAATACAATTTCATCAGGTTGTTTTTGGAAGATTTGATAAAAATACTCAATATAAATCAACAGCATTTAGGGAAAGAACAATCCAGAAAAGTATTCAGCAAACTGGTTTCTTTACAGATGTGATGCAAATTAGCTAGAAATCTGCACTGCTCAAATCAAATATATCTAATCTAGAGAACTGTGGATTCGCTTTTCATAACAAGAAAATAAGAACTATGGTTATATTTTTAATCAACTATTATTATTATGATCATTATCACTGAATAATTGATTTGAACATAACTAACTTTATGAACTGATGTCATTTGAGGAACTATTGAAAATAAAAAATTACTGAGCAATCGCTTAGTTTTAGTTCAGAACTGTGTAGCAATGTGTACCTATAACTCTCATACACGATGGTATCAACAATATTTCGATCAATCAGCGACGGCATCATTTTCGATTTAAATTTACAACTTCAGTTATTTCGAGATTTACTCCCAGTGCTCATCCAATTTTTTCAGCGGTGACAGTCCCATACCAGATAATGTAAAAAATATAAATAAATATTTATGTAATTCATAAAATACATTGTCAAATACCAATAACACAATAATTCGACAGATATTGGTGTCCTGTTTACGTAAATGAGGGATTTGTAAAATGAAGATGTTAAGAAAATCCAAATGTGAAAATAATTCGTACACCAGTAATAAATGAACAATCAATATTCATCGGGAATTTTTGTATCTAAACTAAAACAGTAAACACAATATACACCATATGGATTCAATGAAAAAATTGTAAGGATTTTATCGACAATTTACAATGTTACGTAAGTTTTTATTTGTAACAAACGAATGTGTAAATGCTAATATAATAACATAATGAACAGAAATATACTGACAGAATAACACAGTAATTGTGTCATGACTAAGTGATATTGAAATCGGTTTACATAGAAATATCGGTTTTCTATGTAATATTTTGAGTATTTGAAAAAGTCAAAGTCAATTCAAAATTAGAACATGAAACCCAACTAACGAATTATCTTTCAGAGATTATGGGAATGAATATGAGTTAGAAATTATATTTTATCAAATCCCTAATGCTAACACGAAACATAGATTCATAGCTTTGTGTTCATTACTATTAACTGTCTGAAGTAAAAACTTAGGTCATTTGATTTAGTTGATAATTATTTGCCTTATTTTGTTGCTGATATTTTAATTGAATTTTGATGAGTCTTAGTTCAGTACGAATTGTTCCTATATAGTCATTATGATAAAATTTTAAAATTCGTACCCATTGTAAAAGTGAACGGTCGTCTGTACTTAGTAGCTAAGTGAATGACATACTGACGTTTGAAGTAAAAGATACTGAATTGGAATCTTGGATAGAATATCAAATCTGAGATTCAGAGATATTCAGATGACCAGTCCCAAGTAGAACGAAATACGTTTTCAGGTTTTCACTGTCACATACAATTCATTTATTCTATATAAAACTTCTGAAATACTTCGAAATGTTTGTAGTATAACCAAAATATGTCCTTAGTAAATGAAACGTTTGTTAGTTTCAAAGTGAAAGTAATTCGAAAATAAAATTGGTTTTTTTTGAGAAAAGTAATTAAGCTGAATAAAATCTGTTAAATTATTAGTTCGTATTTAAAATGAGACACTGGTATTAAATGTTTTGAAATGAAATATATTTTTTTTAACCATTCACATTCTTATTAGGATGATGATGTTGGTGAAATGATAGTGAAACGAAGCGAGGGGGAAATGTGATGTTTAATTTACCTAATTAAATCAAATATGATAAAGTTTCATTCGGTCAACAATCTCTGATAAATGATAAATATAGTCACATTATATATGATTCAACATATTTATTATGGTGCATTTAAATGAAACTCATAATAAATTCAAAAGATTAATATGAATAAAAATCCAAGGCTCATCATGAAGAACACATACAGACAAGAATACGCATACAAACAAACAGTTCAGCTTTAAATACATCCAGCTGCTGATTAGCATAAGTGAATAATACTTAAGTGGAAGAATTAGACTAAGCAAGTGTAAGCTGTATAAATTTTTCTAGGAACACAGCTGGGCACTAATTCTTTCATCGCTTTTGGTCTAATCTACTTATTTGCTTGACTCTTCATGATACTTATACACAAAATTAATTATATTGTAATGGTGGTGAGATGAGTTTCAAGTTTATCAAGTATTTGCGCAATTTGATTTATTCTCTTTCAACAAAAATTGGATACAAGTTTCAAAAAATGAGGACAATGGTAATAACATTATTAAAAATTGACAATCATAATTATTCGTCCAATATTCACTTGATCTATTGAAAGTTGAACGTGTGATTCTTTCTCATAGTCGTTGATTATGACAGTAGAAGTGCTTTTAAAACTAAAAAATGGTATGAATAACTCGTCCATAAAGTAATATATGTTTTAAAGATGATTTTGAAAAAGATTAACAAGATTTTTGAACATATGTCACACAGTTATCAGTAGAATGATATTTATCAAGTTAACCAAGTGTCTAATCCTCGTCTCAACAAAAACAGGCAAGATATGCCGTTTACATATAAATTAATGTGTGTTATAGAATGTGTAGCTGAAGGTATATAAGAAACTACTAAAGACTATATGAATATGAAATTGGTTACTTACTATCCTACCCTTAAAGAAAATCAGTCGCTACTTGGGACTAGTAATTTGGATATCCCTGGATCCCAGAGTTGATATTCTATCCAAGATTCCAATTCAGTATCTTTATTTTTAAACACCAACATGCGACATGTATGAATTTCAATCTAATTTGTAATGGTTTGTATTATCTCGTTTATTGTTATTCGAACCGAGTTTTAACAATTTTATAAATTTAATTTAGCAAAATGAACTAATCACAAATGAATAACTATCGAAAACAAGAGATTTGTTTAATACTGATTTACGACTCTTCAGCATATTTAATTCACAAACCTATATGGGCTAAAATCCAGGATCATCTTGTCTTTCAGTAAATGCATTACCAACTATATCACTAATACAGAATTTATTGGTTCACATTTTCAATATTTGTTTGTTTTTTCTTCAAAACAATTAATTACTATCTTTAAAAATATGTGATGAATAATTTTAATTTTCTTAATTCAATGTAATTTTTATCACTAATTTAATTAGATACATTATTTTATTACGTAAACACATACTAACAAAATTTATATTTACTTTAGAAGATAAAATTAATGACAAATGCTACATCGGTTTCTATAAAAAAGTAAATTAGGTTAAAGTTAATGAAAGAATTGAAATGTACTACTGTAGATAACTTATAATTAAATAGGGTTTTTTTTTCAACTTTTTAATTATTTCCTTCGTTTGATTAATCCATGATAAATTGAGTTAAATGATTGCTAACATTTGTTAGATAAATCTGTACTTAGATTTCATGTTAGTTGCCACATGTCAGGAGGACTTATCTTTCATACTAACAGAATGAATGCTTTCTCTGAAATTAAAACTACATAAACATGGCATTGGATATATTGGGGAGCTATTTCACACGTAAAACCTCACTGGGTATATCTCATTAGGACTTTGGGAATCGCGTCTCGAAGTTAGTCACCGATGTGTAGCCGAAGATTTTTAGTAGGGTTGGTAGCTAGTAGAATATTCATAGTTTACATCGTAAAATGACTATATTTACATATTTTTACCACTGGATACCAACACAAACATTTAGAGTTTGGCCGTTTGCGCTCGAAACCAAAGATCTTGGGTAAGATCACCGATTGGTTAGTAGATTATACTGCCATGTAAGGAAGAAGCATCTATCCACTACTTTCCAGCTTCCAGCGTTTTCATAGATAATATCAATCCGTGATGTCATCTACGAGAATTCCACAAGTCCGCTAAAACATGACATTCATTAATCAGTACACATATAATAAAGCTTTCTATCTATCACTTTCATTGTAACATGAAATGTCAAACAAGTGAATTTTGGGAACAACAACGATTTATACTGTCTTTTCAGTAAGTCGGTTAGTACTTCTTCAGATGAAAAATCCACAAACCAGGAAATGTGACGGAATCTGTTTGTCAGAAGAATATAATAGAGAATTACATGCCTTCATTTATCGTTTCGTTAAACTGTAATTACTTGACACTGTAACCTGTTCATCACCACAATCACACACACATACACGTATACACACACACATAGACATACAATTCTCTCTGTATTATTCATCATCACTGGCAAACTAACTGATTAATTCGATTATAATACTCGTAGATAAGAGAATAAGTAATATATATATAACATTCAATGTTGAATGCGTTATTTAGTTCTGTATCATTTTAGAGATAATCCTTGTTCAGTTATTATTTGGAGAGAATTGTATAGTTCACTAACATTTTTCTGATATTGTCATAGACTGTATTATTGCATTATGATGTAATCGAAAATGGAATAGGAAATCTTATCATTTTATTTGATTACTGATATACGATATGATTTTTGAGTAGTAGATTGCACTGACTCAAGTCGAATGACTTTTAACCTACCCTTTATTTATTGAATGGTACTATTGATAATGATAGTAATAATAATGATACACATATTATAAATAATATTTAATTAGTGTTTTGCATACGTTTTATATAATCATAAACAAAGAATGATAACTCTTCGATATCTTGTAATAATTTTCAGTAAAAGAAAACGAGCAAAACTGCAATTGTTAAACACAATTTTGATTAATTGCCTGTGGTTAGGTATATGATAATACATAAACATTTTTTCATTTTATGAGCAATTAATTATAAGCACGCTAATACTGACGACAGAGAGCAAATATGTATAAACAATTTCGTGATTGAATCACAATTTCCGATGTTTTTCAGGAATTGTTCTTTAGATCAACAGTTTCTAACTACATAAATAACAAGCGAAGCCTATGACAAAATAAAAAGTGGGTTATTCTCAGAAATTAGGCCCAGGACTGCAATAATCGATCACAATATTCTATCCAATGCACTACCCTCTATCCTCGAGTACCCACTTAATTCTTTTGTTCAAATAGTGTATTTATTTATTGAACCGACTAACTTCATACCAATTTGTCGTTATATCCATGCTGGATATTTGTCCGTGAAAAGCAGAAGTGCTTTGACATTGTTTTCGTTCACGTTTTTATCCAGCATCGTAACGTGTGTATATCCTATATTTCTAAACTAGAGTATAAACCAGAAGCGTTTAAAATTGAGTTCTTTTTTCTTATCTAATGGATAACACCCTCAAATGGTTCTTCGATTTCATCTAATCTAAATAAGAATTCTGATAACTTTCCATGTATATGATTTTAGAAAGTTGTAACAAGTGTCTGAAAAACTTATTAGGCTTTAGGTGGTTCACTGACTTTAGATGTCAGTAAAGTATTCACCAGAACCGATATTCGAAAATATTATTTATTGGATTTCGACTTAAGTTTCTATGTTAACTCCTTACGTAGAGAACTTGAATATTCATGGTATAATCACTGGTGTATCAGTTTTTCGCTGTAGTGAGACCAAATAACTATTATTTGTATCCATACTTGCAAGAGTATTCAGCGCCAAGATTTTTAAATGATTATTTTTGTAAACAATTAATACTAATTAATCGCTAAGTAGGTACCATTGTTGAGTAATACAGTCCCCAATGCGGACTAAAATCTATAGTCTGGTTGCAATATAAGCAATGTTCAAGCAATTTGGGATATGGGTGAAATATTTCTGGAGGTATTTAGTGAAAAGCAACTGGCAACCTTAGATCGCAGTTTTTCATTGGTTACGATCATACAGAGAAAATCACATGTAATATTATGGAAACTAGTGTTTAAGTCGCTCAGACGAGTGAACCAACTGCAATTAGACTGAACGGATTTTACTGACACAACAAACTGCACCTCATGAAATGTCCTAATAACTGTGATAAAGTAGTGAAAATATCTCAACCTAATAGAAGTTAAAGGGTTTTATGTCCATAAATGAGCACCATGGTGAAATGAATTCATATCCCAGCCGTAAAGTCAACTCACCAATGACTGGAAAACCCAAGATTTCTTTGGCATTTTAACAATCACGTGAAATCAGAATGTGATTTACGTTACGGTGTTATAAGAAATGAGCTTTCAATTTACACATAATGTTATTGACATTTCTTAACAGAACTTTTTTTTCTTTTAAGAAATGTATACACGTCTTCAATCCATTCTGTTTTCACTAAGAACATCAACTACAACCCACTAATTTATTTGCAATACTTCAAATTTCTCAATTAAAATATTGTCACAAATTAAGTACAAACAAGAATAATAAATTATTTTCATCGGATATCTTATGTTATTCTGCAAATAGATAAATGAATAATTACATTTTATTTAGTAGTCATTGATAGATTAGAATGAATGTGGTTTGGTGCTATGCACCCACGAATACTGGCAATGAAGTTGACAGAGACCAGTTTTATTCGAGATTGTAGTTCATGTTGGAGCAATAAATGTACTTTGCTGAAGAGTAACACTGCTCTATATTTCCTGAGAAGTCTTCCGGACTTTACAAGTAACGGCATTAATGACAATAGCTGTAAATCCGTTATTCAGTTTCGCATCTCACCATTCTTCTCTTTTCTGGTCATCATTATCGAGTGTATTCTCTCTAGATAATTTTAAATATTTTTCAGATCGTCTGTCTTCACTATTACAGTTACTAAATATGAACAGAAATGAAGTGGATTTCACATGTATCATTTGGACAGTGTTATTGACATTCTCACGTATTCATTAATCGAATTCTGTGTCTTCGTATTGACCATTCATCACATCCCGTTCATATCCATCAACGTCAAATCACCAATGTCCACCATGAGTGATGAAACCAAGCCAGTCATATTCACATAGTGAGAAACTATGTAATGTCTGTCACGCAATCACTCACTAGCTTGCTTTCTACAATTAAGAAATCAAATATTTGAAATATCGTCTTCACTAAAACTGACGAATACTCACTCACTCACTCACACACACACTTACAATACATGTAATAATAAGGGACCAGTTGGACGGAAACGAAGAGGTATCTACTGCGGGAAATAAAGACAAGAAATAGCCACATTGTAAATTACTGTTAGAAAGAGTTGAGAATGAAAGTATTCGTTTTGCAATCTGGATAATAAAACACCTTAATATAAAGTCGCAATTTTTGATATATTATCGGAAATTCACAGTTGAATGATTTGACATATGTGGCTGAATTTTTCATAAGATGAAGAGATAGACAGACGGGCAGACAGGATCCATGTTTATCGAAAAGTAAGTAGCTAGCAAATCAGGTCATTATCGATATAGGTTTTACAGCTGTATAAGTTTATGTTGCTCTGTATTAAATTATAAAAAACGAGTAGGAACCACCCATATGTTTTTTTTGTATTTTCATTCGCTCTAGGTGAACATATCTGTGGTGAATATATTCAGGTATGCCCATGTTCATCTACTAATAAAAAATAACTAATATGAAAAGATGATGAGGATGACGCAATCCAATAAATTTTCAAAATAAAAAACATTAAGCAATAACCTTACAATAAAAAAGATTAAAGTTCAATCACCTGTCCATTCATTCATAAAAAACACAAGCTGAGTGATAAAAAACAAACATTGAATTAATCTCAGATAGAAAGAAATATGGGTGAGAAGAGGCATGGTGTTTTGTTTTTTGTTGTTTGAACTCGATTTATATGAATTGAACTTAATGCATCTTTGGTTTAACCCCTAAAGGCTTTTCATGTCATTCCAATATATACTAAAGTAATGAAAATAGCCTCGTCTCACCAATCCATCTCGTCAAATCACCTCATCTTATCAAGTTTAATGAATAATTATTTAATCTAATCCAACCATGACAGACAAGAACAAACTCGACCACATAGACTGACACAATATTGTGGTCAATATTTGATTATCTCTTTGCACAATTATTTTCACTTGCATTTCACAGTGAGTTGAGTAGGGAAATAGAACGATGTGGTGGATACAAGAGTGGATAAGATGGAATCACACAGAACAGTAAATGAGTTCCCATTGTAAAAAACTTTGTGATCCAACTGGTTGTTTGTATGTATTTGTGTTGTTGTTCTGTATGGTTTACTCCCACCCTTATTGTGAATCACATAATCTCTACACTGAAGCTACTTGTACGAACATATTCTTTCGAAGATAGAATACGAATAAGGAACATTTCGACGTGTATATTGTCTGTATATGACATGAAATATCAAGTTTGTGTTTGCTACATACTGTGAAATAAAATTAAGTAATTCAACGATTTATTATTTTTAAAGAAGTGATAAGAAATTAGATAATTTGAAGATCGACATTCGGCTTAGTGATGACGATCATGCTTAATAAGTCATTTTATGTTAAAAGATTATTGAAAATATAATTTAAATAAATGAACCACATGGTATCAATAAGTGTATGATGATTCAAGCTATTAATTTATCATTAAAATTGGCGTTGATTATTTATGGCATATACATATGTTTAATACGGTCTTAATATTAATAAAAGCCTCTTTTCTTTTCATATTTGACAGGCAGTATATAATTTAAAGGGGTTCCTGCGATAGTAATTAGGTTAAAACGTTTTATATTAACCGTGGTACCACTGGAAACCAGAGTGCACTTGCTTGATATTTCATCCGATTTCTAAATTTCTCGTTAGTTAATACTTTTAACACAGCGCAAATTCGAACGCATAACACTCAATCGTATCTACTAGGGGTAACAATTTGAGTCTTATAGTATATAATTCCTTGTTCAATGAATTAGTATTGGATATGCTGGATCTCCAGGAATCACTTTGTAAACTTTTTCTTTTGCAATTTAATTCTGGAAATTCATATTTCTTGTTTCCACGTAATAAGTGCCCATTATTATTTGCTGTTTTTGTTTCCTACCTGGAAGAATCCTAAACGTCATTAGTTCATTTCCTCTTTTAATACGCTGTTTTAGGATTCGTTTCAAGGACATTTCTGCTTTTTATATTTTATACACGAGTTGAATGATTGTTATTCGTTTTCCGGACAATTAGTGGAATTCAATAGTTTCCCTGCTGATTATGATCATTTTCCTTTAATTAACAGGGTTGGGGGCGAAGATTAACAGCTTAGCTTCGTCCTTTTATTGTATTACTAGTTTACTTTCCTTCCTCCAGTACCAAGGTGATATCTCGGACACTGTTCTTTTGTGAAACACATATTTGAATGTTATTTGGAAGAACTTCCGCCTAGATTTTCATGAATTTATCTCATAATAATTATGTAGTGAGAAGACCTTTAAAGTTTCGACCAGATTGTTTTCAGAAGATTATCTAAATCTGTAAGGGGTATTCATCACCTAAAATTTTTAGGTTCTCTCCTGAAAATTTCGTGTCTGAGTTCTTTTTTTAAGCTGGAGAATCCGTTCAATCCCTCAGTATTCTCAATCGTTGTATAATTGCTGTAAATCCGTTAAGAATTATTTATAATCATTTTAGTGACTGTTGTGTTTAACAGTTTGAACTAGTATTCCTTTTGTCTATTTTGATAATAAAGCTCATTTCACATGAACCCAAAAACTATCTTTCTGGTCGTTCATAAGTGAAAGTGATCAAGTTTATATGGTAATTAGAGTTGATTTGATGTAGATTTGTCCAGTTTAAATGTTGAATCATCACATTACATGAAATATATGCATGGTGTGTTAATTTCGGTTTGCACCTATTACGTAACAGTAGCTCAATTAAATGATTTGGTACTTTTTTAATGTTTAGGTTATTTCAAATAGAGTAGACAACTTAAATCAGACTCAACAAAATCTAGCAACAGTAATAAATGAAAACGAAACTTTCACCCTAGCAACACTGACATTACATAATAATTTTGTCTTATCTTTAATTTTGAAGAAGTATAATTAACATACTTTGTTTAATGAGTAGTAATTTTTGGTAAGATTTGAACACCGTTCACATTTACATTAAGTCATTAATACATTAAAGTGGAATTAAAATAGAATTTGTTAGATAAGTGAAATTGTATCTATCAGTAGAGGTTAAATGATGAAAATGTAACTAGAGGCATTGTTTCTTCACGAAAAGCTCAGCCAGGATTCGTTGTATATTGTTTCAAATGACTTAGTGAAATATTTTGTATTTAGGTAGGATATAGTAAGCAAAATAAATAACCATGAAGTTCTAAATGTCAAGGCGAACTAATAACTACTTAAGATATAAAAATGGTAATCAAACTAATACAAAAAATGTCAGCTGATAAGCAAAGAATCTTCTGTAATACTTGAATTGTAGCAATGAGTGGAATCCAGGATACATACATAATAAAATTAGGAACTCCTCAACCGAATTTACCCAAATTCCAGTGTTGGTATTTACAATAAAATTATAACATGGAACCTTTAAATCATGAAGTGTTTTCCAGTGAGATAATGGCTCCAGATAACTTAGCAGCACCGTCCATAAAGCTTTTTCGTTTGATGCAGAATGTGTTCAAGTGTTATTATGAACATCAACTCTGATATACAAGTAAGACCGCATGACGAGTTCTAGCTTGTAGGAAACACGGGCTTGAATTACACTGATATCCACAAACTAAATATACTAAAGCCCCCAAATGCCCTGGTACGGCCGAGAGTGGGAAGAGTCCGCTCTCCCTCTCGAAATGCACCCACATGACCACGCGTATATAGCTTCTGCCAGGGAAGTCCTACTCACTGCCTTCTTGAGGCGGGGGTGTTGTTTACAAAAATGAGAGAACGAAAAGCGAATGTCCGGCGTTTTAACCGGATTCCAAGCTAATGGTGCACATGGTCTCCAGTATCCTGAGGGAACAAATGGCGAATGAACCAATTGTTGGTCGCCGGCTACCATGGGACTGCATCTCCTTACGATGCTCCACTGCCTTGTGGATCAGACCCTCGGGTAGAAGGCTCGGGGTGTGGCCCCCTAAGAAAATCACCTGCTTCGGTTTGGGCACCCGAGCAGTATCACAGCCCTCACACATATCGAATGAGATTTGTGTGGCGCATATGTATTTGGTGCCTCTTTGTACCCTTATCTATGTGTTGAAATAAATATAAATATACTAAAAGTGGCAACAACTTGGGTGGTTTGAGGCGAACTGCTCATAACGTACATAAGACATCAGAGACTGATAAACTCCAGTCCTTAAGATCAACAACGAGAAAACTCAAACCCAGACATTTATAAAATATCTTCTGTTGAAAATACATAAAGATCTTTGAATTAACACAATTCATTGTTCTACAAGTTTAATATTAGTGGTATAAAAATTTCAAAGACTTTATGTCTTCTGCTACTACTGTGCCACAGTAACATATTTTATTTGCAATTGTAAGCTCTTCAGCCTTTCAGGATATCATTAACATATTGAGTCCTCATGATAATTGTAAAAGATAAGAATATGTAGTCGGCAATTTCTTAGACTGATTCAAGTCGTTTAATTGTCGTTTTTCTAATGTGGAAAATGAAGTCATAAGATACTAATCATATCCTTGGGGGATTCGTCACCCGATGAAGTCCCCTATAAGTTTGATAATCACAGACCGACTTTTCATTCGATTTCAAATTTCTTCCTTATCTAAAGAAATTCATACACGGATACTAAACAATTGGATTAAGTTGATTGAATATACTAAAAAACTGTATCACTTAATTTTTTAAAGACAAAGTAATAAATTTACGATGACGATAGTAAAAATTATGATAGGTACTTATTGATGTTGAACCTATGAGAGAAGGAATATTCATTGATATATCTTGACGTAGAATTTCCATTAAACAAATGTTGTATCTTCTTTCATATTTCCAATAAATTACGTCTTTTCAGCATACTATATAGACATCCTTGTGAGACCCCTAATGAAAATTAAACGCTTTAACTAAAAGACGCCATGAAATTACTACTAAATATATTCAAATTATACCCATGAATATAGGTCTTATGCTAAATTAGTAACTGTATTTTAAAATGAGTAGAATTAATTAAAATATAAGCTATCGCCTATCTAATCCGAAGCCAGTAAAATATTTATTAAGTTCAAATATTCCCATTTTAATTGAACGATTACCATATTTCGTAACGAAGCTGCGAAAATTTGACAAATCGATTTGATCATTATAGTATCGGAAGATCCAAATATTAACTAAATAAGCAAAACACTAATAACAGTATGAGACAATGTTTTTAGCAGCGCTACTGAACCGAGAGAAAGATTCTCTAGACGTCCAACCTCAAGATAGGAAAATGGCTTTCTTCAGGATGAATAGTGTACCAAAAAACCGTGACACTGCGGATCAGTATTAAAATCAGTTAAATGGAACCTATTGTTATATATTAAGTCTCTTGATTACGAAAAAAACAATTGACAGCGTAGATCGGAGGACATTGTGGAATCTAATTAAATATAACGGAGTACCTGAAAAGATCGTACGACACTCCTATAAAGCCCTGGATTGGAAACTCGTGGATGGGGGCAGCTCACAAATGTGACGCACGTGAATTCTTATGTCCGACAACTCTGGTTACCTTCGTCATTCCTCTTGCTTCTGAAGAGCTAAACATCTCAATAGAAGCATGGAATACAGTGGATACTCAGAAAACAACAGGCCGAATCGAAATTCGCAGATTACTTGGTCCTTCTATCCTACAAACAGTAACTAAATGTAGGCGAAGAAATCCAGGGTCCCAAGGGCCTCCAGAGAAGTAGACCTTATGACCTACAATTAAACACAGCGGGCAGTAACCAAATCACACTTGATGACGAAGCTATGGATAGGATGGAATCCTTCATTTTCCTGTACAGTACCAGTGATAAACATGAAAGATATCATGATACGAATTGGGAGAGCAAGGACAACATCCCTACAATTGAAGAACGTCTGGAATTCAAAAGAACTATCGGTCAACACCAGGGTCAGATTTCTTAACACTAACTTTGAAACAGTCCTACGTTTTGGGATTGACACTTAGATAACTATCACGATCGTCACCAAGGAGGTACAGATAATATTAAACATCCTCTAGTGCAAGATACTCCGGGTCTATTAAGCAGGGGCTCTCAGCAGTAAACTACTGTCATAAAATGAACTATCTTACAGTCGATGAGTGAATTAAAAAATACTCTGGAGGTGGTTAGATCAAAGTTTACGGAAATGACTGAAAGGCAAGACGGAATTCGGAATAGTTATGGTACAATGGAAAGAGGCAGGCCAAAGAACAAATTGAGCTGTTGGTGGGAGGCAGACTTCAAGAGCGTAAACAGCACTTTGGAATAAGTTGGAAAAAGCTCTCCTGACAGAGTTGGTTGAAGATCTCTAATCTATGGCCTATACTCTTCAAAGGGTAACAGGCTAAATCAAGTAAACAAGAAATATCATCTAAGAAGCCCTCACTAAATGATTAATTATTGGTATATCGATAGAATTAGTTTAACACAAATGATCATGACGTTTGTCCTATACATGTTGTTAATGTCCCGTGTTTTTTAGGCAATTTGTTCTACTTTAATACACAACGAGTTTCATTGATCACTTATTAATGTTGACGTAATGTTTACCGAACCAAACCAATTCAATATTTATATCTACGTAATTGCGTGTAATTAAAATGTTTGCAAATCAACACACAGAGTTAGGACAGTTAAAAGTGGGCGAATTTAGAAAATACCTTAATGCTTGGTTGGCAGACATTAAAACTGATGTAAGAGTTCGCACACATCCGACAATATTTCTGAAAGAAAATTTTAAGTGATATTAATTTAGATTTTTTCATAATAATTTTTCAGAAACAGTGTCTGAAGTTGTCGATTTGAAAATATACTACTCACAAGTAATACAGTTGTTTTAATGAAAACGGTTGTGCATTGCATCACCCAGTTGGAGACAAAATTTAACGGTCTAATTATTTGTAGTATGTATTGTGATAAAACAACCCCTAAAAGTGCTACACGATTCAAGTATTTACACGTACAGCATGGCGATGGGTTGAGACAAATTTATTGTAGTCTTGTGAAATGGGACGTTCATTTTGCGAAGCAAATATGTCCGTCTTTTTTACAGAATGGAGTTGCTAACGCCACATTCAATCTTACTTTATTCGAATTTGTGACCATCAGTAACCCTAAAAGGACTATAGTTGTAGTTACAGTGTTATGTGCCAGATAAAATTTATTAAGTTTGCCTAAGATAAATGACATAAATATCCCACTAACGAAAAGTTCAATGAAGAAACTTCCGAAAACCTAGTGAGAAACTACCTTAGCCTGTCTAAGTTGAAACTAAACAGTAAAGTATTATTTTATTCCAATTCCCATATAATTCAACCCTGGAAAAATTGGTACAGACGTTTAATATCAAATTAGTGGAAAGAAATAGAGATCTCTTCTGGTGAAAATCTGGTTAATATTACCAATCAACATTAGATAAATCCACATCTTCAAAAAAGAACTAATACAGAAACAAATCAGTATTTGACAATAACATTTTTAAACCGATATAAATTAAGTGAAACGCTTGTAAATATGCTGTTAAGTAAATCTGCACTTAAATTAATACTGGTTTTGAGAAATCAAGTTAGTTCAAGTAAAAGGCAATTTAAAAAACCCAGAAGAATAAGTTTACAAATTAGAAGCTATTGAGGAATTATGAGGACGATTATTCTATATAGAGAAATTTGACAATTGCAATCTAGTGAATTTAAATCAGCCTTTACTATTTGCTCGTCTAATCATATAATAAAATTGACACCTGTATTCAGAATTTATCAACTGTTTATAAGTCGGTAACAGCAGCGGATATAACGGAATTGCACTGTAATTATTGGATTTCGTGCATACCGTTAAATTCGAATTTGCTTCTAGGAACGCCCCGAATGACAGAGTTGTTTCCCCTTCATTTAGTAAGCTGTAGTTTTGATGAATAAAGAAGTGCTCGATAGCTTCAAATCCATATTATTAGGCTAATCTTTGCTATTATCATACTGGTTGTATTCTCTACTAGTTTTCTGCCTCATTATACGCTCATAAAAGCATTGTTGTTACTATTACACGTAAAAAGGCCGTATTACAACTTAACTTCCGAGAATCAAAGGGTTTGCTGGTACAGAAACTGTTGTTAATTTTAGTTTTTTATCCTAAAATTGGGCGACTTATAACGTGACCTTTAAAAAAACTTGACTCGTCAGAAAGCAGCAGATACGACTGAAGAGATAGATTAAGTCGAACAGTATATTGTTTCTACATGATTAATTAGCTTTCCTAAGTTTGTAATAGGTTCTTGACCGTCAGAGCTTTTTGTCAATTTATATATATACTAACCCATGATTCAAACCATAAACTGTACTATTGATCCTATTCGAACTCTAACAAAAATAGCAGAGAAATATCACCTCATCAAGAATTTTTTCGCACTCGCTCACAATTGTCATTTTCATATTTACAGGCGAGTATTGTCCTCAGCAATTCAATGTGAATTGAATTACTTAACGTTTTCTCAACTAGAATTTCTTCACTATAAGGTCGATATCCTGATATGATATCGTTCGATAATGTTCATTCTAGTTTAACTTTGGAATCGTTTCTTCGACTATAATCGGCTTGGGGTTATACTTAAATATAACCGAATCACGTTCTCTTCTCTTTGATTGCGATTTCTGGAGGAATATTAGTTTTGCTTTCGTCATGTAATAGAAGCAGCTAGTGAGCAAGAACTGAAGGGATGAACTTTACCCATTTTTAATAAGATGGAAGTAAAACAATAAGAATTTCAAATCACGAAATGACTTAGATATTGGAAACTATGGAGCATCATATAACTCTTCAGTCTTAGTTTGGGACTCATTGTTCACTCATGATTTCTCCAGACGTTCGGGATCCGAGGCAAGCGCTTAGAATTCTGACCACTAATTTGGTGTACGGTAGTTGACATTCCTAACAATCATCAACATCAACTTAGCATTATACACACAAGTGGATTCCTATAGCGTATACACAAATTTGTTGTAATTCGGAGCTTTGTTTATTAAAAAGATAACCTAAAAATTAATGTTGTAATAATACTATTGACATTACTTGACAGGAATGCCTTAGCAACACACTTGTACTCAAATTTTCATTCACACATTCGACTATGACCCACATTTCTTCTGCAAAAGATAATGGTTGCATCTTTATGCCTAAACTTAGACAAATGAGACGGGAACCAATCAAATCTTTGGAATTTATTTGCACAGATTAATAAGATATAATTTCACCATGATATATATGATGGAAAATAACTATAAGAACCATTTGTGGACATTCTGGTACACATCGACATACACACCTAAGTGTCATAAGTTTGACTGAATTAACATGCAATCATTCATTTATGAACATCGTAGAACGTGACAAAAGTAAATATCGGTTCTCAAATTACATCAAAACAGGATAGAAATTTTAAAAACGTCTAAGTAAAGATATGTATGATAATAGAAAAGTAAGAAACAGTAAAAGGAACTAAACACAGGGTTTAAATGGCTTTAAGTATTCTTCTACGCCAGACTGATACCATAAATTGGCTCGGCTGTCTCGAACCTATTACCAACTCACTCAAACACTAATGAATACAACGTACTTGAAGAAGTGCCATTGTGATTAGACAAGTGGGCATACAATTAATAGGATACAATTTTGAATATAGTGCCATTTATTTCAGTTTGGGAAGCCGCGTAGTATTGTCAGTCTTCATACAAAGCGTGGTTAAAACCCTTCATAAAATCCTGTACTTCGCAGATGAGTCACATGGGATATTGAGGCAGGAAGTGGTTATATATGGGTAGAGTAAGCTTTAACTATTTAAGTTGATGAAGGTTTAATGTTGAGTCGAGTCCCAATAGGGTATATTGTGGAACACGTTAAAAATAATCTAATTCTGTTTGGGTACAATTTATACTTTTGAATAATCCATGCCGAAATATCATAGTTATTTTATCACTAACGATATACCCATACCACAGAATTTGAACACACGAAAATACCTTTTAAATTTTCGGTTACATACAATATCATGAAGATACCATATGCAGTAAAATAAAAGTCAGAATAAGAATTGATTTCTTTTATACAATATCGCAATATTGAAATTTAACTGGCATTACACAAATTTAGAGTTGAAGTGAGAATACAAACTATTAAAGATATCCTACTACTTAGGGTATTTATACAGTAAATAATAGAATATTAAAACTAGAAACTATCGGCGAGATCATTTAGGTTGTTCTATATCAGTAAAAGCTGTTTTTAACATAGATTGAATTGTAGTCAATTTTTCTCTTGGTTTATCGAGTATTTGACCGGCTAATTTTTCTGCTTCATCAATACGTTCCCAATTTTTAAATTTTACAACATGTATATCTACATTAATTGAAGAAAAAACAATAATAAAACATGCAGAATTTCGTTAAACTATGACCGAATAAATTATATTCTACAAATTATTAAATATAGGTTTGTGTAATTAGCTTTAAGGAATACATTTTTTATTAGTGAGGAATAATACTACTGTGGTGGTACCCTCAGATTTAAATCAACAACTTGCAGGTTCGAATTAGACACCATCAAATTCAGTTTGGACATAAAAAAACTGCTGACCCTCACACAAGAAATGGGTAGTTGGAAGTCGAGCAAACAAACGTGTAGATAGTTAACAGATTTTCTAAAAAAGTAGAAAACACATTTTTCCATCACAGATCTTAATTTAGGACAAAATAATTCCAATTCTTATGATTTCTAAGCATAACTATACTGTAGGGTGACACAATTCATAATCTTTATTTCCTTCATTGATAATTTTAATGGATGAATATAGACCCGTGGAGATTCAGTCGTAACTTTCCATTATATTATTTACAAAAAATAAAATAACTTCAAAATAAGTAATTTTTGTCCTGATCATCTATTCATACTTTAAATTTCTTATTCATTTATCACTATTTCTCTAAAGTAATTAGTCCCTTTGATAAATTTCGATAATCTAACAAGAAGACGAAGATTATCAGAACTATGTCATATATTGCCCCCGAATGCCCTGGTACGTCCGAGAGTGGGAAGAGTCTGCTCTCAATCTCGAAATGCTCTCACATGGCCACGCGTATAGAGCCTCTGCCAGAGTAGTCTTACTCACTGCCTTCTCGTGGCCGGGGTGTTGTTTATAAAAATGAGAGGACGAAAAGCGAATGTTCGACGCTTTAACCGGATCCCAAACCAATGGTGCACATGGGCTCCAGTATCCTGCGGGATCAAATGGCGTATGAACCAATCGTTGGTCACCGGCTTCCATGGGACTGCATCTTCTCACGATGCTCCACTGCCTTGTGGATCAGACCCTCGAGTCAAAGGCTCGGGGTGTGGCCCCCTAAGATAACCACCTGCTTCGGTCTGGGCACCCGGGCAGTATCACAGCCCTCACACATATCGAATGAGATTTGTGTGGCGCATATGTATTTTATTCCTACTGTCTATACTTATTTTTTCGACTTATACAGCAGCTCGTCTACGGTGGAAACTCGACTGTATCTAAACGTTCTCGAGTCACTGTCCGGTTGAAAATTGTATGTTACCACTGAATATGAGTACTGAAGCAGTTTTCCTGAAAACATGTGCACCATTCAAACTGGCTGCCTTCAACGTTCACACACTTATGCGGGTTGGACAACAGATAGGGCTGGCTGTCTTTGGGAAGTCTTAATATCGATGTCTGCTGTCTATCCGAGACCAGTATTCAAGACTCTGGTGAAGTACTACAAATTTGCTCTTCATCTGTCGCTTCGAAAAGCTTGTTTTACGTGCGCATATCCGGGGACCCCGTGACATCTTCATCTGGTCTTGCTGGCGTTGGTGTCGCACTAAGCGCTAGAGCTGAGGCAGCACTAATCGGTTGAATCCCCATTAAAAATCGGTTATGTGCTCTTTTTAAAGATGGTGGTGACTTTCTGACTAAGGAACTGACGACGTTGTTTACAAAGGTGTGGGAGCTAGAGAGTGTACCAACGTCATGGAATGAGTCGATAGTTGTCCCTGTCTTTAAAAAGGGTTCACGTCGTTCCTGTAACAACTATTTGGGGATAAGTCTACTTCCGATTGCGTCCAAGCTATTGGCTTCCGTCATACTTCGTACACGAGAAAGATTGACTTGCGAGGAGCAGGCTGGGTTTCGTTCTGGTTAAGGATGTATTGATCATATCTTCACCCTCCGCCAAATGTTAGAACAGCGTCATACTTATCAAAGGCCAACAATCGTAGTATTTCTTGACATCAGGGCTTCCTTCGATTCGTTGGATAGGACTGTTCTCTGGGATTGTCTATTGAAAAAGGGTGTGCCTGAGAAGTTTATTAACATCCTAAAAGCCCTATATACAAACACCTCAGGCAGGGCTGCTGGTCCAGATGGACTGGCTCCAGAAGTCTTTAAGGGTGGTGGTCCAATTTTAACGGTTAGGTTGACTAATATTTTAGCTAAGATCTGGGAGTTAGACGTAATTCCATCTGACTGGTCACAATCACTTATCGTCCCAATATATAAGAAAGGGTCAAAATCATCCTGTGACAACCACAGAGGGATTAGTTTAACTAATATAATATCTAAAATACTAGCCTCAATAATAATCAGACACCTAACTAAGACTCGTGAACTGCAAACACGAGAAAATCAAGCTGGCTTCAGACCTGGTCGTGGCTGCATCGACCACATATTCACCATTCGTCAGGTTCTAGAACACAGGCATACTTATCGGCGTCCGACGATGGTGGTCTTTCTTGACTTAAAAGCAGCATTTGACTCTGTAGACCGCGAGATTCTGTGGCAGTGTCTGTCATTGAAAGGCGTACCCCAGAAGTACATAAACCTTGTAAAGGCTCTTTACTCGAACACTACTAGTCGAGTGAGAGCTTATGGCGAACTGTCATCTAGTTTTGCAACCTCAAGTGGTGTCCGTCAAGGATGTCCACTTCCCCCATTTTTGTTTAACTTCATCATAGATCTACTGATGGAAATAACTTTCTCGTCGACTGAGTTCTCGAGTATTGATCTCCTTCCAGGAGGTCCACTTATCGACTTAGCATACGCAGATGACATAGTCCTGTTTGGTGAAGACGCTGACAAAATGCAGAATCTTCTGGTAGCACTGAGCAACAATGCCAGGATGTTTGGAATGCGCTTCTCTCCCTCTAAATGCAAGTTGTTGCTTTAGGACTGGTCTGCGTTAACACCTGAACTAAGTATAGGGAGTGAAGTAGTCGAACGCGTTGACAACTTCACTTATCTTGGAAGTCTGATCAGCCCTAATGGGTTGGTATCGGACGAAATCTCAGCACGGATTCGAAAAGCTCGTTTGGCTTTTGCCAACTTACGTCACCTGTGGCGAAGGCGAGATATCCGTCTATCAATAAAAGGACGAGTATACTGCGCGGCAGTCCGTTCTGTTTTAATTTACGGCAGCGAAACATGGCCATTAAGAGTAGAAGACACTCGTAAGCTATTAGTATTTGACCACAGATGCCTAAGAAATATTGCTGGCGTCTGCTGGGATAACCGGGTAAGTAATAGTGAGGTTAGACGCAGGGTATTAGGAAAGGATGGTAAATCAGTTGATGAGGTTATGAATGTTCATCGACTGAGATGGTTGGGCCACGTGTTACGTATGCCTGAACACCGATTACCACGACGTGCAATGCTATCCGGTATTGGAAATGGTTGGAAGAAAGTTAGGGGCGGCCAAACCAAAACGTGGCATCAGTGCTTGAAGTCACTAACTTCTAGTCTGAGCCATGTTGGTAGATGCAGACTACTTGGTTGGGGTCCGCGTGACTATCGTAACCAATGGTTGGAGACTCTCGGTGACATGGCTCAGAATCGATCACAATGGCGTCGGTGTATACACTCCATGTCTTCCCTTAAACTAAGAGATTAAAAGCGCTTCATATCTTTCTTTCTACTAACCAATTCTTTCTTCTTGTACTATATCTCTATATGCAATCTTTCTCTTATATATTACCACCTTTTACCTAACCACTGTTATGAATCCGGTGTTCATCTTGTTGTGCTGATGCGGTATGGCAACTTGGACCGATGCACATATGTGCCTGGTCCTACGTTGTAGCTGACTGACTGACTCAGGCAGAGTGAGGGCATACAACCACCCCTCTCCATTGTTCCATTCGAGCAGTGGGGTTAGACAGGGTTGCCCAATCTTACCACTCATCTTCAACTTTCCCATCGATGACATTCTGGAAACAGCTCTGATGGATATAAGTAATGGCGGTGTGGATCTGTTGCCTGGAGAAAGACTTCTCGACCTTGAGTATGCGGATGATATTGTCTTACTGTGCGATAATGCCCAAGCCATGCAATCCGCACTTAATCAGTTGGCAATCAGTGTCCGCAGGTATGGTATGTGCTTTGCACCTTCGAAGTGCAAAGTACTTCTACAAGACTAGCAGGATTCCAATCCTGTACCCACCCTGAATGGTGAGCAGATAGAAGTAATCGAGAAGTTCGTGTATCTAGGTAGCTGCATAAGTGCTGGTGGGGGTGTGAGTGATGAGATCAATGCACGTATAGTGAAAGCCAGAGCGGCTTATGTCAATCTGGGCCATTTTTGGCGCCTTCATGATGTTAGTCTGGCTGTATGACATCCAGTAGCAACACTATGTCCGTAATGCAGAGGTTCGGCATCGTGTGTTCGAGCACAGGGACGATAATCCAGTTGGTGTCACCATCTTGAAACACCGACTTCGGTGGCTTGGATATTTTCTACGAATGTCTTCCCAGAGAATTCCACGTCGTGCATTATTTGCCGACTCTGGGACTGGTTGGAAAAAAGCGGAGAGGTGGTCAGTATATGACATGGTGTCGTGGTATGAAAGAAATCTGCAAATGGCTGGCTTGTGTTGGTCCTTCACGACTCTCTGGTTGAGGTCCGAGAGATAGCGCAACACAGTGGCTATCAGATATGGCTCAGAATAGAAGCCAGTGGCGATCCTGCTGTAACCTTCTTTTACTTTCTTCATAAAAAAGTGGTTGTATCTTCCTTAACTCAAGGGTTTCTTCTGATTGTACCTTTCCGTTCCCCCATTATTACCACTATTATTATTACACTACCTTACACCAATCTCTTCGTTATTGTTCTTTTTTACCCTCCTTACCTTTTTTTCTTTTTCATTCTCTTTAATTTCTCATTGTTTTGTGTGGCGTATATATATTTGGCGCACTCTTTTACCAATATGTATGTGTTCAAATAAATAAATATCATGTTTAAAAACATGATGAAATCATAAGTATGGTCAAAAGGCAGAAACTAACTTCTTTCGTTAAGGTAACGTTGGATTACAGAGAGTCCACGTTTGTTTAATACATCTACATGACCACGTTTTTCAAATTCAGACAAATCTTTAAGAATAGTTTCAGCGGTTTGACGAGCATCTACAGCAGTATCAGCAATTACACCAATTGGACCACGTTTAATCCAACCAGCACAATACATTGGGCTTAAAGAGAAACTATATGAAATTTGTGGTAGATCAACTACGCGTCCATTGTTATCTTTGCAAAGAATCACTCCACGTTGTTCATCGAATGGCAAATCTGGATCAATACGGACGCCACGGTAGCCAATACTACGCACAACTAAGCCACAAGGTAAAGTTTCTAAGAGTTGAGTATCGTCTATTACACCTTGCTGATGAAGACCGGTCGGACCCTAAGATAAAAATAAAAGATGTAATGTTTTGTCTTGAATCAGAAAAGGCGTCATTTCATTAAATATAGGCAAAACAAATTACCTCGAAATGATTTAAACAATGGAAATTGATCAATGTTTTTTTAACCTGGAACGTAAGGCTTATCGGCCAAAATACTAAATTAAGAAATTGAAAAAATCCAAACAGATTGTATTATTTAGTGGATATATGCAGATATTGTTATTACATCAGCTGGAGAAACGCTAAGATTTGAGGTGTTGCTAAGTCCCAGGATAAAATGAAACAACTGTCTTATGTTTATCTCTTGGTTTTCAATAGTTCTGTGTCTAGTGTTAGTTCATGACGAAGACAATCTTCGAAGTGGACCAGTCTGCACAAATCAATGGCTACAACAATGATGGCTATGCACCGTCTCTTCAAATTGATTTCAATAGGTAAGCTCTACACTCCAGGTGGTAAGAAGATGAATATGAATAAAGACCTACATAGCCATGATGGTTACGTAAAGCAAAATAGTAAACAACGACCACATCCTTCTAAAATACATAAAATCAGTTAATATATAGCGACAAGTATTACGTTTCAAACATACAGTGATGGTCAGTCATAAATCAACCATTATACATTAATAAGTCAGGCTTCCTTTACGTCTGTCAACAATTAAAGACGTCAAATGACGTATATACAATGTCCAGTTAAGTATGAAATTTACTGGGGGTCGTATATTCACACTGCTGATAGATATCAACAAGCATAGAACATGGATTTAAATGATTCCTAATGGTCGCATTCAGCAAAGCAATCAGTAATAAGATTTTCCAGGTATTAAAAAAACAGATTTCTAGGAGGGGATAATATGGAGAAGTAATTATTTTGTCTAACTTCATTCCTGTTCGGCTCATTCATAGTTTTTTTCGCAGACTTTCTGTCATGAAGCAGTTAGGAAATAATAACGAATTTAATTCATAATCCAGTATGAAAAACTGAATTCTGTTTTCATTAATAAGATAATGGATCATAATTTGTGGTGAGAAACAAGTATTCCGTTAACCACAAGAATTCAGTGACTTCTCTTTCAGACGACGCCCACTGATAAGTAAGTAGTAATTATGACGTCGAGAGAAACATTTTAGTTTGAGAAGATAGACACAAAGATTTCAAGTTTTTTAAATTCTAATATAATAAATTTGTATTCATTTTCTTATCGAAAACATCGTTCCCGATAACGAAATTTCAGAGTTTTTAATTACCATTAGATTTATATAGGCTTAGATTGTCAAAATCTGTTTTACATACAGTGTGAAAAATTATAAATAATTTAAGCATGTGAACTAAGGAGGATGAGACTAAATTTACGATTAATAACAATAACACTTAAGGAATCTAACGCAAAATCACCGACAACGATTTTATACGGATACTTTCAAGATGGAACATGAGAGAATAAGCAGTTCTAAATATAGCATTCTACAATTCGTGTTAATTTACTAGAATCTATTTTACACTTGGAACTTCGTAGCCCGAACTAAAAGAGTTATATGATATTACATTGAATGCATAAACTTCCACACAATGCTCCATATAAGTGTGTATAACTTGATTATGATTTATTTGATTTCATATTGTAGATGCAACTCATGCGGATTGGTGGGAACGTGGCATGAAATAAAGCAATGCTTAGGTGTATTGGAAGACCGTCGCTCAAAAGGAAAGGCTATTTACGCATCACCGTTTTGCATTCTTATGACTGAAATTTAAAACTTTAATAAATGGTGATATGAAATTATCATTTTATATAATACATGGCTCTGTAATCACCTGAAGAGACGAATTATAAGTATATTATAAATCAGTATAAAAATGTCGGTATAAATAACACAACATTTACTTTTAAATCTCACGGTTACAACACTTACATTTAACTTAACTGTTGCTAATTTTATGTGAGAAACTATGGAACGATTTTTGTCAGAATGATGTTCCCCATTAGAAACAATTTCTTTTGGAAAACGTAAGAACTGTAAGTTACAATGATACACTGGGTATGCTGTATGATTCGTCTTGTGATCGGAAGAATTATGCATTTTTAACAGAAATTCTGTTAAACGACGTCGAGGGCGAGGAAGTTCTGTAAATTAAGTTAGAACGTCAACATATATGCCGTTTTGAAAAAATTGTTAAATGTAGGTTTTTGAAATCAGATTCAAGGAAATCAAAACTGAGGAACGAACAATAATGGTTTCAACTCAGCTTAAGCTTTTCCTAACTTCGTGGATTGGTTGAAGTTAGACATTAACACCGTTGGATGCCGGCTCAGTGGTTTAGTGCTCGCGCGCGAAGCCAGTAGGTCCTGGGTTCAAGCCCCGCGTGGTGCGGGGTCGTGGATGCGCACTGCTGAGTCCCATACCAGGACAAAACGGCCGTCCAGTGCTTCCAGGTTTTCAATGGTGGTCTAGCTTCAACTGACTCATGATTTCAACCTGTGAAGTTTCTAAAACTCTCCACAAAACCCATTCTTTTCTTAACTATCTATTACACCTTTATAGAACCGCATTCAGTGACTTTAGATCCTGTGAGAAATTTTATAAGTCGGGTTGTGATTATTTTTAAGTCATTATTAAGTCTTGGTACTTCTTAGGTCAAATATTTACTTATCGGAGTATTTACAATTATACGATAAAAACTCAATTTGAGGATAACAATTCCTGGAAAGAACAAGTAGAAATGTGGTAAACTAGTTATGCGTAAAATTGCAGGCTAGCCAACCACTATTTGAAATAGATATACACCAAACATTTAGATTTTTGACATAGGTGCTCCTGGTAGTAACGATCCCTTCCTCCAATTTTCCATACAATTATCTCTTATTTGAAGGCAGATTAGCGTTTAACGATGAAGTGTCTATGGTAAATGTAGAAACTAAGAAATTAGGGATGATTTGGACAAGATTTTATTAATCTTAAATGCAAGCACTGCTTCAGGTAAAGGTTGCATTAATACCTAGGGCAGAGACTTCATTTTATTGAAAACCTGAGTTACCCTAGGAAGGTTGTTGACTAAAGAAATATACATAGATTAATTTTACGACAGCGAAATGACACATAGTGTAGATGAACCAACTGACTTCCTACCGAGGAATGAATCTACTACGAAACAGTGCAATTTTTTTATCCCAAAGATAAAACTGTTGTTAACGGCAGATAACATGAAATTTAATGTATTTCATCACAAATATCTTCATAGAGCAACTTTAATGTGGCAAAGTTATCAAATTAAGCTAAATGATACGTTTTGTGTCTAAACATGGAGCACCTTCTTACAGCAACGTTCAACCGGTAAACCCATAGCCCTGACAAAACGTAATTATACACGAGCATTCGAGGCTAATCTGATAGATAGAATTTCCTATTTATCAGTATGGGGTTGTGAAGATTGTCGAGTCTTTGATCGTTATCATGAATCGACCAATGTTAGACCACCATTGAAAACCTGTTTATGCTATTCCTCACGAAAAACTAGGTATATTTTCTCTTAGATAATTGATGAAGCCAACCAAATAAATAAAATATCAGTATTTCCAAACTTAACTGCATAATAAATAGTACAGTTGATAAGTATTACCTGATAACAACTCTTGAATTTGATCAGATGTCCCCATAGTTACAGAGAATACATCCTTTGGTAGTAAGTTTATGAAACATTTAGACTGAGATGAAGTTATATGAAGTTTTGAGAGTTCGCGAATTTCTTTTAGAGTAAACGCCACATGTAAAGGACCTCTTCGACCAATTAAAATGACATTCTTAACTTTACTTCTTGACAGACAATCAATCACAGGCTCTGGTATATCGGTAGACTAAATGTAAATCCATAAATTGCAATTTAATTACCCTTAATCGATCAACTGGAGAAAGAAGAATCCGCGCAACATCAACTGCCACATTCCCCATACCAATAATAGCAACTGTTTCACAGCTGAGATCCGGAGAAAACTTATTAAACGTAAAATTTTTTAAATGCTGTTTACATTGACGTTGCTGGGTGCACCGTTATACCATCCTACTAAATCTTTAGCAGACAAAACACCTGGTAAATCCTTTATCTGTCAGATATCTTAAATGAATATACCTCTCCAGGAATATCCAAACGCCGATCAACAGCAGTACCATAAGCCTTGTAAAATAGAAAATTTATCATACTATGAAAATAAAAGCAAACCCAAATAATGACTGAATAAGCTTCTTGTAATTCTCTCAGTATAATATCTCTTCCAATGCAAACATTGCCCAAGAAAGAAAATCGTGTATTCTTAGCAACTTCTGTAAAAGTATTTATCACATTCTTGTATTAAATAACAGTAAAATAAAAATTAGCCGACAATACTTTTACTTCAGGATGATCTGGAGCAACACCATAACGGACTAGACCAAAAGGCGAAGGAAGTTTTTCAAACATATCAATATGTACACCTTGATGGTTCTACACTTGTTCGTTAGTTAACTTGATCAAGTGAATAATTACTTTTAGTAAGGTCTGAGCAGTATAAAATGCTGATGGGCCACTACCAATGATACAAATTTGAATTTGACTTGAAAATTGTCTTTTTAGTAGACGAAAAGGAGACTTAATGGCTGAATTAACTTGTTTTAAAGTTCTGTAAGATAAAAGTTTATATTTACTTAGTCTCATTGAGAAAGAAATGAATTGATTATGAGGAGCGGCCTTCTTTTGTCAACAAGAAATGAATATATCGACTGTACTTATCATGTAGTCCATCTGAAATAAGTAGGGGAAACTCAACAAATTACACAATTAAAACATAGCTCGTTTACAATATAAAAATATTTGTTGCAATTTCGGTAAAAGTGAAGATGCTATTATTAGCTTCAACCTCACTATAGTGAATGAGGCTTTTGCTAATCTCTTCTTCCCTGTTCCGCTAACTAAATTAAGAAGTTTAGTTGTGAGGAAGCTTTGTTGATTAAGACAGTAGAAATTCAAAAATGCATTTAAGATTACCCATAATATGTCGATTACAATTATTATGATTTGGGAACTGAGTAGTTTTGAATGAACACAAATCGTAGTGAAAGTCTATGAACAGAATTCAAACTAAATAAATTGGTGCGAAGAAAACTCATTTTAAATTGGTTTTGACTTTCTTCCTCCCAAGTTGTTTGAAGATCCCATACCCTCAAAATTCACCTAATAGAGTAACCAGGATGTATAGCTGACTCTCACAATGGATGGATTATAGTCTAGTGCATGAAAGTGCAAGTAGTTACTGAGTTACATAGCCATTCAACTGTCGGAAGACAGAGGGAAATCCTCAAAACTTTTATCATGAGTTTTCCACCTAACAAGTACAAAGAACTTCAGAAATATGAAGTTTGATTTCAGGTTGTTAAGGTAGTTGAGCACATTGAGCGCTTCGCGTCTCTAGTAAATTATATCAGTCTCGATCACCAAATAAATTTCAACATGAATACACAATTCTAAGTAACCGGTATCAACTTACATTACCTTCATTGTTGGAAAAGCTGAATACCTTTATTATTTTTGAGGAACAGTGGAACTACATTGTAAATCAAACTGAGTGTGTAGAGTGGGATCTGAACTTGGAACTTAATGATTGAAATTCAAGTCTTCTGAGTGATAACCTAATTCATCTGAAAAGGCTAAGTATATATAGGAACAGTATGTAGGATTCTTGAAGTTCGATGATCTTTGGTAAAAGCATTAGGCTATAAAAACATAGGGGGGAGGTTGACGAGGTGATGAGCTACAATGGAATAAACTGATGAGATTGAGAACTTATATGAACTGAGATTATTTTATCGGAAAAGCTCGGACTAAGATGAATTATTAATTTAAAAATTTAATAACAGCTAAATAGCAGGGAAAAACTGTTGACGTAGTGAATGCATTTCACGAGAGAATCTGGTTTTAGACTGAGTAATCTCACCTAAAGTAAATTTCAACGATACATATGAGTAGCTTTCTCCTTATTAATGAATTATCCTAATGATTGGTGGATATTAATTTCTTTCTTTATACTTTAGAAAATCCACTGATTTTATTCTTTAGGCCAGTTTTAACCTACTTTAATTTCTACAAGTGAAAATTTGAATCGACGAACTAATATGCTTAGAGCTTAAGTTTGTCAAGGTATACTTATAATATATAATCATACGAAATTCTTTGTTTAACACTTATGATTTGAATGGCCATAAAATAGACAACCTATCCATCTTTTTTGAAGTCTTGTGACACTTAGATCTTAACTAGTTTCTAAGGTACATATATACAATGCTGCTGATGCTTAGAAATCATTCTTGAAGATGTTAATAGTACTTCAGTACGTACTGGACTAATTCCAAGTTTTAGTATTTAGCAAGACCATATTGATTTTAAAATGGTTGTTGATCCGTGTTGCGATTTAATATAAAAACGAAGTGGATTTTAGATTTGTCATCAATCCACAAAAAATTGTATATGAATAGTGATATTTTAAAACTGTTCTAAAAAGATATGACTGAAGATTGTCCTATATAATTTTACTGGTTATTTTCGTGCTCCTTACAGCACACCGACGCCTAAATTCGAAAACTTACAAAGGGATCGTCAGATTAAGTAGCCAAAACGGATAGCCGACATGGACAAATGAGTAATGGAATACTGTTTATAACTGGATCAGCTCATTTAAGCCATTAAAACAGATGGTTTGTGCCTCAGTGTAAACATGTGAAATTCGGAAGCAAATCATGAACTTCTAAAGGTCAAATTGATAGATTGGATTGAGCGTAACTAACCAAGGTAGATACATTATTGAGGATTATGACATAAGCTACAACAAGCGTGAAAACGAGAACACCATTAGCTTAGTTACAGTTAATATTTTTGATTTAGCACTCAACGACAATTGACTTTTTTAATGTAAACGCAGCCGAAATTCCCACCTTTACTCTTAATTTATTGTAGTTTGCTTTCTAATTCTAGTAGTGTCAACAATTCAAAAATTCTACTCTTATGTAAGAGATCATTTTAACCTGAATAGCTTTAATATTCAAAAGTCGACAAAACAAAAGAATAGTATTCAGCAGAAGAAATCCTAGCAATGGCGGACTGACAAAAAAGCTATCGATTCAAGGTACTACGAAAACTTGGGATTTAAGTTTAACTTAAATTTAGGGCTAATCTGGAAAATACAAATAATTGTCTTCATGTAATTTTTTGTAGTAATAGACGGTAAGCATGTAAGTAAAGAGAAGTAAAAAATAATTAATACATTTTTTGAAGTGAGCTTTTAGTCATGTTTATATGGAGCTATTATCTGTGTAGCTGTATAGTAAGCCTGACTAATTAAAATCTACTTTCCGAATGAACCTAAAACAACCGCAACGAGTAGTCAACCAGTTGCTGACTAATCGGACAGGATTTTATATGTGGATAATTTATGGAAAATTCAACAGCAATATTGCAAAGTGTCAACCGATGTTATCTAACTAATAAGTCTATTGATTTTTTCTTACGGTTACTCCATCCATAACGATAAACTCGTCTCAGTGGATACTGTTTATCTTCTCGAACTCTTTTAAGGGCCTAAACGGGCTTCCAAGATTCCTCATATTATTCTTAGTTAGGCTCAGATAATTAGGTTAAGGGTTGGGGTCTTTTGGTCCGAAAAGAATAGGAGGCTAAGTGGCCTTTGTTAGTCCTGGGAATGGTGGTCTCTCAGTTGATCAAACTTTATTTTGAAAGCATCGACCACGTGTTGAGGTAACGAATTCCACTCGTTGATGATTCCATGGGAAAGTCGATAGTCAAATGACAAGTAATTTGTTCTGGGCTTGTGAATTTTTTTAATGTCCTCGTAAATTCTGTTTTGAAAGACAACAAAAATGAGAGCATATAAGATGCAAATTTACCATTCAGTAATTTGAAAGCTGTGATTGATTCGCCTCTGGTCCTTTTATATGATAATGTAAGTAGGCTTATTTTAACCAATCGAGCATCATACGGGAGACTTGCTATTCCGGAAGTCAGCTTAGTTGCAGTTTTTTGAGCCTCTTCCAGGAGCTTACTGTCTGCTTTTAGGCAGGGGATAGCTGCTTGTATGTAGTACTCGAGTTTATTACGAACGAATACTGTATACGAAGTCAGAAGGGTTTTAGTATCAATATGGCTGAAAGTCTCAAGTATTGACCATAAGATTCTCCAGCCTTTGACGGCTATCGCATGGCAGTGTGCGGTAGTTTTTAAGTTTTCGCTAACGATAACTTTTAAGTTAATGTGTCTGGACGAAAGATAGCTCACTGTTATCCATCGTGTATGTATTGACCACCGACAAATTTTAGACCATTCAGATAATTTCTCCAGATCATTTTGAAGCGCCGAACTATCACCTTTACTTTTTATCCCTCCATATCTTGACACCGTCAGCATATAACAAGACCGATGATGGGAGACTAAAAAGGTCATTTCATACAGGAGGGACAACACTGGTCCCAAAACTATACAATGAAGCACTCCGCTAAGCTCAGTTTCTCAGCTAGACAATTTCGAGTTCACCCGTACTCTTTGTTGACGTTCAACTAGGAAGTCCCTTATCCATATAAATAAAAAGCCTCCAACCAACTTTCACATGTTGCTTTTCAGAAAGAATCCGGTTTTTGTCAAGATACTTGAACAATTCCATCTGAATAATCTTCTCTAAAATTTTAAAAGCCACGCTGGTTAGGCTTACGGGTCAATAATCCTCAGGTTTATGTCTTGTACCTGTTTTGAAAACAAGACTTACTATGGCATTCTTCCAGCCTTTTGGTGACCCACCCTGGGATACAGATAGATGAAAACATATGTTTAAGGGATTCGCAAAAAAATATATCTTATCAAGCTTTTCTTCGTATAAGCTTGTAGACTTGCGGAGGGCCGAGGCATAAATATTTCGAGCTTCCCAATATTGAAATTGTCTTGTCAGAAGCGATATTTTTCCCCTCTTACAGAGAAGGGTGCAAATCTCTTTACTGAACCACGGTGTGGTTTCTCAGACCCCTTGCTGTAGTCTAAGGGATATGTGGTGCAGTGACTTTTATGTATGAATTTCCGAATGTGTTCCAAGCCGTTTCACTGGGGGACTTTGGTCCTAATGACCGGGCTGGTCAACGAGTTTCTATTCGAAATAATTTTATGACGGTTAAGTCTTCAGATTTTTCAAGTCTACCGTAGGTGCATTAAAGTTACCTACGATTAAACACCGATCACTTGATGACCAAGAGCTGAAAGCGTCTAACAAGACTTTACTCACTTAACAGTTTGGACTGAGGTAGACTAAAACAATCAGCGGCTCTTCTCTTTTGTATTCCAAGTGGCAATTAACTAATAAGCACGTCCCACTTCCATAGGATATGTTATCAACAACGACAAACAGGATAGTATTTCTAATGAATGGAACTACTACTAGTCCCCTACGCCTCTGGATTCTGTCGGTTTTTACTAGTGTGAAACTTTAAAAATCAAGTCCCCTACTGTCTATAGACTGCAGCAGCCAAGTTTCTGGCCTGGTAGAGTCTATCTGTAGCTCCGGACATTTGCATAACAGATTTGAATACCATTTAAATGGCTCCATGATGCACCCAAAGTGACTTCAGAGCCTCACCACCCGAAAACTTACAATATTAAGGTCATTCTTGCCACCATCTAACCCTAGTTTTACGTTTTTTCAACTTCTCATCTTTTTATATGGTCCGCGAGCAGCAATTCTTTGCGGACAAAAATCCTGACATCTTTAGTTTATGTCCATTCTGTAGTATCAAGTTCCTTTCACCAATACTTTAAGAAGCCTGGTTTAATTGTTTCAAGTCCATTTGGCTACGCAGTCTATCAACCCTTAATAAGGTGACTTCGGAGATATCCTGAGACATTAGCTACTTTAGTAAGTATTTTACCAACTCAATGTTATGCTCAAAACGAGTTCTGGGTTCTGAGCTTTCACTATGATCAGTCTTCAATTTCTCAGCTGCTATTTCAAGGACTTTTCTTTAGCAACATTAGGTCGTTTTTTATTCTTGATCTTTACCCATCCATCTACATTCATTGGAGTAGCAATTACAGTCGCGTTACACATACAGTAGTATCCTGGATAACTGTCGATAATTTAGGTAGTTAGGTTGTTGTTTTTCCAGCTAGAAATAGACCTAGCCTTGCGATTGGGTGTCCAGGTGTTTTCTGCCCGCTGCCATTTGGAGGGCAGGGAGCAGAAGAAACTTCATTTTTTGAGCTTTTATTTCTAACAGACCTCTTTGAATCCTATCCTCCCTCCTTCAGTCCGTGTAAGTTAATCGACTCTGAATTTATTTAAGGTAACTTTACATCAATTTGTATGTCGACCGAGAGAGTACCATTTAATGTCTCAACTATGCTTGCTAATACTCCTTTTAGCAGCAATCACCACAGCAATGGCTTCGCGTTCGAACAGCATTGCTGACAAAATCAAATGTAACTATTTTTACTAAGCCTTTTGAAAGCCACAAGCGTTAGATTCGTGCAAACTTTGTGATATTATCATTTGCACTCATCGCACTGCATGATGGTTTGCACAGGGTATAGACAGTCTGGGGATTGATAATTGCTTTCTCACACTGCCCAGTTGTCAGTCAGAGGTTTTAAAAAAGAAGCTGCACACAAGCAATACCCAAAGACAATAGAAAGTGATCACTATGAAAAAAAGTGGACTGAATTGTTAGAAACAAGGGTAGAATCAAATACAAGAACTACCAATGTACTCAAAAGTACAGTTGGTAAATTACTTTTTTTAAAAGGTACTTTGGGAGATTACTTTAAAATAAACCCAATTAAAACGAAAACAGTAGTCATGATGCGAAGTAAAAGGTCAAAACAAGAAAACTAACTCGGCGAAAGAAAATACCAGTCCTTTTTAAATAGCACGCGTGGTAATACGAACATAAATTGGTACGTAGTCATACTGATTTATGAACTTCATGCGATAATACGAGAGAAACTCTAAAATTAGCTTATCCACGACATTCAGGACTAAACGTCAGGATTCAGAGGTCGAGTCAATTACATACAATTGGTTATATACAGTCTTCAGGAAGAGTGAAGTGTTTGTAATCATTTTTACTCCATGGTATTAATTAATAGTTCTCATGAGAACTATTTCTTGAATAAAGCTGCAGCTTTCTTCAAGCGTTTTAGGCAATATACAAGTGTGATTTTACTTTTCATCACGTAGCGGTTCACGTCCCGCCTGTAGGCACTTCGGTATTAAAGGGGAGTGCGGAGTAGTCGATGGATAGAGCTGGAAATGAAGCATAGTTGACAGCGCAGCGGTAGCACGAAATCTACTTACACTCAGTAAGGAGATTAACAGACCCCGAGCTCCCAATTTTGAGGAAGCCGCTATAGTGAATTTTTGGGAAATGGCACAAAAACTCCAAAATTTCCACAAACATTGGTGAAAGTCATTTGACTTCGGGAGTTTCCCCAAAATACCCCAAAGATTTCCCCAAACTTGGGAGCTTGACACATTATTCAGTGGTAATGCAAGTCAAAAACAAATCTAGAGACTGAGACTAGAAGTAGGTGGAATAATGTTTTAAACACAATACATAACATAGAACCTTAGCTGTACCCAACGGTCTAGATGATCCTAAAATGCACTTGTACGGATGTCACTTAAAAACCGAGCCAGATATCTGTCTTTACAAGTCGATACTGCTGACTGAGTTTTCTATGGACTAGCTTATTTCTTTACTAATCCGAAAGTATAGTATTGTCAGATTATAGAAAAATATAATAGTTGCCACTATTTCATCTGACACCAGACGACTGATAATTTCGTATTTATGTAATTGCGTAACTCCTTATCTTCAAGCAATAGAGGAATGATCAGTAGATAGTCGGCTAAAAAGCAACATGTAGAAATGTTATGTTATGAATATTCTGTCCCATTTGACGCAAGGTGCATTCATCCTCCATGGAAATCCGCCATTGGTTGTCTCCTCATATCGCGATCTCGGGCTCGTAACCACAGAGAACTGAGACAGCAGATCGAACAATATGGAGGATGTTGAAAAAACAAATTTCTCCCTTATGCGAAGACAACATGATTTTACCACCTCAGATTTGTTCCGAACGATGCTTGAAACGTACGTACGACCTCACTTTGAAATCCACTTGTTGATCTTAGAGAAAATCAAGTACACCAAGCAGCTTCACTGCGACTAAATTAACGGAACATCATCACTTCTCTCATCGTGACAACCATCGAAAGGCTGGTCACGAAAGAGCGAACATCTATTCACGCCCTCACTTTTCTCATTAAGGGTTGCCCTTATTATAAATATTCTCCCAGTTGAAGTAACCACATCTCCATCAGTGAATAGCTTTGAGAGACCCACCTACTTCTAGTCTCAGTCTCTAGATTTGTTTTTGACTTGCATTACCACTGAATAATGTGTCAAGCTCCCAAGTTTGGGGAAATCTTTGGGGTATTTTGGGGAAACTCCCGAAGTCAAATGACTTTCACCAATGTTTGTGGAAATTTTGGAGTTTTTGTGCCATTTCCCAAAAATTCACTATAGCGGCTTCCTCAAAATTGGGAGCTCGGGGTTTGTTAATCTTCTTATTGAGTGTAAGTAGATTTCGTGCTACCGCTGCGCTGTCAACTATGCTTCATTTCCAGCTCTATCCATGAACCCACAAATTACCACGGTTGTGTATGTTACTTATGCCGACAGATACGTGGTAGCAATAATGCATTTGATCTATGATTTTAGTATTTTGTCAAGGCACTGTGTAAGTTGCATGAAACAATATATTGATTTTTCTCACCAAGTTTTCGTTCATCAGACCATCTCCTTCGTGGACCAGCTGTGTCTGACGCATGACTCAAATTACTACAATTATAATTAGTGCAAACAAGTAATTACTTCCTATGTATTTTATTATCGTCACCGTTTCCCTTTTGTACTTTCGTTTCTGTCCTTTTTACACATAATCATTTAAACAAATTATTTATTTACTCTTGACACAATCATTTCTTGCTATTTGAACCATCACTGTGTCATTTTTGCATTGCAATCAACCAACCAACCTCCTGTCCGGTAATGCGGTAGCCACTGGTACCTATAAGTCCTACTGCCTTGAGACAAACGCACACACTCAGCTACAAGATATGCAAATCTACGAATAACTACCTAACGTACTAGAATAGAGGCAGTCCATTGATCAGACTATCATGCAGTTGATATTATCAAAAACTTAGAACCATACCTAAACAATAAGAAGCGAGCGTAAAGAAGTCAATCGGATAACATAAGATTGCGAGAAAGATATTGGACATTGATCTTACTGATCTGAATGTTAGAAGTAATGTACTGTATGTAAGCAAACATTACTAATTTATTACTCTACCCAAGTCTATTTCAATATCCATGGGTTGTTACGAATATCGTTAATATGCCTAGGGTTATCAGTTCAGCCGCGACATTGAACATGAGTTCAATTGTCTGAGATGGCAACTGATGAGTGAAACTCCAGACTGGCAGTATTAATTCAACTTATTGATGAGGTATTCTCTTATTAAGTACTATATTACCTTTAAAAAAACCCAATGATTTCAAGTTTGCTTCTTGTATCTTTTTCACTGTCCAACATATTTGTAACGAGCTGGTGAAAAACGGTTAATTTCCTTGCAATCACTTCCTGATACCAGGATACATTCTTATACTTTCAATATCTTTTAAAGTCAGCAGTTTAGTTGCTCGACTGCATTAGTCCTAGTACGTTTGACAGGTATTTAAAGGTTAGGGCGATGGGGTTTCCAGGAATTACAACCACTACACCATGCGGCATTTGGCTGGTTAGTTGCAATATAAAATATTTTAGGATTGGAATTATAAAGAGATCGAGGATAACAACAATCTTAGTCAAATAATTAATACGAACATAATTTACACCCATGTGGCCGTAAATCGATACCCGAAATATGTAGTTTTGTACGTTTGCGACACTAATCCTGACCACATTAATTTTACTGGACACACAACAACTGAAGTTGCCTAATCATCTTCAGATGTTATGCCTTGATCTGTCCACCCACTACTATGCAGAGGATAACCTTTCTAAATCTAGATTAAGACATTGACGCGATAGACTGATTGGCTTAACCTTGAGGCTGGTATACGTGAGTTCTAAGTGAGACGAATTGTTTAGGGTAGAAAGATGAAAAAGATTCTATCACCTGATTGGCTGGCAAGCACGAGAGAGAGAAAAAGTCAACACTACTCGATTTATGCCTAATTCCGATCTGTTTCTCCACTCAGATCAGTGCAAAGAAATGCATTAATAAATAGATGACTAACAAGACCACAACGCACAAACAATTAGGAAAATACAATTACATCCAAAACTGGAGATTAAAAAAGAAAATAGAGTAAAAAATATAACGTTTAAATTAAAATAGTTCTGTAACAGATAAGGCTATGGCAGTCAATCGTATATGAAAAGAAAGCTCATGGTCTGTAGAACAAAATAAAATCAAAAATAAGTGCAACCTTTTTACAAGATTTGAATTAAATGAAATAACGTCCCCAAAAATAGCTTCCATAGTTTGTCAAGGCTTCTTGTTTCTCTGTTCATATCATCAGAGGATTTCTCACGACAAAGTGTAAGTCTATATCATACACGTTTTCAACTCATCTGTCATTCTCCCGGTATATATTCGACTCACGTCATTTTGATGGAGTTTTGTTCTCTGAGCTGATTGGTTCGGTCGTGGAGTTTTCATCGTTCTTCTGATCGACATCATCAGCACAAACTTCAGATAGAAGTGAAGTGTTCGAATTTCTCCATATGTGCTTCACAGCTTGTTCTGTGCACCTCGATGCTGATTGGTTCTTATTGACCTTAGACTTATCATTGTTTACTTCTTTGTTTTGGTTGTGTCTCCCATCGGTTTGATTTTTGTTCTTATATTTGTGCATGATTTTCCTGATTGGTTGATAAATTGAATCAAATTCAATGTGCTTGTTGATTGCTGATTGACCTGAGTGCCAGGCTTCTAAAAATTCTCTGGTGTTTTTGGAATTTCCTCTGTCCAAGATTTCCACATTCTTACAATCGAATGAGTTTCCGCAGTTGTCCATGTGTATTGATATAAGTGAGGAGATACGTTGGCGTTTGACTGCTAACTGGTGTTCATTTGGCGAAGGTCAAGGGGGCGTCCGCTTTGTCCGATGTAGTGTTTACGCAGTTGGCACAATTAATTTTGTAGATGATGTTTGATTTGTTTTCCTTTGTTATTTCTTCCTTTGGTTTGCATAGAATTGATTGTAGTGCTTTTGTCGTTTTGTGTGCCACACCTATCCCAAAAGTTTTCAGCAGTCTTGTTGCTGTTTTTGATATGACTTTTATGTATGGTAGGGCGATCATTTTGTTGATTTTGGTGCTTGAGTTAGGTTCTGATGTTGCGTGCGGTTGGTATTTTTTGATGCAGTTGATTTGGTAGCCGTTCTTTTGAAATGCGTCCTCCAGGTACTTTTCTTCATTTTTTTCGTGCTGCCAGTGTCCTGCACTGTGTCCTCGCCCTTTTGAACAAAGTGTGTACGCAGTTGATTTTGTGAGCTCTTGGGTTGTTGCTATTGTAGTCAAGAATTTGATCTGTATGGGTCGGTTTCCTGTACACTTGAATTCCCAGTTTTCCTGTGTCGGTTCTAGTGAATAATATATCCAAGAATGATACTTTGTTGTTTGACTCCTGTTCCATTGTGAACTTGACGTCATCGAAGACGTTGTTGATCAGCTTGTAAGAGTTTTTCAGCTCATTCATTTTTACGATGACGAATGTGTTGTCTACATAGCAAATCCAAAATTTTGGCTTGATTAATTGTAATATCGTGGCTTCTAGTCTTTGCATCACTGTTTCTGTGATCAGTTCTGATATTGGTGATCCCATTGGTGTGCCTTTCGTTTGTTCGTTGATTTTGTTGTTGAATTGAAAATATGTTGTTAGGCATAAGTCGGTGAGTTAAGTCATTACATAAATTTCCTAATCATGAAAAAAAAATAATGAGAACTTCAATAAGTACTTGACCATAGTTTAATCCAAAATGTTTTGTCTAAAAACCACTTATTAATAGTAGTATTGATCGTATCAAGCTACTAAAAATATCTTCGACCGAAAACTTTTAGAAGTAGTTCATATGGTATATATGTATAGCCAGTCTACGTGAAAAATGTATAGATTTATAAGAAGTACGGCCGACATAGTTAACTAACCAGAAAAAGACATTATAAAACTCGCCTGGGTTGCTTTTTGAATTCGTTGTATTTGCCAGTGTTAGTTGTATGAGTTTGATTAAAATCCTCAGTCATCGTTTCGGAATACCTAGCTTATGTGTCCAGTATTTAAAGAAAATATTTCACATAAGACTTATATATCAAAGGTAAAAGGTCTGGGGAATTGTAGGTGAGGCGGAATGAGGGAAAAAATTGTTTTTAAGTAAATGCAGGGTTTGATTAGCTACGTGGTTAGATTTTATCCTTCAGCCGAAACTGTCAACATCCTTGACTGACTAATCGGATGTGCCCAGCGAACCGTTCTAGTCATTTGTAAAAATGTATCATTTTACATTTCGATTCCGTAATGGATTTGTCAGTTAAACGTTCTAACAACACGTATGGTGGTTCATGATCTAGATAAGCTAGTTGTAGCCTATCGATACTCACTGTGTCGATGTTTCCATGTTTTTCTGTCACGAAATATTTAGATTTTCTTGAGACGACTTTGAAAGGACCTTCAAATGGAGGACTGAGAGGTACTTTTATTTTGTCACATCTTATCTAGACGTGCGTGCAATCGCTTAGGTCTTTAGGTATATATATGGCGCGTGATCGTTCACGAGTATTAATTGGCTTAAGTTTGGACATATGGTCCCGTAGTTGATCTACGTAATTTTCTAAAATTCTAAAGTTTGAACATCGAAAACACACTTTGATGAATGTTTATTCCATGTTCATCCAGTATTTTCAACACTGCTTGTACATGCTGATCGTGTGATTGCAAATCGGGGCTGGCAATTAACAAGTCGTCTATATACCCCTGCGCAAATGGCATATCTCGAAGTAGGTTATCTATGAATCTTTGAAATGTCTGTGCCGCGTTTCTCAGGCCAAATGGCATGCGTGCAAACTCGAATAAGCCAAAGGGTATAGTAATAGCTGTCTTGGGGATATCTTTATCAGCCACCGGGATATTGTGATATGCCCTGACTAAGTCAATTCTAGTGAATATGTAGAATTATGGTCTACTATGATATTAGTACTGCTCTAATAATAGACCTAATCCTAAATTTGTAGATTTGTCATGATATAACTGCCTAATCTATAAGATCTTACGTGGAAGTCACAACATCGACTACACCAACTCACTGTATCGTATCAATTACCAATACATGATGTAGAACAAAGTTAGGCTAGAGAAAGAACATTATATTTAATATGAATAGAAGATATAAGGTAACATTGAGCAGAGACCACGCCTGCATGGCCGAGCCATGCCGTTCGATCAGCTCTAATTAATTCAGTTTATTATTCGCGCCTTCTCCATCGCTAGGTATTTCTCCGCGTTAAATATTGAATATCTATTTTCCGAGTAATCTCGTATTCAGCTTTGAGGATTGTGTGGTTATGGTCCAATGCCACTACAAATATGTTTATACCCTGTAAACCGTTTGTGAAATCTTGGATATGCGGTACTGAATACCTATCTGGTACGGTCTGACGGTTGAGGACTCCGTAATCCCAGCACGGTCACCAGTCACCTTCATTCTTCTTTGGGACCATATGCAAAGGGGATGCCCACCGACTATCAGAGGGACGGATAATACTCAGTTGTAGAAGAAACCGCATGCTACAAAATAAGATGACAAGCTAGTAAATGAAGAGACATCTATGGACTACCGTTGACAACTGACAGCGTTAGCCGTCACTGATTGTAAGTCAAACATTGAGCGAGTTGATAATTTTCCCTTGGGATGAGGTGTTTTTGATAGATAGGTTGATCGAACCGACGTTCCAACGGAAGTTGATTCTACGGGGAAGCTAATGTAACAGCATAGGTTGGTTGGTTAAGAGTTGACTCCGAACAACCAAGCATATGTCAAAACAGTATTGTTCAAGTATTCATTCACTTCCTTATTTTGTATAAGCGTTAGATTCTCCATTATCTTACATTGAATGTTGAGAGCCTTTGTTTGTCTGAACAGATAATCCCACGCTTCACTGTGACTGCGCTAAGATCGAAATAAGGACCTATTCACTACTTGTCTGGTTTCTTCTATCAATAGCACGAGGGTTACCTTAAGGCACGAAAATATGTTGTTAGGTATAAGTCGTTGAGTTCTAGTAGACTTTGAATTTGAAGCTTCGTGTACTTAGTGAGATTTGTGTCGTTGATGAGGAGCAGGGATATAGTTTCTTTTGCTAACCTTAGTTCAATCGAGGTGAATAACGCTGTTACATTGAAGGATATCATCAGTTCGTCGTTGTTGATTTGAATGTCCTTAATTTGGTCCAGGAATTGTGTGTGGGGGGGTTGATGGAGTGGTTGGATGAATCTACTAAATGTTTCAGTATTCGTGAAATTTATTTTGACAAACTGTATGTTGGTGTTCCGGGGAGTGCTACAATCGGACGTAGTGGACTGTTTGGTTTGTGTACCACTCACGTCATTCCTGTCTTTTAGCGAATGAATTTGAAGTCTTTCTATAGAAATTAATACTAGAGTACACCGTTATCAAGCAATGCATATCCGTAACATCTGTACATGTTTTAAGGAAGAGAGATGAAGCAACAGGGCAGAGTTTTTAGTTGAAACCGTATATATTCTTTAAAGGGTACAGGAAACAGCGTAGTGGCATTGGGCCCTAACTACACAATCCTCAAAGCAGAATACGGGACAGTTGGAAGAATAGATATCCAACATTTAACTCGAAGAAAACTCCAACGACAAATAAGACGTGAACAATGAATTGAATTCATTCGAGTTGACCATATGGCATGGCTTGGCCTTGCATGCGTGGTCCCTGTTGAGTGCTATGCTATATATTTTATTCACACTAAATATATTGTTCTATCTCTAGCCTAAGCTCATTGTCTATCATGTTTTGGTTATTGATACGATGCAATGAGTTGGTGTAGACGATGATGTGACTTCCACGTAAGATCTTATAGATTAGGCGGTTATGTCATGACAAATCTACCATTTTAGGATTACGTCTATTATTAGGGCAGTGCTAATATTATAGTAGACCATAATTCTACATTAGTACCTGGGTGATTGCACCATCGTACCTTTGTATAAAGTGAAGACTTGTATAGCCTCTGGACACGCCACCTATGTGCAGTTTGAGCTTATATATATAATCCTGGGAAATCTTTCATGAAGAAATCAAGTGTGCCAGAATGGTACCTTTATTTTATTCAGAAACATTTGATCACTCAGACAGTTTTTAAGCAATGATAGCAGTATTCGGGAAAGTCTACTTCACCAACTTTGTTCACGAAGAGAGGATGTTGAAAAGAGTTGAATTCCTTCTCTGGTTCTACATGGTTTGTCCAGCCTCCACACACTGAGAATAGTCAGGAGCCCGAAAATTTTCTTTCCCAGATATTTGTTAGATTTCGTGCAAAGTCTCATCATGCCGATATGTTGGCTAAATTTACCAACGGTTCGTCCTTAAACAACCTTGCTCGTATTATAAAAAGATAAACTGATTTGCAAAAGGTTTGATCTCTCCTGTCCACATATTTAAAGGTTGAAAAGATAACATAATTTTCCGCAGTTCTGAATGTTGTTTGGACACTTGCATTTACCTTTTACGCTTGTAACCCCTAATGGATGAGTATAGGCCACCCATCAGCATTCTCCACAGAACTTCGACCTGGACAAATCTTTCCAGTTTTTGTCATTTGCTATTTATTCTTTTGATGTCTGCTCACAATTCGCGATCAGTTGTGTTCCTTGGTCTCACATTTTTCCGTTTCCCTTCAGTATCCTAAGTTAGAAATTGTCTGGTGATGCAATTTTCAGATTTCTGCAATCTTCGTCCTATCTACCTCCAACGTCATTTCCTAATTTTCTTTTTGTTCCCTGCCACAGTAGGTTGTTGCTGTTGATATCCGTACTAATCTACAGATGTTGAGGTCTTCATAATCCAGTCAGCCACCAGAGAAAAGAGCAATGATGAAAGTAAGCAGCTTTGTATAACGCAGGTCCTCGCTTGGAGTAAGTCTGTAGTCCGTCCTTCACCCATGACGTTTCACTGTAATCCACCGTATGAATTCCACGTGATATTGACGATCTCCTCAGGCACATTATAGTGTCGAAAGAGCTTCCTTAAGGTTAGCAAACGCATTCTTATAGTCAAGGGATATGAGCAGTAGTGATTAATTTCATGAGATTGGCCGAACAACAACGATCTGTAAAGTCGCTATTTGGTCTGTGTCCGACCTATCCTCACGGAATCCGGCGTGTTGAAATCGAGCACCTACCAAAATCTTTATCTGGTTCACCAACACCCTGTTGAAAACTCTCCTGGTATTAATAGAAGTGTGATGCTTCTGTGGTTTGTTCGTACATTTGCCAGGTTAAAAGTTCAGAAGCCGATAAAAACTCGTAACAAATCAACGACTGCATGGTGTTTACGTGGTGATTGGCATTATGTTCTATTCTGTCCATGGACATAGTCTACCAAATCGTACGTCTCAGTTCAAGAAGAAGTATAAACGTCCTCGACAGGTGGTGAAATCAGCCGAGTCCAAATCTCTTTCTCTCGTAGCAGGGTTTCAAACAAACCATGACGTTCGGAGAAAGTATGTTACTATCCAGACAAACAGCGTATCAGCCCGTCTTCAAACTGACACATCATCAGATATCACGTAGAGAAACGCATAACATGCTGGGAAAACCGCCGTTGAATCCATCTAAGAAAATGGCTAAAAATACATCAGGTGGTGTGCTAAAATTGGTTTGTGAATTACAGTGTGAATTTTCCTTCAATGCAACTAACTGTTAAAGACTTTGTTATCTAAAAGAACGTCCAAATTTTGATCTTCTTGATCTAGATGTGTTAGAAAAACTTAGAATAATGGATGAACCCATTAACAATGTCTACAACTTATCGTGTTAATCATTGGACACTCCAGCACTTGCAAAGAAGACAGGTGAAAAATTATCAGAAAAACTGATGAGAAAGTTAGTCTCTGTTTTTCAGAACAACCTCGGCCACTGTACTAAGATGAAAGCTCACCCACCAGTGAAAGCAGATGCCAAACCTAGTTCTCGTCCGAGAAGTCCTGTACCGTATGCGGCTCTTGAACTAGCAGACCAAGAATTTAATCGCTTGCAACATGCTCATGTAATCTAATCAGTCAACTACTCTGCATCAGCCACCCCGATTGTAGCGATTAAGAAGGCCAAAGGAACTGTGCGCACATTTGCCGATTTCTCGACCAGTTTAAATGCTATATTGGATGTATATCAGTATCTGTTACCAGTTCCTGAAGACCTGTTTTCCATCTAATCTTGTTATTTGAAACATAATCTCTCTCCTGATCAACCATTTTCTGATTTGGGGACTTGTCGAGTAAAGAATTCTAAGCAATAGGAGTAGCTGAGTTTTTAATAAGAGAGAATTATAATGGGTATCTTGATGAAGTGTCATTCCTGCTAGTCTATCGAAACGTGTTCCTCCTCCTACGTTTTCCTGGATAGAACGTGGAGCATGTTTGAAATTACCTCTATGTTTGATTTCAGTGCTTCGGCTGGTATACTGTCAGGTCCTTTTGTTTTCCCTCACTTGATTTGTCTGATGACCATCCTGATTTCATGGTCGTTGGTGGAGTGAAATCTATGGGAATGTCTATGTGTGCTTTTTCGATGTCCGATGGATTCAATGGAGCCGGTCTACTCAAGAGTTTCTCAGAGTACTCTATTCATCTGTTCCTCTGTTATTGAATTTCAGTGATTGACTTGCCTTCTTTGTCCTTGACCGGTCTCTCTGGTTTGCCGTATCCCCCTGCTAGTTTCTTTATTGTATCATAAAGTTGTCCTATATTTTCTTCTCTTGCAGTTTTTCCGCTGTCTTTGCTGGGTCTTTTAAGTATTTCTGCTTGTCAGCTCCAATGCTCTTCTTCACTTGCTTGTGTATTCAACTTGTGTCTTGACTTTCTCTGCTCGTGTTCGGAAATTGTTAATTGTTGCCTTTTTGTTCGTCCTTTCTTGAATCCTTTACAGGGTTTCGATAGAGATCCACTCCTTATGACGATGCTTTTTGCGGCTCAGCACTTCCTGGCACGTTGAAGTTAATGCTTCCTTGATCCCTTTCCAGTTGTCCTCCATCCTAGTTTCTTTTTCTTTCTGTAGATCCCGTAAGGCTTGGAACCTGTTGTCGAGAGATATCTTGAATTCGATGAGTTTGTTAAGGTCTCGTAGGGAGGTTGTATTCAATCTTTGTACTGCTGTTTTCCCGGCTGTCTAGTGTTACTTTAACTTCAGTTTCATCTTGACCAAAACCAGATGGTGATCTGAAGCTACGTCAGTTCCTCTTCTGGTTCTCACATCTTCTATTGTCCTGAATTTTTTATTGGTACAAATATGATCTATCTGGTTTTCCGTGGTGTGGTCGGATGAGGTCCATGTAGTTTGTGTATGCGTTTGTGTGGTAATATTTTGCCGTTTATAAGCAATTTGTTGAATGCACATAAGTCTGCAAATCTCTCTCCATTTTTTACTCTCTCTCCCAGTGCATGTCGTCCCATGATATCTTCACATCCAGTGCTGTCTATCCCGACATTGGCGTTTAGGTCTCCCATCAGGATGGGATGATCCTATCGTGGACACTTCTCTATGATTGTTTGTAGCCTCTCACAGAACTGATCCTTATTGTCTTCGTTGCTATCACTGACTTGTGCACAACACTGGGTAACATTCATAGTGATTCCCTCCTTCTTTGTCTTGAAGGATACTTCGGTGATCCTGAATCCATGAGATTCCCACCCAATAAGTGCATTTCGTGCTTGTTTGGACAGCATCAGAGCAATTCCCTACCTGTGTGGAGTATTTCCTTCATAACCAGAGTACAACAGCATCTCTCACGTACCTAACCTTTGCTTTCCAGCACGTGTCCAATAGATTTCACTGATTCGGAGCGCCGTCACGTCTTATCTCCTAATTTCCGTGGCGTTTTGGCTGATCTCCTGGCTTTCCTAAGTGTCTAAACGTTCCAAATACTAATGTTAAATGTTTCTCTGGTTGTCAGAATGAGCATCGGCCTTGTAAATTTCAAAGAATCTTGACCCTCAATATTGGGCGTCATATTTCTTACAGATAACGATGCTTAAACTCCCAAGACAGAGTTTAAATGATTTTATTCTGGTCAGCGTTTTTTTAGTAGGGTTGTTTTCCTCGGGATGGGATTGCCGACCTTATGATCAACCCTAATCATTTACTCTGATTTGGAACCGTCAGTCACCCTAGAAAAGTTACAGGTGGAGCTCAAAATTCCGATTAGCGCCTAAAATAAGATGTGTGCCGGTATAAAAATAGTCTGTATCCATTGTTTTTATACTGTAGGACGGTTTTTATGACAAAATTCTGACTTATTCGGTCAAAGGGACTTCAGTCCTCCAAATACTATATCGGGTGTTACGTGTATGTTGCCTGTATCTTTAATTAGTACTTCAGCGTTGGCATACTAATGTTGTGTGAAAGCTCAGGTTGACGATGGAAGCACTTCGACGCTGTCTTGCTCGGGAATAAAAGAGCGATCAAACTGAGTACTTGTTTCGTTTTAATATGAAGTGTGTTTTTATGTACGTAAGGCTGTATTTGTCCTTCATAGCTCCTCATAAATTAAAAAATTCCGAGCTCCACCATGGAGTGACTTAGGATGGAAACAATGTGACTTCTATATAAATATTAGAGTCAAATCATGACCAGTCGGTTTCATCAGATCAGGATTCTACAATCTAAACGATTCATTGTTCTATTGAGATAACATTATGGCTAGTTAGAATACGACGGCCAGTTATTACCTAACTGCCTTCTGATAATTATTTATACCTGGTCTCTTATTGAAATATATCTCGTTTATTTCTTAAGATTTAGTAGATGTAAATTCAGTCATGTTCACATTCTTATAACCCCTCACACTGTGATGAACGAGAACTCAAGTATGGTAAACCAATTTATTGTCTTATGTAAAATTATACAGTACCTTTTTAGTAATGACAATAATGCATCAAATACATCATTTACATATCTTCCTTGAGTCGTCCTTCACGTAATTCAGCATTCTTTGAATCATGTTGTTATTCCTTTCCTTCTTTGTTTTCTTTCCACTTCTCTTTATTTCAATTTTCCACTTTCAATCCCTGTTATATAATACTTTAATTCATCTGAATAAGTAGTGCACTCCATAACATGATCCAAAGTGTTTGTTTGGAACTGTGGTGTTATACATACGACACCACTTGCTCTATTTTACAATCATGGCTACAGAATAAAATAGGATCGGGGTAATATCCTTATAGGTTTTAAAAAGCTGTCGAAATGTTGTAAATACTATGTAAATATTTTTGAAACTCGTTTCTTACTGTGTATATGACGAAACTCGAAATGGCTTTTTCACAACGCTTAGGTATAGGTAGGTTACTAGCGCATAATAATTATTGCTTATATGAGTTCGTTCAGTGACTGACGGTTGGACTGAATCTGAGCAGCTAATTTAAAAGATTCTTAGAAAAGAAACCTAACGAGTCCTTGTTTAATGTAAAACTCCCGTTTATATTTAGCAGGACGGGGATTTAGTACACTTGTATGCTCATTCGCAGGTTTTCAAATAGATAACAGGAACTAATTTTGTGACCACTAAAGGGATACGTCTGATGTTTGTGCTGACGGATGGTCCCTTTCAGGTCACTTATAAGACAGTTATGAGTTAATAGTTAGCATACTGAATTTGGTCACTGCTGTCATAATACGATTCAAAACGTTTTTATCCTTCGAATCTGGGTAAAAACACCATGTTTTTGCACTCTGGATGACGTCGCAAAATATTCGTGAGGACCGAAATAAACCCTTAGATTTCAGACCGTTCAAAAAGCACTGTTAGTGGTCAGGAACTAATTTGCCGACATGTGGTTTAAGCGTATACGGCTTTTATACGGTGATAAGAGATGGTTCTTCGTTTAAAGCAGAGGTACCGAAGACTTCAGATCTGTAGATTTGAAGCAGTTTGTCCAATTCATACTGTGAAGCAAATGGAAAGGTTCAGCCTTGGTCGAACCCACATGAAAATTCCTTCGTCGTTCAACAGACAAAAATAAGAAATATGATTACTTACTTACTTACTTACGCCTGTTACTCCTCGCGAAGGAACTTAGGCCGCTCACCAGCATTCTCCATCCAATCCTGTCCTGGGCAATCCTTTCTGGCTCCGTCCAGTTGTAATTCATCGTTTTCATATCTGCTTCTATTATCCGACGCAATGTGTTCTTTGGCCTTCCTCTTTTTCGCTTCCCTTCAGGATTCCAAGTTAGGGCTTGCCTCGTGATGCAGTTTGACGATTTGCGTAATGTATGTCCTATCCATTTCCATCGTCTTTTCCTAATTTCTTCTTCAGCTGGAAGTTGGTTTGTTCTCTCCCACAGAAGGCTATTGCTGATGGTATCCGGCCAATGGATGTTGAGTATCTTGCGTAGACAGCTATTTATAAATACTTGTACTTTCTTGATTGTGGTTGTTGTAGTTCTCCAAGTTTCAGCTCCATACAGTAGAACTGCCTTGACGTTCGTAATGAAGATTCTCACTTTGATATTGGTTGAAAGTTGTTTTGAGTTCCATATGTTCTTTAACTGTAGGAATGCTGTCCTTGCTTTGCCAATCCTTACCAGAAAAAAATAATTCAAATAAAAAAAATTCAAAAAATATGATAAGGGAAGTAAATAAGTTTCCTGGTGCTTCTAGTATAACGGCAGGTCGCCGGTCAACTCCCCCGCTTAGGTATTCACCTTAACTTGCTACAAGGCCTAATGTTATGCGAAATTAGGAGTGAAAACACTTTCTAACTAGGGATATTTGATAATGCGTTATCCATAATACTTATACTTCACATTACATCTAAGATGAATGGCCTACCAAGTCATAGTGTACTGTCGTTTGTCCTAATGTTAAGTAGTCTCAGATCATCATGAAGAAACAAGCAATCGTCATACTACCCAACGCTTTTCATCGTCAAGAAATAAGAAACTCAGAATACACCTGTGAGACCAAGTCATGTACGCCCATTAAATAGACTGATGACCGCAACACATGCAAGTCAACTTCTTCCTGAGTTTCGAGGAACATGACCGAAAGTTTTAGGTTAGTAGTTTGAGTATGCGTCACAGGCGGGCTTTCTAATATTGATGTGAGGATGTACCGGTCATCGGTCCAGACGTTATTTCTCGTCTTAGTGTATATTTTTTTCCGTTCCTTGAATATACGGTCAAACTTAAGGCCTTTTAGTCCGTGGAGCAGTGATAATGTTTTGTTTGTAGTTCAAACTTCCGGACATATGAGTTGAAGGCTTCAAACACTTCGAATTCGGGTTAAATCCTTCAGTTTGGCAGTAACAGACCATAATTTGTCTTCAAAACATATTATTTTTAGTTTCTCACAAAAGTTCAGCTCTTCACGAGCTCAGGGAGTGTATATCTAAAGAAGGAATTTTTAATCCCACAGATAGTGTCAAGTACTTGTCCCATGGGTAGATTTGACTAAAAAATTCTCCTATTGTAGTAATAAAGTACAAAAATAAAAATCTGAATATGTTTGGCCACACGACACTATTCAGTAAACGTTTTCTCAGTCAGTTCGTGACTTATTTCTTTGATTGGTTTCACCGTGTGGATAGTTCTTTACTACGCTGTCCTAATTAGTTTAATATAACTAGCTAGCTATCATGGCTCCTGTAACTGATTTTTTGCCTACAGTCTTCTCTCGTTTGTACTTGTAAGACGAATGACCATGTTTTCCACTTTGTTCTCACGGTTAGTTAATCGAGATTTTCCCTGTATTGCTCCAGTACATCGATCTCAGGTTGGTCCATTGTTGTGTTTTACTTCGAAAATGTTAAGAATGAAGATGCTTCACTGATTTTTGAACAGTAGGCGACAGGTTTCATGTTTGTCCACTGGATATTTCTCTTGACAGACTATAAAAGACTTCGTTACTAAAATATTTAGCTATTTGTGCAAGCAATATGTGGCCTCGAAGTTAATCCCCTGACAATCTAAAAGGGTCCCAATCAGCGGTTAGGGTGTATGCATGACATCAACTGAGGTGTCATCGGTACTCTTAATGTTCCTCCATATATATTCATGCCTCATAAAAGAATAAAACTTACAAGTCTATCTTGGTAACTCGCTTTTAGTAACTTTCCAAAGTAGTGGATTTTCAACATAAAGTTTGCGGTTTCAAATCTATTTCTCAGTATTGAGCGTTAAATAGTTTATTTTTATCTTCAGGGAAAACGTGGAGTCACGAATTACTGATAAAAGTAAATACCAACCAGCTAATTAACTGCCTAATAGAATATGTACTAGATTCTCACTTAAAGCCCGATGAGGCAGAGGAAGGAGAGGTCAACGATTTGTCTGACCAAGAAGATAATGTCTCAGGTATGAGGTTCAATAATGACTTAGTCGCCTTCAGACTTTTCGAGTAATAGCGGTTCATCAAAGTCTTACAACAACCCATCACCAAAGCATGGAGATGAGAGCTGTACGTCAGAAATGTCACAAAATGGGGGATCATCACTTTCTACGCTAAATATACCATCAGTACGTCATATCCGGGCCCATAAAAGTAGACCTGTCAAAATAACGGATACTGCCCATGTGTCAAAGAAAACAAATACAAGTCCTGCTAATACCAAATCAGAAGTTCGTGGTCAAACTTCGTCTCATGAAAACCAAACAACTAAGTTGCAGTCTATAGTCAATTGTGTTAGGGTATCAGGTAAAAATCTACAACATTCAAAATATCCTTTAGATCCACAAATATTGTCGGAGCAGGTTGAACCATTTCATACCGCAATGTCTGTTAAGTCAACTAAACATCTTCAGGGTCTACGGGACTTAGAAAAGATGCAGCTACAGATGCAACTAGAGGTTGCAACTAATCAAGTAAACTGATATCATTTTAAACTTTTTCTGTACTGATATACATCTAGGTTTTACATATGATGGTTTTACCTATATAATTTATCACATTGCACTTATAGTATCTTCGCCCTCTGAAGACATCACTCTTCAACCACCTGCGATTTCGTTACGTGTGTTTACTTATCACTAAAGGAATGACAGTTACAAGACCTGGACCTGGTCTCATGAAAATAAACGAAACTAGAAAGGAACAAGCCACGCAATCATAGTAACATAAAGCAGAATCATTTGGCATAAAACCCGAAACATTAATGGCATTTGTAACGCCTCGCAACAACCTTTAGCACATAAATAAGACCAGTGAATTTTAATGATTCCCTGATTAATGGATGTGTAACGGTTCATTTCCTCTATATCTGACTCCAATAAATAGTGTCGCGTTAACTGAGTATTTACGCGGGCTAAATCTCCAATAGTATTATCAATTTACTCGAGATTATTTAGAAGCCCGAAACTCCAGTTGTAGAGATAGTTTATTGTCAATGACTAGTAAAAGTCCTCAAGTGCACAGATAACAAGCACGCAGAGAATAGTATGTGTGTTAAAAATCCATATATACTTATGAGTGTTAATCGATTGTGGAGAATATATAAAGATTAATGTACAGACATGTGCCCAATAGGACCCACACAATTTTACACAATGGATTAAATGTCTAAATTACAGCGAGTGGACAAATAATGAAATAATTGAGTGGGCTTACCACAGATGCTTTGAAACTTATGTGGTCGGATTTAAAACATAGGCGAAGGCAAGTCTGTACTTGATTTCAAGCTTGAATGATGATCGCTGGTATCCATTCGTAAGGGCACTATCAAGGGGACAATTATTAACAAGGGAGACCGTTAAGCAGTCGTATATTTAAAAAGGCGAGTATTAAAAAGGAAAATAAAGTTTCTAAGAGTTTGAAATTTAGTCGGTTTACCATTTGTTCTTTTGACTCTGCAATCAACCAGAAATGTTTTTATTTTATTTATTTATTTCAACACATAGATATTGGTACAAAGAGGCACCAAATACATATGCGCCACACAAATCTCATTCGATATGTGTGAGGGCTGTGATACTGCCCGGGTGCCCAAACCGAAGCAGGTAGTTTTCTTGGGGGGGCCACACCCCGAGCCTTCGACCTGAAGGTCTGATCCACAAGGTAGTAGAGTGTCGTAAGGAGATGCAGTCCCATGGAAGCCGGTGACCAACAATTGGTTCATTCGCCATTTGTTCCCGCAGGATACTGGAGCCCATGTGCACCATTGGTTTGGAATCCGGTTAAAGCGCCGGACATTCGCTTTTGGTCCTCTCATTTTCGTAAACAACACCCCCGCCTCGAGAAGGCAGTGAGTAGGACTTCCCTGGCAGAGGCTATATACGCGTGGCCGTGTGAGAGTATTTCGAGAGGGAGAGCGGACTCTCCCCACTCTCGGCCGTACCAAGGCATTTGGTTCTTAATTGCGGCTTAGTAGTTGTACGTCAAACCCCTCAGTCAAATATTCTACTAGAGTCGATACGTTCGTTATATGATATTTTGTAGATTGACCTATTTTTCCTTGAAAGATTCATCAATAACACAGTTTCTCCTAATAAGCATCTTTTTTAGCAACATAGGGTTTAGGATTCGTGTGTCTTTCCAAACTGCTGATTCCGTACTGTTGTATCAGCGTCCCGATTGAATGTATATCATAGAGTAGTTGAGCACGTCAGCTATGTGGTCGCTAACTTTATTTTTGTGTATTGAACTTCTGGCCACCTAGGGAATTCAGTTTTCTACCACGTGGTTGTACGCAAATCTATAATTTATATGTACTTTTAATTGAATGTTTCATTCTCATATTAAAAAAATATTTTAAAGCAGTTATTTTCATGATTATCAGTATTCGGTGTTTTAGATTAATTTTTTAATATTGTATGATAAGATTTTACGGTGTATTAAAACCGAAGGCTACTACACATCCTTCAATTCATGAACTCCGTTTTCTACCCATTTCAGAATGAACATAATCATACTTCTACTCCCTATCCCAGTTCCTGTCAACGAGGTATGTGCATTTTTAAGCTTAATTTTTGCGAATGTTTTGTCTTTTCTGCTGTTGCCTTTTATAAAGGCAACTATAAATTTAATTATGTGTACCTGAAGGCAAGAGAAACTCAGTGACAAACTGGCATTTACAACCAGGCACAAATTGTTTTTAGCTCATTAATATTCATGTTTAGCTCTTTATATTTGAAGCTAGATTTGAATACCTACCCGAGAAATATGAACTAAACAATTGAAAACCTTTAATATATTTCATCATCTTGTCATCATAACAATAGCTTTAGATGCATATATACTGTCATAAATATCGGTAGACTGAAATCCCATCCAAATTCTTAGTTTATTGCTTCCTTACCCTTTAAGGCATGTAAGTGTTAATACATAATAGTTTCATAAAGTTTCTGTTAAGTTTTTACATACATATTTCCTGTTTTTGATAAAATGGACTAGTAACTGATGAAATTGTCGAAAGTATTCAGTTTTAAAAGCTTGTCAAGCCTGGATGTTTTTAAAATTCTCTAGTAAGTGAAAGAAATTAACTTATATATCATGTTATGCCATTTCGAGCGACCATCTTATACCTAGTAAAACAAATCTAATTTTGCACAATATTTAAACTGTTGGTTTTAATACACCGTAGTTAGGATTCTACTATAGACCACAATTGCACCGCCGACTGCATAGAATATCCGTTGCTAATAGAAAACCTTTTTCCTTTCCTTTCATTTGCCTTTGTTATCTCCATTTCCATAGTTTACACAGCCTTTTACTTTGGAACCATTGTTAGCTTCGCTAAATTGCGTACTGCTGCAAAACGTGATAATTTAATCCTATACGTCTATGAGTTTTGTATGTTCTGTTCCTCGTGTCTTAAATTATACCGTCTCCTAGGATTATTTATTTATTTATTTCAGCACATAGATATTGGTACAAAGAGGCACCAAATACATATGCGCCACACAAATCTCATTCGATATGTGTGAGGGCTGTGATACTGCCCGGGTGCCCAAACCGAAGCAGGTAGTTTTCTTAGGGGGCCACACCCTGAGCCTTCTACCCGAGAGTCTGATCCACAAGGCAGTGGAGCATCGTAAGGAGATGCAGTCCCATGGTAGCCGGTGACCAACAATTGGTTCATTCGCCATTTGTTCCTTCAGGATACTGGAGCCCATGTGCACCATTGGTTTGGAATCTGGTTAAAACGCCGGACATTCGCTTTTGGTCCTCTCATTTTTGTAAACAACACCCCCGCCTCGAGAAGGCAGTGAGTAGGACTTCCCTGGCAGAGGCTATATACGCGTGGCCATGTGGGAGCATTTCGAGAGGGAGAGCGGACTCTCCCCACTCTCGGCTGTACCAGGGCATTTGGGGGCTTCAATATTCAGACGTTATCGTTCACAGTTTGTTATACTCAAGTATTTAAGTAATAGAAAGTTTTACAATTCCTTTTTTAAGAGTTAAGTTTCGGGGAATACTGTACACACTGCATGGCTTATTTGTTCCCAAATATTTATTTTATCACTTATTATTTCTTGATAAAATATAAAATGTTGAGTGTTGGTGTTCTTTTTCTTGCTTCATCACCTGGAGAATTTAGGTCTGATAACAAGTTTGCATATATATTTAAGTGATAAATGAAATTTATTTATGGGAGCTGTAGTTATTTCAGTATATTGCACTTATAATTAATATTGTTTTTATCCATAAAATACAGTACATCAGAGTGTGTTTCCTGGTTTTGTCCCTGGTGGGACACCAAAACTAGCACAAAATTCTGTGCAAAGGGTTGCTTCTGTTAAAGCTGTTTCCGAAAAAATTAACGGTGATAATCGTTTTGGTTTGTCCGGCTCTTGGCAGGTGGCCATCCCTCCTTCATCTGCACTAGGTTCTCAACAAGAAATTGAAAAGGTAAGAACCGCTCATCATGTTATGCATATATTTTTGAATTTTTTAAATAAACCATACGTCACTGCTGCTTTTTGTTTTATTACAATAGTGTGTAAAATGGTATCAGAGCTAGATTATCGTTTTAATTTTGTAACTTGATTGATTCAACATCATAATAAATCAGTTAATTCAACACATAAATTCCAAAACGAAATTTTATGTAAAATTCGATCTGATATGATAAGTTTGACTACGAACTGTTTAAATACTGGGGAGTCAATTAATTTCAATTTATCAGTTTCGATTGTTTGTTTAAACTTGTTGATAAAATTTTAATTTCCAAACTTAAATACATATAAAAATGTTCAAAATTTAAGCATGTATTTTAGCATCAATTAGGATAAATCGCTGAAGTTAGTGAGCCTTTTAAAACCTATGTTCTAGTTTGTGATTCATCAATGAATACTTTCAGCTTTATACAGAACCAACCACTAAATATTCCATTGTCGTTTCGTAGACTGTCAACTCACCATAAAAATAATAAGTCGCCTTTTCACAAACTAGCTAAGCTTTTAAAAATCTTGCTACCTAATCAAATAAGTTGTAATTGGGCTATACTCCTACAAATCCAGTTTGTTTATTCTATGCATTTCGTGTGCTACTTTATTTTTCATCTGCCTAATATGTATGTTTACTTCGTTAGCCTTTGGCTATCAGGAGTTATTGAGGGCATATTGTGATTTATTTAATTCAGATGCATATGATGTATCAGAAAGCCTGTCAACTTTATCAGCGTGCTGTAGCTACTATTGGATCAACACCTAATGTCAACATCCAACCCCCACCTTTCGGCACTCCTATTGGTTCTCCTCCTTCAATGTCTCTCCAATCATTTCCACCGACTCTGATGCCTGTTACTGCCGTTGAACGTCCAGCATCTGTGTCTCCGTCCAAATTCATCCCGGCGTCTCAACTTCCTCATGACGTTCTCAGAGATGTACCTAATCAATGCATTGGTCAAAATCCTCATATACCGGCAATTATCCCTAATCACGCACAGTCAGCTAGTATACAGACTGCTTATTCGATGGCGTATTCTTCCGCCTATCAAGAGACTTTAAAGTTTATGTCTACTAATACCGGGAGTAACTTAGCCCCTAATACACAGGAATATACATCTCAGTGGCATCGCTATTTTAATCACTATCTGAATTATTATTTACAAGTTCATAATTATACACCTACGCTATCTAGTGAACAACAACCAGTTTTCTTCCCTCCCACTGGACTACCACCTCCCCCTAGCATTGCATCCTCTGTAAGTTGCGGTTTTGTATATTAACGCTGCGTTATTCTACCCGTGATATATATATATATATATATATATATATATATATATATATATATATGTATATATATATATATATATATATATATATATATATATATATATATGGTAATTCATCAGTGTTGTGTTTTAACGATTGATCTATATCATTTGCTAAGTTTGCCGATCAGAGTTGTGGTATTTTCTCTACCCACGCCTAATATTACGTTAATGACCGTCTTAGGTTTTGACCTATGATATAGTGCGTTCTAACCAACATAATTCGTCTTGAGCTAACGTATTTTAACTCTTATTGATTCTGCAATATGCATCGTTTGCTATCCCTAACCCTAAATCCAAAGGGAAAACTGGAGTCAAACTACTATATCATATTCCAACCATCACAACTCAGGAATTATCCCAAGCATTCTTTGACTTATACACACAAGCCAAAAGTGGTAGTGAAGACGGGCAAATTGTAGGTAGTCGATTGATAACAGTTTAGGGATAATTAGACGTATGGCGATGGTTAGTGAGTCGAATGGAAGTTTACAATAAGCATAATATAGATATGCAATTATACAGTTATCTACTTACTGTACAATAAAAAATATGAACAATAATAATTCGAAAAACAGTTCCGAGCCTCATGTTTTAGTATTTACTTCACTGCAAGACTAAGCAACTGACTATAGTTGTTGTTTTCCATCAACTAACATCTTTTGTGCCGTCTTAGGAAGCTTTTTCACATTTGTTCAATTCAAGTTGAACCATCATTTTCCCTCCGTTGCTGCTTCGACTTTAAATAAATGCCATTTTACTTTTGAACCTTGATTAACTCAATTTGGTCCTTTTTCTTTAATTTTAGCAAAATATATTTGACAGTTTCGAACTTTCTAGGTGTCTGATGTAACATAAAAATCTCTGCCAGATTATAACATCAAAAAAGTGTTATTGTTGTGTAATAATTCTGTTATTACTCGTTAAGCGTATAGTACTTGACGTATAACTATGAATTTTTGCTTAATGATAAATCATAAAAATAGTGATGATTTGGTGATTTATGCACTCAAATTTCAGTCATAAAATTATAGGTCTAAGTCTTATCCCTTCTATTTCGCTACAGTAACCACTTTCTGTTTATAGTTTCCAAAAGCTCCAAGTACAGGAATCGGTAATTGATTACTAAGTTGCATTGGCTTATTTCTTTATTCCTTGTCTACATATGAAAGTTAAAAAAACGTTCTATTACGTTTAATATGAAAATGATTTAGTATTTTCCCGTGCCCTATTAATTCAAGACTGAAGCCCAGTTCTTAACCATTTTGTTCCTTTCCAAGTGAGCTCATCTTATTTACAAGATAAATTATTGTTCCTATTATGAAGATGTACCACGTTTATTGATTTTTACATCACCCAAAATACCACCGTTCAAAATAATTAAGATATTGAATTAATTCAACCTATCATATGTACTTGATGGTTCTTTACGTTCTGTTGTCACGATTAAGTATATTTTATTTCTTTACAGTGTGCCAATGAGCCAGTTCTTCAATCTAAGCCAGATTGTCATAACCACCATGACTCTAAGCGCCTATGTATATCGTCTAATGAGGGTCCTCATCCTATTTCTACTGTACTCCATCCTGAACATTCCAATCGCTCTAGTTCCCCATCTGATTCGAAAAATGTAACAAACGATGGATCAAAAAGCGATCGTAAGTGATTGAAATTTACCCAAATATAGTGCTCTAGCTTTTATATGTATATAATTTTAAAACTGAGTTTACAATGCCGATGAAAACAATATAGCCTTTGGAGTAGATCATTTTACGTAGAAACAGCATAATGGATGATCTTTATCGTATGTAAAGATTATATATTTTCCCGACAGTTCTTTATTTTATTGACTCAATTCTCGTGTTGTCTCATCATTATGGAGATTATTATTACCCACTAGAGTTTACTCATTTTTGCTTGAATAAAACGAAAGTTGTTTCGGCGGTGAAAATATGTGATTGAATTATATCACAAGTTGACTTTTATTGAAATTTGTGTTCATTTAATTCGGAACCTTTAATGCATTGATAATCTTCATTACAAAAGTTGAGTACTCTAAATATGTCGAACAGTTTCAAGTAATAACGAAGTTTTTTTTCCAAATAAGTTGATGAATAATTATTGTAATTTAACTGCTATTACCTGGGTCAGAGACTTTGTACATAATATATTATTCTTCAGGGTATGGTTCACCTAAACCTTTTTCGTGTTAAACTAATACCTCACAGTCGTTATATATAACCATATATTTGAGTATATTTTCGACTTCCATTTATTTTCGTAGTATCCTCGTCAAAGTATTTATGGATAAGCAATCTCCCTCAAGGTGTTCGAGCAGTAGATATTAAAGAAATGTGTGCACCATATGGAAAAGTAAGTTGTTTGTTGATACTGTAGTCTTATTGACTGCGTCTTTTATCGATAACAATTACTGCTTTCTTAGAATCTAAACTTAGTAACATTTGAACTGCAGTTCTTATTTGAAGTAATTGATGAAACGGAAAAAGAAAACTGTATAATGGTCATAAATATTCTTTAATTGTGTTTATCAATCATCTGATTAATATTTCATGTGGTTTAGGTCATTAAAGTCAAACGAGTACGGTTTATTACGTTCAGGATGTTTTATACTTTTAAAATTATCCATCGGCCAATGTGTTGTCACACTTTCGTATAGCCAATTAATTTCCTGTAACAAGCATTTTTTGTTATTGACTCTTACGTTACCCTAAAGACTGTTAACCAGGAGTAGTGGGCTAGTGGTTAAGGCGTTCGATTTTCAGCTATTAAGCTAAGTACTTGGTCACGGCTGGTGCTCCTGCTTCAGTTCAGGCAGCCGAGTGGTATCAATAGCCCTCACAATTAGAGTGTACCTCATACACAAGTGCCTTAGCGAATGAGTTAATTCAAAAATGTTGAGTCGTCAATCGACCTCGCTTTCTAAACTACTAAGTGAGGCTTAAATCTGATGAATAACGGAAGTTATATATATATATATATAAACACAAGATATTTAAACAGTGTTGTTTTGATTGTATAGATCGGTTATACTTACCATCTGATGATAAAAGGCGAATATGATCATTTGATGTCTTGTGAATTTGGCAGCCTGGCTGCTTTTTGCTAACAAGCATCATTTTAAATCATATGATTACAGCCTTACTGATGGTTACTTTTAAACATAATTTTGTTCTATGTACGTTAAAATGTAACTAAAATTCTCAATGTGGATTTTTTTCTAGGTTCAAACAATAAAGATAGTAGGCAGTAAAAAGAGTAAACCCCCATCTATTTACGCTTATCTCATTATGGAGACTTCGGAGGCCGCAGTCCGTCTTATAAAAGCCTTACAAGGTGTGAAGTTCTCCGGAAATGAATTGAAGATAAAACAAGTATGTACTGTTTTAAATTTAGTATTTGATTTATCACCTTTTCAACACTAATGGAACATTCATGAATTCATTGGTTATCTTGACCAAACCTAATAATCAGTATTATGATTTAGTCCGTTTCATATCAGGGGCCATTATGGAATTTCTAATAGTCCTTCAAATCTTTTAAAACCAATACAAAGGATTCTGTCAAAGTTGTGAAAACTATTTACAAATCTGATTATACATTAAGCCAATCGGGACTCAATGAAAATTTTTCTGAGATTGTACTATTTCAGATAGTCGCTAAATTCGGTCCTTAGTGAATGTTCGAATATATCTCAAAAAGAAAAGTTTGTGGTGTAAAGTTTCTATTGATAAAAAACCTATTGAAAGGGAATTTTTCCAGTCTATTCGTCATTTTACTAAATGTCTAAAAGGGAACTTTACTGAGATCTGAGCATTAGCTTGGGTTAAAGGTTCTTAATGCGTATTTGAACTACATCTCAAGGCTCAGTGAAGCGAAAATAAATGTTTATTTTATAAGAATGTGCGGAAATTAATCTGCATCAAAATTATATTAGCAATATTTACTTCGATTTAAAGTTCGATATAGTTGACTGAATCAAACGTTATGCACTAAATCAAATTGACTTTCTAAATTTATATATTAATGAAATTTTAAAAAAATGTCAAGAAAGTTGATGCTATTGAAGAACCTCCTGGAAACAATTTTTGAACCATGTTAAGATGATGGTCCCGACCGTTGTTGCTACCTTGACGTGGTGGTCGGGCTTGCCTATCGTGATGAAGCAACCGAGCTATACTGGCTGGAACAACCGTTCCTCAAGGTCCTACCATGTCAGACAGGTCGGTTGAAGAGCGGTAAGACTAAAAGCAACAAACCTAAGGTCCGAAGGCGAAGTCGTACTGCTGACTGTACAGAGGTGTGACAGCAGTAAGGTGTTTCCTTCAGACAACCAGCATGACAGCGATGCTGCCTTCCCACAAGGAGGGGTGGGGTTAGAAAAGGTCGACCCTAAAAATGCACACCTCACCTTACCTCACGGATTTCCGTCTCCGGCGGTAAGGCCCTTTGAAGAACGGAGCTAACATGTCAAAAACCTTCCTCGGAAAGGCCGTGCGCGACCGGCCTCAAGCAGTTGTCCCTTGGGCACTGCGGTCACGCTCTCAGGTCGCCGAGACCGCCTCTAATCCAATTTCCTTTTCAGGTACCTCCAGAAGAACCCTTCCACGGTGTGGGCAACCGGGAAGTGATAACCGCCCTCATACCTTTAACAGCACCCAAGACCACTGACTAAGATGATGGTTTATACAGGAAAAGTAAAACCTAAACAAACAGATTCCAGAAATAAAATCCCCATCTCGGTATATACGCAATTTTTCCACTGTTAATCTCAATAAAATTGAGTTAGAAGCGTTATCATTAGGGCCTAAGTTTTGTGACTTAAAAAAACAGTTAATAAAATTGACGTTGAAATTCAAATTGAAAACCTTTATGTCCAAACTGGAGTCATCAATTCCATCAAGAGATTATCATTTTATTTTTATTTTAACACATAGATATTGGTACAAGGAGGCACCAAATACATATGCGCCACACAAATCTCATTCGATATGTGTGAGGGCTGTGATACTGCCCGGGTGCCCAAACCGAAGCAGGTAGTTTTCTTAGGGGGCCACACCCGGAGCCTTCGACCTGAAGGTCTGATCCACAAGGCAGTGGAGTGTCGTAAGGAGATGCAGTCTCATGGAAGCCGGTGACCAACAATTGGTTCATTCGCCATTTGTTCCCGCAGGATACTGGAGCCCATGTACACCATTGGTTTGGAATCAGGGTTTTCCAACTCCCCTAGGTGGACTCTCCATGTCCACCAACCCGGTTAAAGCTCCGGACATTCGCTTTTCGACCTCTCAATTTCGTAAACAACACCCGTGGTGCGAGAAGGCAGTGAGTAGAGGCTATATACATGTGGTCATGTGAGAGCATTTCGCGAGGAAGAGTGGACTTTCCCCACTCTCAGCCGTACCAGGGCATTTGGGGGCACCTTAATGATAAGTATAATTCGAAAATGATTTTTACGAAAAGTCACAAGCAAAGTTTACGGAAACATGAAACTGACGACAAGTTTTTGATCACGAATCCAGACAAAGGTCATGGTTTATTGCTAATTTATAAAAGCGACTGTTTAAACAGAGTGAAGGCCGTTTTAAATGAGTAAATTTCCGAAACTGGTAATTAAGAGTAGTACGGTAGACAGGATTGAAAAATAACCAATAGAATTATTGAAACAAATTAAACAAAAAGGTTTTATTTCAGAAAAGGTGTTGGGAATGTTGAGACCTACAGAAGAAATAACACCAATATTATATAATCTGTCAAAAATATATCGAGGTGACTTGTCCCGTTGTGGCTAATTTCCTCTATATCTGACTTCAATAAATTATATCCCGTTAACTGAGTATTTAAAATAGGCTAAATCTCCTAGTAGAATTATGGATTTACTCGAGATTATTCAGAAGCCTGAACACCAGTTGTAGAGATATTTTATTGTCAAAGATAAATAAAATCTGCAAGCGTACAGCGAGCAAGCACACTGAAACCAAGAGCGTGTGTGTGTGTGTGTTAAAAATCCAAATATATTTTTGAGTGTCAACCAAGTGTGGATAAATTATTGATTATCTGTATGTTACAACCAATACTTACGTCTGTTACTCCTAATGGAGTATAGGCCGCCGACCAGCATTCTCCAACCCACTCTGTCGTCGGCTTTCTTTTCTAGTTCCATCCAATTCTTGTTCATTTTTCTCATGTCTATTTCCATTTCCCGGCGTAATGTGTTCTTTGGCCTTGAGGATTCCATGTGAGGGCTTGTCTTGTGACACAGTCATTGCTAGATCTTCCACATATTTACGTTTGTCCGTTCTGATGCTCCTCTTCACTTGTTTGTTTACGTCTGTGTATTCAGCTTGTGCCTTGACTTTTTCTGCTCTTGTTCGACTGGTATTGATTGCTGCTTTCTTGTTCCTCCTTTGTTGAATCTTATCCAGTGTATCAACAGTGATCTATTCCTTGTGATGGTGCTTCTTGGGGTCCAGGACCTCATGACATTTTGAAGTGATTGCCTCTTTGATCCCCTTCCAGTTGCTCTCCATAGTAGTTCCTTCTCCATTGAGTAGATCATGAAAGGCTTGGAACTTATTGCTGAGGTCTGTCTTGAATTTGTTGAGTTTGTCAGTATCCTGAAGAAAGGCCGTATTGAACTTTTTTGATATTGTCCGCCCCATTGTCCAGTACTTCTTGAGTTTCAATTTCATCTTGGCGACCAGCAAGTGATGGTCTAATGCTATATCAGCTCCTCTCTTGGTTCTCACGTCTTCCATCGTCCTCCTGAACTTTTTGTTGATGCAGATATGGTCAATTTGGTTTTGCGTGGTGTGATCCGGTGAAGTCCATGTGATTTTGTGAATGCGTTTGTGTGGGAATATGGTGCCGCCTATGACCAGTTTATTGAAGGCATATAGGTTTGCAAATCTCTCACCATTTTCGTTTTTTTCTCCCAGTCCTTGTCGTCTCATGATGTCTTCATATCCAGTGTTGTCCGTTCCAACCTTGGAGTTGAAATCTCCCATCAGAATGGCCAGGTCCTTTGTTGGGCACTTCTCGATGATTGACTGCAGCCTATCGTAGAATTGATCTTTAGCGTCTTTATTGTGGTCGTTGGTAGGCGCATAGCATTGGATGATGTTCATTGAAATGCCCTCTTTCTTTGTTTTGAATGAGGCTTTGATGATCCTTGGTCCATGAGATTCCCATCCTATAAGCGCATTTTTTGCTTGTTTGGACAGCATCAATGCAACTCCTTGTGTATGTGGGGCATTTTCTTCTTCATGGCCGGAGTATAACAGAAGCTCTCCTAAAGTTAGTCGTTGTTGTCCAACTTGCGTCCAATGTGTTTCACTGATCCCAAGCACCTCTAGGTTGTATCTCCTCATTTCCTGCAGCAATTTGGAAGGCTCTCCCGGTGTCCCACATTGTACGAACATTCCATGTACCTAAATAAATGGTTGCTCTGGTTGTTAGAAGGGGCATTGGCCTCGTAACTTCCGAAGGAACCCGGCTTTCGTCATGAGGCGCCATAGTTTTTGTAAATGGAAGACCTGACTCTCAGGGGCAAAGTTTAAAAGGTTTGAATAATTTTTTCTGGTTAGCATTTCTTAACGAGTTAGTATTCTACGGGATGGGGACGCTAACCCCATGCCCAACCCTCCTCCTTTATCCAGACTTGGGACCGGCAGTAGCTCCCCGGAGGGACTCCAGGCGTTGTTACAACCAATAGGAGAATAGATTAAGGTTGATGTGCAGGCGCGCGCTCAATCACACACACAGATATTAACATAGTGAATTAAGTGTCTGAATTACAGTGAGTAAACAAATAATACAATAGTTGAATGGATTTGCTACAGTCCCTTCTATCCGTTTTAAATATAAGTAATTCATTCTGTAACTACAGTAAAATTGTTAGTGCAAATTCTCGAACCGTTTCACAACGAAATTGTTAATCATGGTGTCATGGACTCCTTCAAATTTGTTGTTATACAGGGCGTGCAATTCGGCAATTCTGTCATCGTATAGCAAAACAACATCCTCCTTAATTGAGCAAATGACAGGTGAGAGTGGTTAAGAGTTCCGTTCTCGCTCACTTGGTGGACACAACATCAAGTTGACTTGAATAAAGCTTTTGAGGTTATGCACCATATCCCATCTAATTAACCACATGATTTACGAGCTCGTCTGTTACATACTGCTGAATCTATCGGAATCCATGTTCGTAAATCTAACCTTTGCATCCAAAAGAAGTCTGTCCAACCACTCTCGCTACCTTTTCCATCGTCAAAGGAGCGAGTTTTTAGCCGAACTTGAATTAAACTTATTTCAAAGGTATTCAAGCAATTTTTTAGTTTCTTTCATTTTCATGTTGAATATTCTCAATATCCGTCTATTGATTCCTACATAACTACTGTAAAATTGACTTTTTTTTAAAATATTTCCCATGTCTCTGGTTCATTGCCTTTTTGATAAGTACTCTGAATATATCCAATGTTTAAATTTCGTTCGAACCCCTTATTTATTTTTCTGAACACATGTTGGTACAAATGGGCACGAAAATAATGTGCCACATAATGAGAAGACGGTATTGGGAAGAATTAGAGGAAGGAGAGTATGATCCAAGACAAAAAATGAATAAAAATGATTGAAACAGTTTAGTTGATAGTACAACCGATGAGAATACTTTGTCAAAAAGTTCCTTTTTAAAAGAAAATTACATCAGAATCTTTATCGGTTCTTATCCTAACACATGTTTGATAACATCTCAAGCCCTTGAGTAGTACTATCTCTCTGACCCCAACCAAGCAGTCGTTATCGTCAGTTAATTGCCAGTTTTATATAGCTTTCTCACATACCCGGCGCCGTGTTATGATCTGGCCACCTTTTCAATTTTAGTAACCAATCCCAATATCATTATATAATGCACTATATCGAGGTCTAAGGGATGACATCCATATAATATACGTAAGCCACCGAAACTGGTGTTTGAAGATCATCAACGTACCCGAACACACTGCCGGATCTACACCTTACGTAATTTTGCCACTGAATGTCATCTATCCTTTGGAAATGATGATAATTGGACACAGTCATCCAACATCCCTAACTTGGAGGACGCCAGGTTTCATTAACGAACTGCTCTCACTGATGTGTTGTACACTAAACCTTTTACAACCAAACCAACTCTACGACGGCACCAAATACGGCCCAGATTGGCATAAGTCGCTCTGGATTTTACTGGACTAATTGGTCTGATTCATCAAGTAATTATGCTATATATATATTCTCTAACTGTCTGGATCTCTACAGATCTTAATGAGTTTTAAAGAGAAGCACTTGAAGGTAACATAGTCGAAAATATTTAGCTGCTATATCTACTTATTTACAAAGGATTTATGGGGTGGGGAGTTTTGTGAGCTACGTTATCTGTTGTCAGTTAATGTTTGTCACTCGGTGATATAACTTATAATGTGCATCAGATTTTGGAATCTCATGTTCTTCAACATACTGTCTTGTCATTTTTAGTTCCTCGTTCTTCTTTAATGCTGAACTCACAATCGTAATATGTAATTTTGCTTATGATCTAGTGGTTGCCGTGTTTATTGTGACTCATTTTTATAAACAATTGCTTAAAATATCACAGTCAGTTACACCTAGTTGCCGTGCAACAATCCAGCCATGTGGTTTCTCGTTTACTATGCACATGTACTTCGTTTATCCTATTGGTACTGATCGTTGTTTTTTTTTATTTGATTTCAGATCAACCCAATCCGTTTACCATAAAAAATGTGTGAATAGTCTACCATGTATATTTTTGCTGTGCATTTATTTTATATTTTTCAAATGATGTCTATTTTGCAGACGTAAATTAATTGTATATACTATCCAATACCAATTAAATCTTTTAATCAATCTATCGAAACTGGTCTTTTGTTTGTTGTCCATGTGCACCTTGCGTTCATCAACCATCCTCTTAGAGAGGACAAGCGGTAGGTGACTAGACATTTCCTTTTCTTAAGCCGAAGTTCCGTATATCAGTGTGTCTGTAACATATGTCAACAAACAGTTATCGCCAAATTGACATGGTTCTGGCTAATGGTGGACCCTTGCTGAGCATATTTAGCTTGTTGTTCAAGGTAAAACAGCTTCACTGCGAACAAAAATTATTTTACCTTTATATGACTTTCGATATTGGTCTGATTTATAAATTCTTGTTTCTATCCATAAACGTGATGACTGACGACCGCGTCTGCAAAGCACTAAGGGACTAGGGACTACTCAGATACTGACGTCTAAGTTTCTTCAGTGCTCTGATGCACGTAAACAGACGACTGAAAACTAGACAATGTTTATTATCATTGTGAATTACCTGACCATGTAGAGAGGTTACGCTTCTTAAAACAAAATTCCGGCTATGTGACGCATAATAGAGATTCAATTCAAATACATCGGTTTTCGCTACATTAATCGTATTTCATATATAGAAATCGCTATACAAAAGCTGTTGCTAGTAATTGCAATACTGGATGTCGAGATGGGGTGTAATCTGTTGCCTAAATAATCAGAGAGGGATGTAGCAATTCAGCGTGGCGAATTTTATCCAATAATCTTGACCAAAATGTACTTGACTTAAGCTGTACGGTGATCATAGCACGTCATTCTAGTTTTAAAAAAACCTTGCGGACTTATTGTATATAGTTTGTGGCATTTTATCTAGCCACTAAACACCCCAGAGTTAATTATCACATCAGTCACATTGCATTCAAGTACATAGACACTACTGATGCTTGCTGTTGAACTATAATATCTCAATTCGACGGTGGCTATTCGGATCTATCAGCTCTCTAATTAATGCGAATGATGAGATGGTGGACATTTTGATCATCAGCACAAACTTCAGGTGAAGTGTTCTCCACATGTGGTTCACAGCTTGTTCTTCAAACCAAAGTATGAAACGATAAAAGAACTCGTACCTTGTGGAAATATGAAATTCATTCCAACTTTAAGCACCTAATTTATATTTAATTCAAATCAGTCTCGGTGGTATACCAGTACTTGAGTCCGTTTTAGAGATTTCAGTTGATTGGAATTTGGAGTCCTCATGGATGAGAGCTGAAGACAACGGTCAAAATGTTTGGGTTTGTTGCTTTGTCATGGGCACGTCATTGTCACTGTTATTTGAGCTAATAGGACTTTGCATCTGGAAACTCGGTATAGCTTTTGGAAAAGAAGTCGCATGACGGGAAAGGATTTTCGGATAAGAAACGAATCCACAAATTACAGTTATGTTGTAGTGGTGTCTAACTTATTTTAGAGCTTTTATGAGTTGGTTCTTCTTAGTTTAAGCTGCTTGTATGCATCATCGTTTCTGATCCACTTGTCTTCGTTTTGGTTTCCGCACCTGAAGATTCAATTCTGAAAGAACCTGACTTGTCAGAGACATTTAAGGACTGTTAGTAGTAATTACGTTAGATATAAACGCTTCAATGATGAGGTCTTTCATCAACTGCAATATTGCTATTACGAATCGAAATAACCTCCTTGTGAATTCTGAAATTTAATGGACACAAAAACTCAACAATGTTAGGCTGCCGTAATTTCCTAGATAACTGTTGGCCTGAAGTATTTGGTGTGTACCACTGTTGTTGATAGATAAAAGTAGTATATATCATCAATCGAAAGTAAAATACCTGGAGGCAGGTTGAGATCTAAGAAAAAAGAATGATTGGTGTGGAAATGAAGGGGCAGTAGAATATGAGACGTTTTACTGACATTTTGTAAGTGAATTATCTACTGTATGGTTCTCAAATTTTACTAATATATTCTGTAACTTCGTAACCAAATACATGCGACCGTTCCCACTTGTGTCCTCGTTCACTACAGTATGACTTACGGTTGTCTGCTAGTACTGAACACTGCCTTCAAATTAGTGCGTACCTGTTTTCTTCATTAACGCTTTTGTATTTTGTTTCCCATGTCGTGAAAATGCCCTTGTGTTGTGATGCCATACAGTTTAACAAGTTTTTCGTTAACGAATAAAGACAAGAACAAGACTTATCCGACTGCTAACGCACTAACAACACGCATAGACCCGGACGTCCAGGGTGACTCATCCAATTATGTCGAGCTCGTTTATTAGAATATTTTAATAACACGCTTACTTGGCGTGAAAACAAATAAACATCGTAATATTCTACGGGAAGTGAGTTAGTGGTTTCATCACTTTTATGTACCATTATCAACCAGAAGCCCTTTATTGTTTAGCTATGACATGCTATCACAACTGATTGATTCCCACTACAATTAATTTCAGTATTGACTACTATCAATGCAAAAAACCACTGCCGAAGTCAAATACTGTTGATCGCGCTTCCATTAATAAGTTGACTGAAAGAAAGCGAATTGAAAAGTCCACGAGAGGGTAACACTATTTAATAATTATTATAAGTCGATTTGTCAACTGAGTTTGTGTTAATGGTTTAATTAGTTTTATCAATCATATCACGTGACTGCAAAGACGTGACAATACTTTGTAACGATATCTTGTTAAAGTGTTGTTTTGAAATCAGTTATTGTCAATGGTCATTGTTGTTCTAAGTGATTGTAAAATACCAGAAATTTGTTGCGTAAACTGATCCGGCCGGACTGGTTATATTAAGAGTTGCGACCCAGAAATATTTGTTAATTTTGGTGGTAGGCTCCATAGCTTTAATTTCGATCGCCTTGATTATCCTGACTATGGTAACCGTTTTTCTGGGAAACTAATATGACAGCCCAATTTATAGAGTTAAATACATATAACAATAACGAATATGATGAGTTTAGTGAAAAATGATGTAGATGATTTAAGTAACTATTAAATTCAAATGGTATAGAGATGAAAAGATGCAACGCATGTACAGGTCAGGCTAACATGTAGGCTGGTGAGGAATTTAACAATTAAAAAAGAACTTGGCTAGGAAAATCTTTAGAGCTGAGGCATGAGTTGCTAAACTACATTTAGAAATATGACGGATGATAATTCATCAATTGCCTATCCATGTTTGCTATTGGTTGATGTTTTAACAATTCCATTTCAGTGAAGCATTTAAATTCTACTAAAGCTTTTCACTGAACCGTAATAGATTAACATAAATATAGACAATCACGTATTAGTATCGATCGAGCTGGTAAGCTATAAGTGCTAATAAATATTACAGTACGATAATGTACAAGAGCATTAACCAAGAGGCCGATACAGAAATCGACTAACATAAGTATAAATCAATCGATTAAGTTAAAGTGAATATGAGAATCAAGAATAGGTTGTTTCTTTGGCCGGTCTCAACAATGTGGAATTATGGTTTAATTTATTATCAGTACAGCTATAGTCGCGGATTTAATTTCAAAATTGTAGATTTGCCATGATGTGACTACCTGGTCTATAGGATCTTACGGCGAAGTCATATCATTCGCTACACTGACTCGTTCTATCGTAATGTAACGCCTTACACTTCTGAAGTATACATTTGAGCTGGGAAGGGAGTAATATATTTGACACGAAAATAAGGTTACATCGGACGTCCAAGCCTGAGTTATCAAGCCATGTCATTCCAATCAATTTTTCACGCATTCCCCATTTGCTAAACTTTTCTCCTCGTTAAATGTTGAGAGGCAAAATACTATAAATATAAATGCGACTACATACAACGGAATGCAAAGCAAAATGTGGTTTTTAGTTTGTCAGTAAAAATCAATGAATGCATATGTCACAAAATACTCCATATTTCCTCCTTACACTAAACGTACGATATCACACACACTACCCGTAAAACAATCAAAAACACAAATGCGAATTGTCCGAAAGTTTATTTTCACTCCATATATCAATGTGTACATAAACGAGACGAAGACCATCAGTGTTTGCCTAACCAGAACGTTCTGAATAATTGGATTGAAAAACTATCTTGCTTTATTGAAACATTCACAAATTGGATGATCTGTGCAGTCAGGTTTGTCTCTAAGATGTAAAGGTAGACATCGTAAACGTATTATTAGAATGTAGTGTTGTTCATAAAATAACAACAATAACCAACCAAAACTGTACATTGTGTCCACACTATCAATGTTGATAGAGCCCATGGTAATGATAGTGGTAACAGCAATGATGGTAATCGTATTTATATTAGTAGTGTTAATAGCGGTAATAATGGTAATCCCGGAAGAATTGGTTAATGATTTTTCCCTGTGCATTTACTGTTGTTTTTAGACGGCTTCCAAATGTCGTGTTTCAGACCACACAAACCAGGTTTTATTCTGTCAGTTGAAACAGTTTTTTCATTATTTTTTATTGTGAAACATTTTGCTTTCTTCTTTGCTACTTCATAAGTGTTTTGTAAGTGGCGTCTTACGGAATCAGATGCTACGAGATAAGATGACAAGCTGGTTAGGTATATGACATCCATGGAGTATCGCCGAATACTGATGGGGCGTTGGTCGTCACTGATTGAAAGTCAAACATAGAATGGACTAGTAATCCTCCTTTATGTTGAGGAAACATAACTGACAAGTTCAGAAAATGACTTAAGACTGCCATGCTTGATAACATCGTCAAAAATGTGCTTTGGACTATGCAAATTATAAACTAAGTGCTCCTTACAGTAACAGATTTTGTAAGTCAACAAAAAGTTGACAATAATGCGAACATTGTTTACGAAGGTAGCGCGCAACTTCGGGTGAGATAATAAATATACAGACAACGATAGGCGCTGGAACTTTCTGTACAATGCTAACGGTAACCTATCAAAAAGAACTACAGGACCTACGTATAATAAGAACAACCGACATTCAGTTGCTTTTCATACAGAAAATTCATGTAATGAACGAAATTTCCTTTGAAATTCGCATTTAGTGTGTTGTCTACATAAGTCAAGTGATGCACATATGGATGCGAAGATAGATTGATCCATCCGCTTAATAGCTAATTTCTTCCATAAGGAAATCAGTTTCTTGATGATACTTAAGTATGTCATATGCATAGGTCCTGATGGGAAACATTTTAACATATCAAGTGGCAGATTG
>OX104024.1:18047924-18070619 GCA_944470205.2 Schistosoma margrebowiei
AGACGAGGTTTGGATTTGTTGTGAGCGCACTTTTTTCTTCGAATTAACGAATGAGATATTGATAGGTATAAGATACCTAATTTTGCAGTGTTGTCAGGTGATAACAACTAACTAAAATGAATTGTTGAAACGGGCCTTCGAATGAGCTAATAATTCAGGATAACGTAGTAAATCTTAACAGTTTTTCTCCTGTTCGATCGTTAAATCATGTACAGCTCGTATAGTTCTGAAATCATTTATTAAACAAATATGCGATCTATCGATATGTTGGATAGACACAAAATTACTTTCATAAAATCGAAAATACACGACAACCATTTTCATATTTACTAGTTATCTTTTAATTATAAGTGTTAAAACCGTAATATACATTCATATTCGTATCGACTTTTTAGGTTGATCCTCAAATGTTTGCAACCCTGTCTAATTGGACTCGTGGATACTGCATACGTCATGTGCTGTTGGATGTCCGCAAAAAAATGTCTGCATCTGAAAATTCAAGACTTGCTCAACCACCAGAAAATTCCACTTTCTGATTCATTTTCATCCGTTTGTTTGCCAGATTTGCTAATAATAGACAAATGGATGATATTTCTAAATTTACCACTTTTCTTCCTAAGATCCTCATTTTGGTACAATGAAACTGTTCAAAATTCTGTCTGTCGATATCCCTGTATTGGTCTTTCCCTCAGCGGTCTTTATGTATCTATACTTGTCTGGCTTTTAAATACTAAATCTGTTGTGAATTTTAAACTGTACTGTTGGATAGTTACGGTTGCAATATTTTTATATCAGTAGACAGTTTGTTGTTTTCTTTTCGGGTCCCGGATAAACCATAAACTTAGTCACGGCATTCGATGTATTTATGCGATGCATATGAAAGCTATACTTTTCGCTTATACGGTGAAAATCTTGTTTTCAGTTATCGCTTTTTGCAGCTATCCGCCAACTTAAGATGGGTCATCTACGATTGTGTGATTTTCTGATTATCCGTCTAGACTCTTTAATAGTTTTATATTCACAAAGCTGGCTGTTTGATTCCCATCTTTTCGTTGTGCTTTGATTTTTTATGATAAACAAGATAACGTTTTCTAACCCGTGTGTTTCACTAATTGCTTAGCTAAATCCATTTCTTTGTACAAAATAATTAGTCAGGTTTTGCAGCTTCATGAATCCATTTGTGGATGTCTTTATCTTTTATATATATAACGGCTCACTCGTCAGGTGGAAGTTGCAATTGTTTTCCTAGTTTTCGAAATTTCGACGTTAGTGTGGTTACAAATGACTAGTCTCCCATCGTTACCAACATTTTCCCCTATGTGCGACTAATTTCATATCATGTTTGTCATCGATATTATGGTGTTTACGATCTTATGAGTTTTGTAGACGATGGAGAGTACAGTGTATTTGTAATGCTTTCAAAAGTAATCCTTAGTTCTTGTCAAAGGTCACTAACGATTCTGTTGAATACCATATATCTGTACGATTAACAAGCTTAATGGATCAGATCGAAATATTTATAGTGGTTGTAATTACTAGATTTAACAGCCACTTTAGTTCTATTAATTGGTGACTAGGGAACATATTTACGCAGTGTTAACTTATTAAGTGGGTTTATTCAACTTTGTTCGCTTAAAAAATGTAAATGGCGAGTAGGGTACATCTGGGAATTTTATGCGCTATTTATTACATAACCTCGATAGTGATTCTCCGTAACGTTATACCGTTGCTTGGGCGTTCACATTTTCACCAAAGTGGCTTAACTTTCTTGTCTATTCTAGAATGACCAGCTGGTCTCTTCATGTAGGTATATCGTCAATATCTAGGTGCAAGATTAAACATCACGGATCACTAGTTACGCCTTATATTCGCATTCCAAATTACTCGTTGCCCAAATATTCAGGTCGTGGTGTTCGTATGTCCAGGGTCGATTTCAATGGCATAGTTGTACTCAACCAAGCACTACGCATGTAAGTGAATGCTGAATTGTCTACTTTATTTGAATTATAGTTATCTGGGAAGAGAGTGCTAAGTTAGTCGGTAGTATATATTATAACCACTCGTATGTAAATATTAATGCTACTTATAAGTTCGTACTACTCTTCGACCCGTATATGTACTTAAGCATCCTTTGGTCGTGACTAAGATCTGGTCTATCTTTATATACAGAAGTTATTGCTCATCATCAGGTCTATCATGATATATAACTTCACCTGGGATAGATAATATAAGTTATATGAATTAGTACCTAGCTGTACAGTTTTTTTACGTATTCATCTATTTTTGTAATCCGTCAACGACTGCATCATTTGTGTATCACACCGCCCAGTCCCTACCACTTAGTTCACCACATTACATGATACCTGTTTTCTATCGTTTGCGTTATCACACCTTAAAACCATGAGACGAGCGTCTCCACTGCCTTATCCATTAATTTCCAAATTCTTGAAAGGAGGTGCTATTAAAATGACGTGCGCAATTATTTGACTGTATGATCTTTTGGCAAAATGGCGAGTGAAATACTCATTAGAGAGGATGGCACCTAATTTCGTGTCAATAACACCGAGAAGAAGAACGGCGGATGCCATTTAAGTTCCATGTAAATACTAGTTTGTTCTCAGAAATTAACTACATTTCAACAAGCACGTTACGGAAGTGTTGGTCCTATACTTTTTTATATCCCGCACAAGTCTAGTTTTAATGACAATATACAGATCTATATGCTAAATAGTGTAACAAACCACGAAGAATTCAAGTCCTGAATATATGAGTCACTCAGCACGACGCAGTAATATTGTTTTGACGTGATATTCACAAAGCTAAGGGAAAGTGCTGCCGCCACATAGGCTCATACTAAATCATACATCACTTCAGAAACCACTGCCACCCACACCGCATATAAGAAACCTACATCGATGCTATTTATTATAAGCTGGGTTGCATCGAACGAATCTAAGCGAGACTGTGATTGCTACCCACACTAATTTCTTTCGTTTCATAACTTAGTATGACCTGCTTTCGACCGCCCATTCCTGGTAGTCAAGTCCGGAGATTGGGATGCAGCTCTCAAACATGAAACTCCTTGAAGTCATTTAGACACAAAGCTTCCGTCCACTGCTGAGCGAGTTATGCATTCGGCTTGAAACTAACAAGTGAAGACAATACTGACTGCAAATAAGGAGAAACCCTACTAACCTTCAAACCACCTGTGACAATCGAGCCGAAATATTGTGTAAAGCAACTACCTTATGGCAAAATGTCCAGACTGCGCTTTCATAGTGGCATCTAGCACACACAAGCACTAGCCGTGACACATCCATTTACACGGATTACTACTCTCCGCCTGTACTCGGACTAAATAAATGGACGCCTGCCCTGTAATAATCGCCGTAGAACACCAGATGTTTCGCACCACATAAGGGGATTGCAAATACATAAACGACTACTTATACCTTCACTAATTTATGACCGCTTCGATGGCACTTTACACTTCCGAATAATTACTACCACAGGTGGAGTTTCCAAAATACTCTCCGAGTTCCATGTCGCAAAAATAAAGAGACCCGAAGTACTAAGAAATCAGATCTTGGTAGTGTGCTCTTATTCCTGTCACGATAGGCAATTATTTAGACCATTACGAGATGAATTCATCTCGTAAGGATTCTTAACAATCCTTACGCTTAACAGAAGACAGCTTGATCCCGGTCTAAGAGTATAAAACGAACAAGAAATTAAGTTAACATTTATTAGAATGAAAATTCAAGCTCTTTCTCCTCGAATACGACGGGCCAACTGGATATCCTTTGGCATAATTGTTACTCTTTTAGCATGAATTGCACAAAGGTTTGTATCCTCGAATAGGCCAACCAGATAAGCCTCACTTGCCTCTTGAAGAGCACCAACTGCAGCGCTCTGAAAACGTAGGTCCGTCTTAAAATCTTGCGCGATCTCGCGCACTAGTCTTTGGAAGGGCAACTTTCGTATCAACAATTCGGTGGATTTCTGATAACGACGAATCTCTCGCAAAGCAACAGTCCCTGGACGATAGCGATGAGGTTTTTTAACACCACCCGTTGATGGTGCAGATTTGCGTGCAGCTTTGGTTGCAAGTTGTTTTCTCGGTGCTTTACCACCAGTCGACTTTCTGGCAGTTTGTTTCGTCCTAGCCATTTCTTCAAACCAAAACGCCAATCAAAATGGTGGGAGTCAAGTAGCCACTTAAACAAGAGCAGCTGATTGATGCCCAAAGTGCTAAATCGATTAAGAACCCTTCGTCATTGAAATTAATTTATTGTGTCTTCAGACGTCTACATTTATTTAACAGTACACTATTTTACTCAGAAATTCAATTTAATATGCTTGCTATTCACTCCTTAAACCAACTTTTACATAGTAATGGAATTCATTCTTTTGGCAGAATCATCATTGTGTATTTTGGATAGTACTGTGTATTGGCCTGTTTCCTTTGCGTGAGTAATCCGCTAAGTGACGGTAGATAGAAATTATCTTTCAGTGTTCCACGAAAACTTTTCCGGAAATTAGAAACTTGATAAGTATATATGACCATCCAATTCATCCTTATAGTATGGTCCACACTAATAAGTAATAAAGACTATCTGGCGGCATGGCTTTCCTCAAGGTAAGTAGCTTTCCAGGCGTTCAGAATTGGTGCTGTTCTTGCTATTTTTAGTCGACAAAAACTATTTCAAGGCACTCGGTTTTAGTGGCTCGAGATCTGACTCCAGTTAGGTCGTATGAATGATTGTTATTGAATGTTTGCTGTTGAACTGTATATGTCGCCCATCCTAGTATATAATCATCAGCTTAAATCGCGTTAGTCAATAACGGAATTAAATAAGTCAAATAACGAGAATGGAATTTTTAATACATATATTTTGTATGTGGAGCGAATGGGATAGAGCGAAGAGACGACGCGCAGTAGAGATGGCGGGTAAGCCAACTCCATAAGAGCATGTAGTGGCATTGGACCATAACCACACAATCCTCAAAGCTGAATACGAGATTACTCAGAAAATAGATATTCAATATTTAACGCGAAGAAATACCTAACGATAGAGAAGGCGCGACTAATGAATTGAATAGACTAGAGTTGATCGAACGGCATGGCTCGGCCATGCAGGCGTGGTCTCTGCTGAATGTTACCTTACATCTTCTTTTCATATTAAATATATTGTTCTTTCTCTAGCCTAACCTTGTTCTACATCATGTATTGGTAATTGATACGATACAGTGAGTTGATGTAGTCGATGGTGTGACTTCCACGTAAGATCTTATAGATTAGGCAGTCATATCATGACAAATCTACAAATTTAGGATTAGGTCTATTATTAGAGCAGTACAAATATCATAGTAGATCATAAATTCTACATTGGTGAGCCCAACTAAAGAAACGCAACCTTATTTCCACCTTAACCTTCTCAATCGGTTTTTATTTTTGTAAACCCAGTATTCTAATAGTCCTTTGATTAATGGTCACATATATTATCGTAATGTTATATCTATTAGTTCACATAACTTACTAGCTCAATCGATAATAAAAGTTGATCATCTATATCAACTAATTAGCATTGATGGTTCGTTAACAAGCTTTAATAGCATATACCTGCTTCAGCGACATAAACTTGTTTAAACATCAAGCTCTAGCAAATATGACCTGTAAATAGCGTAAATATACATTAGCTAACAATGCAATCAAGGATTGAATAGTTATCTGGATCTAATTCTTGGTGTTTCTTCGCTTAACACCTCATCCTGTTTTAAACTATGCACTATCCTTTTCTTCCGACCGCTGCCTGCCTAATTTCATATTCTCGAGTTCCATTGCCAAACAACAAGGATGACACTTCTCTAAAAACATACGGTGAGTTTCAGCCATAAGTTTCCTGCAATCATAAGGTCATTTTAGATGGCTCGTTCAATGGCTGACACAATTTTCTGGATTCATTCGATTGTTTTGATCTGAGCGAGTGGCAACAGCATCAAGCACCCTGGAATTAATTGCCACACTGCATGTTTTATTGTGGATACTTTTGGATCATTACTCCTCACGAATGGCGTTATATATGTCGTCCACTGAATAATCTAATTTTCAAAAATAATCCAGGCGAGTTCAACCATTTCACTTAATAATTTTTTGTACTTAACATGTATGTTTCCTAGCTGCTTTTGCCATATATTTGTAAGTATCCCTAGGCTAAATGCAGTAACTTCTTATGGAATGTTTATAACGCGTCATATTCCTGCCTGAAGTTTCACAAGCAGTCTTAACTTTAAAATTGTTTTTCATGTTCATTATTTTTAATTTTTCATATACGTCAACAACCTGCATGTTAACCTGGCCCGTATATACGTTTTACTATATCTTCATGTCTTTTGAATCCAGAAATCATCTGAATCGCCTTTAACATTTATCAATAAACCCATCATAGTCATTGTTGCTAATCGTATTTGGGTTTATGGATTGGTTTATCATATTAGCAGCCTCAAATGCGAACACAGTTTAGATAACAAGATTAAAAATTTAGGTACTATCAACTGCACTAGTAAAATAACTAAATCCCTGGGTAGCTGTTGGCTAAACAAACGTTTAAAATCAAAACTCCGTAGCCTACTAGTATTAACACTAAACGAATCTTTCTGAATTAAAATTTATAATTAAATTAGGCGTCTCGGATTCTTTAACGTTACAAATTTCTGATGATTTCGAATCACCTAAAGCAACAATACCTATTTTTCCACTGACTAATCTTCAATCAACACTATAACTAATTAAACATAATAGTTTCAGGATATCTTCATAAAGCATTGTCATGACTTGACAATCTCGTAATATGATTGATAAAATTAATGAAACTATTAACAAAATCGGTCAGCAAATTGACTTATAATTATCACTAGTGTTGTTTTTCTTCATTCACTACAGATGATTACAGTATGTTTCTCTATCAGTTGCTCATTCAGTAAATATCTCAAAACTTTGTCAGTCTAATTGATGGTTTAGCGACACAATCATGCATGCGAATAATCAGTATAAGCAGTCGAGCAAATCTCCTGCAAACTGAAAACATTAATGTCGAATTTACCCCAACACTGACTAAGGTTCAAGCTATTATCATAGGCATGAGTTGGGAGTGTACTCCCCTTGGTTACAACTTATGTTCTCCCTGATAATCACATGAGCATCACTCACTATTAATCATCTTGTAAAAAATTATTTAGCCAAATACACCTTGCAGCACCACATCACTTAGTAATATAACACATAGGCTTAACTAATTTCAATAACTTATAACCACTATATCTTAATTAAATCGTATTCCGCCTTATGATAAACTGCATACTTTCAACTAACTTGTATACTCAATCAGCCGGCAAGTATATATATAAATAAATAGTCTGCCGCAGATCAGAACATTGAGTCTAGAGCATGTCTCTTACGAATACACTCATGTTTAACGATTTGTTTCTAGCTATCTGTCCAAAATTCACATAATTATCACTCACGTATTTAAATTTTGTTTTGATAACCATTCATGTGTATTAGTAGTATTACTAAATTCTATCACGGTCAGGTAAACATGGGGTTGAGAAAATCTCCCCGTAACTAAATAAACCGTATCAAACTTAACTGGAACACTAGTTGGAATTCTTCTCCACGGTAATACTTTTGTTCCTTCAATTAGCCTACTAATACAGATGCAATTGGAAATCGACTCATATGGACAACTTACCGGCATAATCGTTATTTGATTTCATAAGTTAGACTAAAAGTAGTACTAATATTAACATTTCTACAATATTCATAACTTTAATATTTCGAAACACAAAATACTTACTACCTATACGTTAAGTTATCAACCAACGGCTATTACACACGCATCGTTTTATTATTATTATTATTATTTATTATTATTGTTATGCCATTCTTTATAGTTCAAATAATCTTCACCCAAATTTTCATTTCAAGCGTTTCAAGCATGAAGGCAGATATTTTAAAATTATTACATGTATTTCCCGACCAGATGCTGCCGTCTTCTTTTTGATTTATCTTTCAGCTTGTCATCACCCGGAGGATTATTACTAGTCTTGGTAACCTTCGGGACACTACAGTCCCATCCAATTTGGTATCGAACCAACACCACGTTGATTCTGGTGGGAGAGTAGTGTAGTGGCATTGGACCATAACCACACAATCCTCAAAGCTGAATACGAGATTACTCAGAAAATAGATATTCAATATTTAACGCGAAGAAATACCTAACGATAGAGAAGGCGCGACTAATGAATTGAATAGACTAGAGTTGATCGAACGGCATGGCTCGGCCATGCAGGCGTGGTCTCTGCTGAATGTTACCTTACATCTTCTTTTCATATTAAAAAAATTGTTCTTTCTCTAGCCTAACCTTGTTCTACATCATGTATTGGTAATTGATACGATACAGTGAGTTGATGTAGTCGATGGTGTGACTTCCACGTAAGATCTTATAGATTAGGCAGTCATATCATGACAAATCTACAAATTTAGGATTAGGTCTATTATTAGAGCAGTACAAATATCATAGTAGATCATAAATTCTACATTGGTGAGCCCAACTAAAGAAACGCAACCTTATTTCCACCTTAACCTTCTCAATCGGTTTTTATTTTTGTAAACCCAGTATTCTAATAGTCCTTTGATTAATGGTCACATATATTATCGTAATGTTATATCTATTAGTTCACATAACTTACTAGCTCAATCGATAATAAAAGTTGATCATCTATATCAACTAATTAGCATTGATGGTTCGTTAACAAGCTTTAATAGCATATACCTGCTTCAGCGACATAAACTTGTTTAAACATCAAGCTCTAGCAAATATGACCTGTAAATAGCGTAAATATACATTAGCTAACAATGCAATCAAGGATTGAATAGTTATCTGGATCTAATTCTTGGTGTTTCTTCGCTTAACACCTCATCCTGTTTTAAACTATGCACTATCCTTTTCTTCCGACCGCTGCCTGCCTAATTTCATATTCTCGAGTTCCATTGCCAAACAACAAGGATGACACTTCTCTAAAAACATACGGTGAGTTTCAGCCATAAGTTTCCTGCAATCATAAGGTCATTTTAGATGGCTCGTTCAATGGCTGACACAATTTTCTGGATTCATTCGATTGTTTTGATCTGAGCGAGTGGCAACAGCATCAAGCACCCTGGAATTAATTGCCACACTGCATGTTTTATTGTGGATACTTTTGGATCATTACTCCTCACGAATGGCGTTATATATGTCGTCCACTGAATAATCTAATTTTCAAAAATAATCCAGGCGAGTTCAACCATTTCACTTAATAATTTTTTGTACTTAACATGTATGTTTCCTAGCTGCTTTTGCCATATATTTGTAAGTATCCCTAGGCTAAATGCAGTAACTTCTTATGGAATGTTTATAACGCGTCATATTCCTGCCTGAAGTTTCACAAGCAGTCTTAACTTTAAAATTGTTTTTCATGTTCATTATTTTTAATTTTTCATATACGTCAACAACCTGCATGTTAACCTGGCCCGTATATACGTTTTACTATATCTTCATGTCTTTTGAATCCAGAAATCATCTGAATCGCCTTTAACATTTATCAATAAACCCATCATAGTCATTGTTGCTAATCGTATTTGGGTTTATGGATTGGTTTATCATATTAGCAGCCTCAAATGCGAACACAGTTTAGATAACAAGATTAAAAATTTAGGTACTATCAACTGCACTAGTAAAATAACTAAATCCCTGGGTAGCTGTTGGCTAAACAAACGTTTAAAATCAAAACTCCGTAGCCTACTAGTATTAACACTAAACGAATCTTTCTGAATTAAAATTTATAATTAAATTAGGCGTCTCGGATTCTTTAACGTTACAAATTTCTGATGATTTCGAATCACCTAAAGCAACAATACCTATTTTTCCACTGACTAATCTTCAATCAACACTATAACTAATTAAACATAATAGTTTCAGGATATCTTCATAAAGCATTGTCATGACTTGACAATCTCGTAATATGATTGATAAAATTAATGAAACTATTAACAAAATCGGTCAGCAAATTGACTTATAATTATCACTAGTGTTGTTTTTCTTCATTCACTACAGATGATTACAGTATGTTTCTCTATCAGTTGCTCATTCAGTAAATATCTCAAAACTTTGTCAGTCTAATTGATGGTTTAGCGACACAATCATGCATGCGAATAATCAGTATAAGCAGTCGAGCAAATCTCCTGCAAACTGAAAACATTAATGTCGAATTTACCCCAACACTGACTAAGGTTCAAGCTATTATCATAGGCATGAGTTGGGAGTGTACTCCCCTTGGTTACAACTTATGTTCTCCCTGATAATCACATGAGCATCACTCACTATTAATCATCTTGTAAAAAATTATTTAGCCAAATACACCTTGCAGCACCACATCACTTAGTAATATAACACATAGGCTTAACTAATTTCAATAACTTATAACCACTATATCTTAATTAAATCGTATTCCGCCTTATGATAAACTGCATACTTTCAACTAACTTGTATACTCAATCAGCCGGCAAGTATATATATAAATAAATAGTCTGCCGCAGATCAGAACATTGAGTCTAGAGCATGTCTCTTACGAATACACTCATGTTTAACGATTTGTTTCTAGCTATCTGTCCAAAATTCACATAATTATCACTCACGTATTTAAATTTTGTTTTGATAACCATTCATGTGTATTAGTAGTATTACTAAATTCTATCACGGTCAGGTAAACATGGGGTTGAGAAAATCTCCCCGTAACTAAATAAACCGTATCAAACTTAACTGGAACACTAGTTGGAATTCTTCTCCACGGTAATACTTTTGTTCCTTCAATTAGCCTACTAATACAGATGCAATTGGAAATCGACTCATATGGACAACTTACCGGCATAATCGTTATTTGATTTCATAAGTTAGACTAAAAGTAGTACTAATATTAACATTTCTACAATATTCATAACTTTAATATTTCGAAACACAAAATACTTACTACCTATACGTTAAGTTATCAACCAACGGCTATTACACACGCATCGTTTTATTATTATTATTATTATTTATTATTATTGTTATGCCATTCTTTATAGTTCAAATAATCTTCACCCAAATTTTCATTTCAAGCGTTTCAAGCATGAAGGCAGATATTTTAAAATTATTACATGTATTTCCCGACCAGATGCTGCCGTCTTCTTTTTGATTTATCTTTCAGCTTGTCATCACCCGGAGGATTATTACTAGTCTTGGTAACCTTCGGGACACTACAGTCCCATCCAATTTGGTATCGAACCAACACCACGTTGATTCTGGTGGGAGAGTAGTGTAGTGGCATTGGACCATAACCACACAATCCTCAAAGCTGAATACGAGATTACTCAGAAAATAGATATTCAATATTTAACGCGAAGAAATACCTAACGATAGAGAAGGCGCGACTAATGAATTGAATAGACTAGAGTTGATCGAACGGCATGGCTCGGCCATGCAGGCGTGGTCTCTGCTGAATGTTACCTTACATCTTCTTTTCATATTAAAAAAATTGTTCTTTCTCTAGCCTAACCTTGTTCTACATCATGTATTGGTAATTGATACGATACAGTGAGTTGATGTAGTCGATGGTGTGACTTCCACGTAAGATCTTATAGATTAGGCAGTCATATCATGACAAATCTACAAATTTAGGATTAGGTCTATTATTAGAGCAGTACAAATATCATAGTAGATCATAAATTCTACAAGCACACACATACGCGCTCATTTAAAAACAGTCAAGATTGATAAGCGGATAATTAAAAAGGTCAACATATGGCTCAAGTAGAATGAATAGAATAGCCTGTCCGAAAACTAGAATAAGGCATATGGGCGTAATACGTCAACCGACACTACACGGTGACGCATTGTAGCTGTCTGACTCTAATTTAGATTTTCAGACTGTCTTGTTCAAATGCTTGTGTTATTTCCAATTACTGTCTGTTGCCTTCTTTATTAAATTCAAGTGCATTTTGTATGCCTTTTAGGTCGTCAACTCACGAGCTCTTTTGCTCCTCTTTTCCAGCCCTACTCACTTATGCTACTCTACACGTGCCTCAAGTACACAAAGTTCCATATGACTAAATGTGATCCACTACAAACATCAACACGAAATCACTGCACAACTTGTCTTGAAAAGATTCTTCCACTCTAGCCACCTGAACTGGGAGTCTTACATTACGCTGATTCTGCCTACATTCGGATACATTATCGATATTTTTGAGAGATACATGGTTGTCAGTAGAGTCTGAATCCGTCCTACCCAATATATTACTAACTCTACCCAGTTATTATTGTGTACAGTAATACCGAAAACTGTATGTGCCTTTTATAATGTAATTTTTTTTCTGTTATTTACAACAAGTGACCCACGTTCACTTGTGGTGCAAGTATTCAGTAAGTTTCCTAACGGTCGGTCGGAGAATTGTCCGTGTTAATTTGACTATTAAGCAACATTTTCATCTCAGATTCATGCGTTAATCGAAGACCTAGACCTGAGGTAGTGAGACTACGTTCTGTTGAACCGTCTTACCAATGAAAGGTACATCCGCTCGACAAGCATTTATTCATCCTATACTAGTCAGTGGAAAGTAATCTGTCCACTAAAATCACAGTTGGTAAAAATGGTCGATGACCCCAATATTTTCCATTACATATCCACCGAGTCTAAGGTTTTGTCATATCGACTGATCATTCTCAGAGCCTCAACCAAATATTCCTTTGATACTGATTGAAATATTACTACTAGGTAGTGTATTTATAATAAGGCGACTTAAAGATAACTTCATACAACCAGATTAAATGACTCAGCTCCCTAGTTCTTTAGAAATTTGGACCGAGAAGTCAGACAGAGAATACGATAATGGTTATAAGAAACAATATATGACAAATATCGAGAGTCTGTCTGTGTTTGTATTTATCATTGTTACCACAGTTTATCTCCTGGCACATCCAAGGTATTTCCTTTACTGCTCCATATTTTCTAATTAAAAACGCGAAATCTTGCTTTTCGATATCTCATATGAACTAATATTACAGATGTTTTTATTTTTGCTACGTAAGTATCACCCCAACCAATCGATACTTAACAATGTTTCTCGACTTGTAGGCAAAACTGTAATTGCATCTTTCCAAACTCAAATTGCTTGAACTTCTGTTCGATTATCCTGTTTCAGTACATTGATGATCTATTCTAAGTTTCATTCGCAATACATATAATATATATATAGATCAGGACATAAGACCCTGAGCTCAATGTCCTCCCTTGACTCAGCGTCCAATGATATATTCTTTTCACCACTCCAGCTTACTGTCTACATACTGAGTAACAAAGAGGTTGAGGTTATAATACGTCATTTAGCCACTACAATATCTCATTCAATTACCTTAATATTTGCGTCCCGGCCTCTAGCTGTTCGCCGATTTGGCAGTTAAAACACTGTTGGTGAGATAATTAAATAAAGGAAATGCTGTTGTTTGTTGTTTTCCTTGCTTTTGAACTTCTTTGTTGTGACCTATGATTTCGAAAAAACATTGCTGTGTATGGGCAATCAAGACATGTGTGTGCTGTTGAATAAACACTGTTCCTGCGTCCCTGACTGGCTCTCCCAATTTTATTGACTAATGAAAGATTATTTGCGTTATCTTTTATTTTCGAGTTTCACCAAGTTCACACCAACAGCGATTTAGAGTTTTTACCCATTTTTCATACAAGAAAGGAATACATCCTACTAATTTTACTTTTTACTGTTTGTTTCTTACTTTCTTTTTATTCATCTGTGCCTTGCTTGCAAATAAATCATCACTATCCGCACTTATGCTAACTGAAAAAGCACATAAGCGAACTGGTTTGGGTCTTTGTAGTGAAGTTCTCATTGGATTTTCAGAAGCAACCTACAGCAAGCACGCCGGACAAAATGTAAGGTAGTGTGTAAATGATACTATATAAACACTAAAGACATAATGAGGTTAATCGATAGTCTTAAGTTAGAGTTATAAAGAGCATTAACGGCCGAGTGGACCGATCAAAACCACATGACCAAACGTTATTATGATGCTCATACTAACTTAAAAAATAGAGTTGTAAAACTGGGTCGATAACTTTAGAAATAAATGTAAATTAGTGTGTATTGCGAAGTAAAGCCAAATATTTAATTTTCGGTTGATTCAATGGTTTAATTTGAGACTACAAGATCTAGCCTGATATTGACAAATTGGAATCGGTTCGCTAATTAGAGGACTCTAGAAGACCATCGTACGTAAGGTTAGAGATACAAATCTACTAAAATGTCCTATCTAGGTACGGTAAATCGTATATGACCTTGATGATAGGTAGCTACGAACATATGCATACTTGAAGAGGAAAGTATTAAGTAACAGTATATGGACACGGTCAGTGTACTCGACAAAATTCACAAAGCTTACATCTTAGATACTGTGAATTATCATCGTCTTAACAGAGTAACGCAATTACATGTATCAACTTACTTTGCTAAAAAGATACCTGATCTATTGGAATCGCCTTCACTTCGAATTCGTCATCCAGTTCTTTATCGAAAGCACCCATTCACAAACATGTACGTAGCAATAATATAAGGGATATCAGTTACTAGGACAAGGTGTGCATAAATGTTTCACAAAGTAAGCTGGTAACTTTGTGTTGGCATGTCCCAAAAGGAAACCAATTAACTGCCAATCAAGGAAATCAATAAGTAAACAGTTCACATATCGTTTGCAGCACTACATATCCAAAATCTCATATCCCTTTATCGTAATAATGCCACTGGGTTAGGTTTATTATATTCTACTGCACTGTGTGAAGGCTTGTTTCACGTGACGAATACTTTTTCCGTGAATTTCAGTAAGCACCTAGTTTTAGTAAATCAGTGAACTTTGTGATATAAAACCAAATTCTAGATAATCAACCTTCCAAGATGAATATGCCTCGACCTTGTGAAGTTTATCACCGGAAGCCGGGCGATTGATAACAAGGTCAGGTCAACCAAGGTCAACTAGAAGGCGAATATGGAACAGCAATTATTAGTGAACTAACTTGGTCTAAAAACTATTTAAACCAAGCAATCACACCATTTTCAATCAACAATGATTGATTAAGACAACCGATCTACTAATATAAATGGTTTCATTAAAAATATTGCATACCATTAGTCATCTAAGTACTTGTTTGTTACTGTTACATTATATTCTATTGAAAACCCTATTCTATCCTGTGCTATTATGTAATATTTCTTCGGTGTTCTGTTGTGATGTTTGAATGAACTAATGATTCTTTTGTACTCTTTGGATGCTTGATTTTGAATTCCAAATACATTATATTCGTTCGTGCTTATCTAGTACTTCTTGATCCGATTACGTTATTTTTGGGATTCTTAGTTCATACTATAATTCAAATACTTCCAATTATCATATTGGCGTCGCGATGGAGCCTGTGATGGAATTGTTGGACATACATTCAGATCATGATGCTTTTGAGGATTACTTTGAAATGTTCGAAATCTGGGCTACGGCCAAGGAAAATGATCAAGATGTTAATATTTTAGTACATTTCCTCACATTCATCGGAAAAGAAGCATATAGCCCATTTCGCTTTCTTATACAACTCTCAAGGAACTACTGCTAGACTATGTTAAATGTACAAATTTTGAATGTGGTAAAGGAGGAAGATTTTGTAAAATGACTCATGAAGATATAAAAAATTCCACTGCATTACATCATCCCAACCCAGTTCATACTGAAGGTAATGCAGATAATTCATTGAGGAGTTGCGATGCAGTTCACGAAGATAGGTACAAGTTCGGTCAATGTTTGTCCTGTGGCAGGTCCCACTCTTTTAATTCATGTAAATTTCGTAATTCTGAGTGCTTTAAGTGTGGTGATATTGGACATATTCAGTCTGTTTGTAATACTGGTATTCATCTTGCTGCAACTAATATTAAATTTTGTAATTCTGATTCAATTAAGTTGAGTATTTATGATGATGATTTATCTTTATCAACGATTTCAAAAGACAATGTAGAGTCATATAACAGCTCAGAGTTAAATGAATCTCAGAATCCATACTAGACAACAGTTTCTAATCAATCAACTTATCAGATTTCTTATGTTATTGTGCCAGATATGGTTTTTCCTAGTGATTCACATATTTCTGACGAAATCCCTTGCAAATGTGAGGAAAAAATGGTGAATGAACCTAGTCATGTTCGAAAAGCTGATGTAGTTTAGACAAATGCTAGTTTTTATGATGATCCTTTACTCTGCAATGACATTCTTAATAAATTCGAGGAAACTATTTCAGAAGAGTCAAAGCTTGATGTTCTATCAAATATTATTTGTCCTCATAATGCATTTGCTGGTTGTGGGAAACTTGTTCAATGCGAAGCACAAGTACTAAATGAGCTCAAGTTTGAGTACAATTTGGATGATTTCATATCAACTGTTGTTTATCCTTATCACAAAAACACTTCTGAAGTATGTTTAAGATGAGGCCACACCATTCATAAATTGAAGATAAAAAGATCCATCGTTATTTCGTGGGAGCGGATAGTCTAAAAGTCGATGGTTCAAATTCTAGGTATCAACGGTTTCAGCACACGACCGACATGCTGATTACACAATCCCAGGAAGCAGGTGAGTCTGTTCCGATTTCAGTTGTTAATTCTAATACTTATGAATGCGTTCCAGATAGTAGAGTTTTTATCCAGTACAATGTCGGACAGACACAGGATGAACGTAAGAAGATGTACAACCGATTAACGTTCCCGCTGACTTTTCAGAATTAATAAACATATATCCCATCATAAAAAATTCGCCTTTTTTCCATCAATTGAGAACTATATCACCTCCGTAGGTCACCATGTACTGAATTTGTTTCCTTTGCTTCGTTTGTTGTTTGTACAATGATAGTTTAATTTTTATACCTGCAAATAAGCCGCTTCATTGCAAATAACTAGGTTTGTCGACCATCTGTTATGATGATGCTACGGTTTTTCACCTCTCCTCTTTACAGAATCATAACTGGAATATGAAACCGTGAAGCTACTGTTATATGTGCGCTTGTAGAATTAATGTCTACTGTGATATCAGTACCGCAATAATAACAAACGTAGTCCTAAAATTGCAGATTTGTCATGGTGTAACTGCCTAATCTATGAGATCTTACGTGAAAGTCACATCATTGTCTACATTGACTCATCTATTCGTAACAATCATCAATATGTGATAAAGAACGCACTTAGGCTAATTATAAAACAATATGTTAGATATGAATAGAAGGTATATAACAACACTAACCACTGACCACGCCTGCAAGGCCGAGACGTGCCATCCTATCGATTCAAATTAATTCAATTCATTCTTCAAAACCACCATATCGTTGGGTTTTTCTCTGGGGTAAATGTTGAATATCTTTTTACCCTGGTGTCTCCTGTCCAGCTTTGGGTGTTATGTGGCTAGTGCCTGATGTCACCACACACTCCCCGAGATCACGGTTTATATGAAGTTCCATTTTCGGACAGATAATTACATCTTTGAACCCATGGAGTGACGGTTATATACTAGAGTGAGGTAAACCAATTTATTATGTTCGAGTTTGGATCAATCTTTGCTTAAGGACTTCTTCCTCTGCTAATATGGGAAAGTTGATACATATCAATCCTATGTTCGAGATTAAGGCCGACCATCTGTAAGATTTATTTCTGCATTTCCTTGTCGACGGTAAATTTGATAAAAAAGCTTGTTATCCATCCGAAACATTCATCAAGCAAACATGAGAAACCAAATTATCACCAGATGTAAAAAAAACAGGAATACGACGCTTGTTGTAAATAACGGTGAACGGTAGGATGTCGTTTGATCCATGGCCGTCGATTTTGTCTGTTCCGTCTCTGTGGGTCTTCAACCAATGGTTTCGAATGGATTTCTTAGTCATCAGAGGAGCTCGTATGCCGATTAGCTCTATGTCTTCCCCACGTATTTTGGAAAGCCCCAGTGAGTCCACTTGATTGACAATGTCAACAATGCGCTTGAATACGATGACCTTGAGGCCTTTATCTCCTTATTTGTGTAAAGTACTTAATTTGACCAATATCAACCCCACAAGTGAAGATTTAGTCATGGACAGATGAATAGTGCTGTTCTTAGTATCTAATAAATTCTACGAAGTGTTGAAATAAAGCTTATAAGATTATGGTTTCCAAATTGGTACAGGTGTTTCAGACCGAACGCACCTCTAAGTTGGTACAGTTCATAGATAGTACATTGTAGTCATCTACCATTAGAGTTCTATCAGTGTCTGAGTATTATTGTATTTGATTTAGCAGAAAATTATTTGCCATACATACGAGGCTACAGCACACCACAACTAGGTCGATATGTCGTCCTTCATAATTTGGTCAGCATAGAACTAATTTTCATGTTATTGAGATATGCGTCACTGATCAAGAAGCAAAGATGGTTGAGATATCTTTTAGGTACAGGATGACACTACCGTATATATGGCTTAGTACGTCAGTCCTACAGTATCAGAAAACTACTATCTGAACTTCACAACCACTTGTTTCTGACGCAAGACATGTTCTTATATACCCCATACTCCTAGGCTAACAATGGAATTCACTTTGACTCATTCTATTGAGTAGCTAGATTACATTTTTGAACGTCATCGGAAGCGAAAAATCGTACCCTTACACCATTAGGATGGCGTGAAGAGATCATATTGTAGATCACCAACGTAGATGACCTATGTCGAAATGATCGGGAGTCTATTCGAGTTTAACTGGAATGGCGTGACGAACCAGCTAACGTCGAAGTCAGGCCTCGTGATCAGCACCTTACTTGGATTACCCCATTGACGTATCAATGCACCATAGATGCTTTGTAGACTGCACAACATAGAGGACGTTGTTACGAAAGTATATTAGTTAAAGTAGATACACGCGAAAGTAAGACCACTGCCGCATGAGCTAGCACATGGCGTACGATTAACTAATGCGCGTTGGTTGCCCTTGACCTTGACGAGAATGATTTTTTCGATATTCAATGGCCCAACTACAAGATGATTTGGCTATGGCTCAGTGGAATTTCACTGGCCTTACAATATGACTTACACTGGTTTGTCGAAAAGATACCTGGTATTGCTAAATTCATCATCATATGTGTTTTGAGAGTCACTAATAATTTTTTACTCACATTCAAAATCTGATTGATTTAACCACGTTTCCATTATTATTATTTATTCTGCAACTTGATTGCTTGAAAATGTTTTATCTCACTCTATTCCACTATTGTCATCTGGTTATTCCGATCCAAGATAAGTTTGGAAATGGACTTAGAAAATTGTTTATCTAATCTACTTTTTGTTTGTGTAGTTAATGTAACTATTATGTCAGATGAGTGCAAAAAAAACGTATTTCACGAAGATTTATTTGGAAGTGCTTTTGCAGATCAGAATGAATCTGCAGGAAGTGATTCTGATGGCATCAGCGATAGCGTTGTAGGGAATGTGAGTAAATCACTAGCTATACCTAATGGATACACTGGAAAATTACGAAAAGGCCATCTAATCTTCGACGCATGTTTCGAAAGCGGTACTTCATTTGCCTTTCCTAATTATCACTAAGGAAATCTTGGAAAGGTTGTGTACGTCAGTGAATACGAGTATGATTTATTCATACGTCCGGATACATGTAATGCACGATTCAGAGTATGGTTTAATTTCACAGTGGAAAACACTAAATATGAACAGGTAATACTCATAGTCTATCATTAATAATCAGAGAGTAATTTTCAATGTGGTAAATTTTAGCAAGACAAAGTCTTTATATCGAGAAGGTATGTCCCCAGTTGTTAAATCGTCTAGCCGTCCTTCCTGGTAGGTATTTTATTCCATTATATACCTAACTCAGGTCTCGCATTCCACAAAAATGTGTTTTCTACTACCGATCCCCTGAACAAAAGAAAAAATACGTTATGTCTTTCGCATTTTCTTTTGATTGTGAAGAGGACGTCTATCAATTCGCGTACTGTTATCCGTATACTTACAGCAGACTACAGACGTACTTAGGGATACTAGAAACTAAACATTATGCCCATTTCAAGAGAGAACTTTTGGGCCTGACAGTAGTAGGTACACTTACTTTTCAGCGATAAAACTAATTAGTTATAAACCAACTCGTAATATGCTTTGCTGAATTTTCGCGAACTGGCTTGAGTCATATATCTTTTCTTTAAGATTTGCTATATATGAATTTAGACAGTAAATCTGATGCAGCTTTACAGTGTTATCACCCAGTTATTGTACTGTCTTTAGAGTTTTTAATATGTATTGTTATTTGAATGAGTAGCTTTTTTCAGAGATAATACTTGATTCAGAGATTTTTGTTGCTTGGCTACCATTATATCTTGTTTCTCTGTTGGTCTCATTCATGTGTTCGAATATGGTGATGTGAGAAGTTTTGATATTCTTAGGTAAAAAGAGGCAAATTTTAGAGGGGTGACTTTTGATTAAAAATGGAACCGTGATTCTACTTACACATCGTTAATGAAATAGGTTTGTTTGGTAACAGTTATACCATCGAGATATAGTACAGCTAAGCCGTTTTCCGTAAGTAGAACAGTAAATTCTTATGGAACCACACAGTAGTTTTGGTGAAACAGTAAAAAAATACAATACTATTAAATGTCTTCCGAATAATGACTAAGCAATGCTTCCACTTAATTTTTTCATGTGAATCAAATACTTACACTTTAGTAACCGTGTTAATGCTGTGATTTGGCTATTTTCTCGAACTATTGCCTCTCTGTGACAATTCAAAACATGATATTTGAGGGTAAACATTTCCTAAAAGTCTTTTATTGAACATTTTACTAAAAGCAAACTGTCGCACATACTAAAACCTGTAGGCACTGACTGTTAGTCATTCTAATGGTAGTATTTCACACATTTTTGATTTAGCTTGAATATTGTGTTTTCCTGATGAATGTTTGTCTGCTAATTTGATTGTTATTAGAAAGGATACTCTATACAGGAATAAATACCGTTTTTATCCATTGCCTGTTCTTTCTAGAAATCTGTCAAATAGAAAATTCTGCCTATATAGTAAACTCGTAACGGAAAACAAGTAATGTTTGGTTATTGGACTGCGACTTGTTCATTGAAATGAAGCAACTAGATCTTATCTTAAGCAGTTGGTGTAATGAGACAATTTTTGTTTGTAATTAAATTGAATAACCCTAAATATTCAACTTTTTGAATAGATTTTATTTACGAAACCCAATATATACTAGGCTTCCGTATTTATTGAAATCATACTCGTATAATATGCATTTAAAATGAAATCACTATGAATACTTTTATACCAGCTATAAATTTAGGGAGAGATTTTGTTTCCAATTAAAATATCAGGAATATTGACTGTCTCAACATCACATTAGTTGCTTTATTTTTAGTCTGTTCTCATATAGATTGACTAAACGTTACGACCCACTCTTGTTCATCAGGTATCAGTTCTCTTAACGAGCCATTATTTTCAATTATAATGAAAAGCAAGTTTTTCTTCTGCATCCAACAGTTATTTGAAACTGCCGTAAATTCAAATGTCAACCAAATGCAATTTGTGCAAAATGCTGAATGGAGCATTGTGCATTGTCTTGTTATTCAATAGTATAAATATTGAGATTTCGCACGTATAGATCAAATGGGAAACCTAATCCATACTATGGAAGGGGGAAATTAATGTGCTTTTCCAAGTGATTCTTTAAAATTACTTATAATATTTCGCATGATAATTTATTATATTTTGCGATTAGAATAGAAAATTAACTACTTTATCTTAACCTTATTTTGTAGCCTTCTATGTTATAAGTAAATAGTTAGATTAGCTTTAAAAATAAGAACAACCAAACTTTTTTTCAATTGTTTTTTACTACATTTATCATTATGAGATCAATGTACTGCCCTACATATTTCTATAACACCATTTACCATTTTGTGCCGTTCGTTAATTCATATTCTTTCATCAGCGAGAAATTAAACACATAGTATTATAATGACACAGAATAATGCAACTGACTGGCTTTTAGATGGTTATCACATACTATGCAACACTTTTTTATGACACTCTAGATTGGTGTAAAAGATCAATTTGTTCCATACAACACTTTCTATATTAATTAGTATCAAACTAGAAGTAGCAAAATGAATTTTGATCATGGTGAAGTCCGTTGGTGATACGTATTCTATAAACTGGTCATTATCAGCCCACAAGCCCAATGACTGGTTAATTGTCTGGACTTAAAGCTTTACAAACAAACCTAGTATTTTTCATCTGGCCAAAGTGCCACTGATGAAATTCAATTTTAAAACAAGTTGGTCGTGTAAGTTGTCATTTTTTATCAATACAATATAACCAATCGATCTTCAACAGAGTCGCTTGTGTTTGAGTCAGGATTATTTACTATATATATACCATAAAATACTATGATTTTGATTTCTTATGTTCATATTCGCAACTTATTTCCATTTTACAAGCAACAAAGACGTCTAGATCTTATAACAATTACTCACCCTAGTAAT